>CM053586.1:192394240-192464795 GCA_028646515.1 Pseudochirops corinnae | reverse complement strand
AGAAGCAAGAGAAGCATGAGAAGGTAAACAGGGAAAAGAAATCATAAAGAACTTATCAAGGTTGAACTATTTACATGCCTACATGGAAAAAAAGATAATTGTAACTTATGAAACTTTTCTCAGTTTGAGGATAGTTGAAGGGAATATAAATGTATATATATTTATACATACATATATGTCTACATAAGAGGGTATATATGCATATGAATACATATGTGAGTATATATATATGTGTGTTTGTGTGTGTGTGTGTGTGTACAGGTATACATAGACAAAGAGTACAGGATCAATTGAATAGGAAGGGATGATATTTAAAAGGTGAAAGTGAGAAGTGAGGGAGGAATATAATGAGAGGAGATGGTGAGAGACAGAATGGGGTAAATTATCTCATATAAAAGAGGCAAGTGATAACTGTTACAATGGAGGGGAAGAACAGGAAGGCAAAAGGGAATGGGTCAACCTTACTCTCACTGAATTAAGCTTAGGGAGGGAATGACATGCACTCTAAATTGGATATCTTGCCCTATAGGAGAGTTAGGAGGGAAGGGGATGAGAGGGGGATGATGGAGGGAAGTGTGGGTTTGGGGGGAGGGTAGTTAGAAGCACACACTTTTGTAAAGGGACAGGGACAAAGTAGAGAATAGAACAAGTGTGTGTGTGGGGGGGAAATAGGACAGAGGGAAATATAGTCAGTCTTTCACAATATATCCACTATGGAAATGTTTTGCCCAGCTACACATGTACAACCTATATTGAATTGCTTAGCTTCCCAGTAAGGGTAGGTGATGAGAGAGGAAGGGAAAGAACTTGGAACTCAAAAGTTTTAAAATCAAATGTCCTAAAAAAAAAATTATTATTATCATTATTATTTACATGCAACTGGGAAATAAGAAATACAGGCACTGGAGTAAGGAGATCCATCTTGCCCTTCCAGAAAGTCAGAGAAGGGATGGGGGGGATATAGGAGAGAGCAGATTGGGAGAGGGAGTAATCAGTGAGATCACTGTTTTGGGGTGATGGGTAGGGGAAAGACAGGGAGAAAATTTATAACTCAAGATCTTGTGGAAACGAATGATGTAAACTAAAAATAAACACAAAATTTAATTTAAAAATAAATTTTAAAAAAATTGTTGTTTTTTTTTAAAAAAAAGAAAGAAGACCCTCTTCTTCCACAAATAAGTGCAAATGAGAAAACCAGCTTAATGAACGGATGATATCCTCCCTCTACTGAGGATCTAACATTGCCACCTCCTGGTGGAAAAACTCTTTGCATTCAAAAACCTGAATTCATTTCCATTCTTTTTTTTTTTCCTTTTTGTCTTTCCCTCTTCTGAGTTCTTCATCCATCACCACCAAAAAAAAAAAAAAACCAAACCCACCTGCAAAATGAGATCATGTCTCTTTCCCATAGCGAAGTTCTCTTTTCCTCACATTTTACCCACCTTTCTGGGAGCTCACGGGGTCTAACAGCTCTTCCGTATGGCATCAATGTCAGCAGGTATGGCATTAGTGTTGGCAGTCAGCCACCTTGTGGAATGACTGGCACTGTTCTGAAAGTCACTTTGGTCAAAATATCTCCCTGGCAACTTCCAATGTGTCACTTTCAGAGATTAACCCTGCACTGAATCTTCAGAAATTCTATTTAAAATGCAAACAGGTCATCAGGAATAATACTTATATTTTTATAGAGCTGATGGAGTAAATTCCTCTCAACAACTCCACAAGGTAGGTAAGAAGAATCATCATTATGATGGTGATTATTTGGAATTATTCATTATTCACTACCTAACCCCAAAGGATTGTAGTAGGGAAAGTACTCCTGAATCTTAAACCACAGAGTAACAGCTGTGGCATAGTGGACAAAAGTAGCCTGGGAGAAAGGAAAACCTGGGTTCAAATACAGCCTCTGACACATAGGCATTATACGACTCACTTATCTATCAGTGCCCCAGATAACTTTCTAAAACTGTTAAGCTGCCAAACAGTGACTGGAGTACATTAGGGGGACTTTCCTCATTATGACTTCTTTTACACCTGGGAAATCACAGATCTGGAGAAATAACCAAAGTATAAAACCCAAAAGCACTCTAAAAATGTGAACTGCTGTAATGACTCATGTTTTTTCTTTTTTTGGAGGGGGGAGGGCAGGGCAATTTGGGTTAAGTGACTTGCCCAAGGTGACATGGCTAGTCAGTGTTAAATATCTGAGACTGGGTTTGAACTCAGGTCCTCCTGACTCCAGGGCCAGTGCTCTATTCACTGCACCACCTAGCCACCCCTATGTTTTTTCTAAGTAGTATAAATATTATTATTGATATTTTACTGATGAGAAAACTGAAGCTTAAATATTTAATTAGGATCACATAGTAATGTCCAAATGAGAACCTGAACACAGGTCTTATGACTCAAAGTTCAAAGATCTTTCTGCTACTCCATGAGACCTTTCAGAATAATTCCAAATAGCCTCAGAGAATAGGAACCTGAGTGAAAAACAGTCAATCAGTTTAGATGGTAGAGTTAAATAGGCATAGCAAAGGAAGGAAACAAGAATTTAGTAAGTACCTGCTGTGTGTGTTTTATAAATATTTACTCATTTGATTTTTAGAAATATTTTATAAGTATTTGCCCATTTGATCCTCACAAAAACCCTGGGAGGTAAGTGCTATTATTATTTCCATTTTACAGATGAATAAAGTGAGACACAGAAAGGCTGAATGACTTGCCTGGCATCACATAGCTAATGAAGTATCTGAAGTCAAATTTGAACCCAGGTCTTCCTGACTCCAGGCCCAAAGCTCTACTACTAGGACACCTAGTAGCTCAAAGGAGAACCCAGGCAAACTTCACAATGCAGCTGGCTCTCTGCTGGACTGACATTTAACAGGAAACCACATTTTGGGAGAAACAAGTGCTTTCATTTAGTGCCTGGAAACGGTCTCCTTGCCTCTGTTCCAAGGTTGGGGTAAGGGAATCTTCGAGATGCTCAGGAAGAGTTCTGAAAAGTCTATTCTCCCCTCCCAATATTTGTCTACAGAATTCTTCCCAGAAACATACTCCACTTGTTAGAAAGGGGGACCCGCAAGAAAAAAGGGAAAAGAAGCAGCTCATCTTATGGAAGAGAAAGAAAATCCCAGGGCAAAGACTATAGAAATATGAAAAACAAACAAAAATTTCCCAGAGCCATCTGATGGTAGAATAGTTAAGGACAGAGAATGGCTAATTTGAGGGAAGGATTGAAAGTAATGAACTCAGACTGTAAGGGAACTCAGGAGAAAGCCCTTTTCCCTAGGCACTGTTGCTAATGTGACAGTCAACCCATAGGTGAAATCCAGTCAGTTGCCAAAGACTGGCAAAGAGGTCAAACCCCTCAGCCCAAGGGTAACAGATACCCACAAGATCAGGGAAATTTTTTTTCTCATTCTCCTTCCTGATATCTCTGCCCTAATACCTGCACACCATGCCACCAGCTAGCCCATCATCCCTAGTGATGGCTCTGTTTTTAGAGAATAGCCTATAAAGAAAGAGCCTCCCTGCCCTTTTTCTTTCCTCCCAACTACTCAGGGGACAAAACACACCCTTCCCTCTCCCTTGCCTTACAAGAGTCTCCTGAATATGCCAAACACTAAATGATCCCTCATCGCTGTCCATGCACCAGGGAGGTAAAACATCTGTTCTGAATTGCAAGCCTGAATATAATTTAAAGTAGATGTCAAGAATCAGTTTATCTTATTTCGTCTCACATAACTACATACTTGGGAATTAAGGCTTCTCAAGTTCAACATGCAAATTTAGGCAGACCACATATAAAACAGGCCATCCCTAGATTACCTGAGGAATACTTTACATTCAATCAGCTCTTCTTTTAAAATATTTTTTTTAAAGGTGCAAAGATTATATGTAGAAAAGGGTAATAAAACAAAGGGCAAGGGCAGCTAGGTGGCACAGTGAGTAGAGCACCAGCCCTGGAGTCAGGAGGACCTGAGTTCAAATCTGACCTCAGACACTTGACACAATTCCTAGCCGTCTGACTTTGGGCAAGTCACTTAACCCCAATTGCCCTCCAAAAAAGCAAAAAACAAAACCAAAACCAAAGGGCAGCTAGGTAACACAGTGCATAGAGTGCCAGGTCTGAAGTCAGGAAGATTCAGATTTGTGAACTTCAAATCTGGCCTTAGACACTTACTAGCTGTGTGACCTTGGGCAAGTCACTTAATCTTGTTTGTCTCGGTCCTCATCCATAAAATTAGCTGGAGAAGGAAATGGCAAACCACTCCAATATCTTTGCCAAGAAAACCCCAAATGCAGCCATGGAGAGTCAAACACAATTGAAAAATGACTTAAGTAGAACCAGATCAAGGTAATGAGCCTTTAATTCTTGAATAGAGGTCACTAGTCTCAGGGTAGAGCAATGTAGAGGGAAAAGGTTGGAGACTTGTGCTTAGAAATCAAACTTGCTGTACTGAATGAGGAACTTATGTTTAGAGTTGGGAAGCTATAAGAGGGAGACGTGAAGAGATTGTTTTCATCATCTACTCATTTAACCCACCAACAATCATTAAAATAGATTTTACTTCCTCACTCCAACAACAAGCCAAAGGTAGGATAATTGATATGAAGTTTCCCACTCTCACAAAAAGACCTTTCCCTTAATACATTATATAGGGTAAAGATGCTTCAGTGAAAAAAAGTATAAGGATTGAAGGACAATCCAGATGGCTTAAGGAGGATGTGATAAAATGCAAGTATGGGTTTTTGAGAATGCTAATCTCATAAACATAAACACACACACACACGCACACACACAAGAATACCAGGGGACTGAATGATGGACTTAAAGAGGACTTTATAAATGTTGACATATACCTTGCCAGAAGTAAATTCGGTACCTTTTCAATAGCATCAAGGAGAATTTCTCATCCATCATCCACTTCCCTGTTACTCATGTGCTGTTGAACCAAACCATGCCGATTTGGGTATACTACAATTTTACTACATAATCTCAACTGGTTTCTCACCTTCCTGAAGCAAAGCAATCTTTCTATATCTCCCTAATCAATTTGCTATTCAACTCACCTACAATAGCTTTTCTGAACGTTCCTCAAGATTCCCATGAAGCCTCTTTCCCATACCATCCCAGGTGACTGTCACCACCCCATGCTTCATTAATGGCCATTCCCAAGATTTCCCTTTTCTCTCCTCATATCACAAATCTCAAATATCTTCCTATACATTCTCTTCATTCACCTTTGTCTAACATGAAAAGACGGCTTTTCTTGCCAACGCAAACCCCTTTGAGTGCACAAGTTATCCCATTCCATCTCATCTCCTACAGAAGATTGGCCCCTCTATAATCCCCACTCTCTTGCTAATCCTGAATCTCTTACTAATTACTTATGCTTAACTTGTCCATGCTCCCCCATCCTTAGAAAAACTCTCACTTGATCCAACCATCAACTCTTGCTATTATCTTATACCTCTTTCTCCACGAGAAAACTACTTTTATTTGGTAATCTTCGCATCTTCTCCTTTCACTCGACTCTTAAGTTTCTGTACAATATGATTTCCCACCTCATCATCCAATTGAAATAGTGTCCTCCAAATTTATCAGTGATCTAATTGCTAAATCTAATGACCCCTTCTCAATCTTCATCCTTTTTACAGCCTTCGACAGTGATAAACACCTTCTTCTCAAGGATACCTCTCCTCTCTAGGTTTTTGTGATACTGCTCTCTGCTGGAATTCCTCCTACAGTCTCTTTTGTGGGATCTTCATCCAGGACACACACACTAACCATGGGTGACCCCAAGGCACTGTATTTGGGTACTTTTATCTTCTTCTATGGAAGAGAGAGTGAGGCTCACAACTTTATGCAACTCTGCATCACTTAAATCCAGTTTACTACATACAAGTAAAGATATTACCCCTTGGTCTTACTGGTCCTCTTCAAAAACAAAGGACAAACAACATACAATCCTGTTTGATAATCTCGACTTGATGGGTTTGCTTGTCATTTCTACGAAGGTGATTCCCAAATCTAAAACATCTGACCATAAAACTCTGTCTCTCAAGCTCCAATCTTTTTTCACCAATTGCCTGTCTCAAACTGAATGTCCCTTAGATATCTTAAACTCAACATTTCTAAAACTGAATTCATTTCCCCAACATTTTCCCTAAAAATCACCCTTCTTCTACTGCTGAGGACACTGTCACCCTCCCAGTAATCTAACCTGCCAAACTCAATGTGATCCTCAACTCCTCACTCTCACTCACCCCACACTTCCAATCTGCCACCAGCTCTTACCATTTTTCTTGTTCAGTCATTTTTCAGTAGTGTTTGATGCTTCATGACAGCATTTGTGTCATGAGGCAAACAAGGTTAAGTCACACAGCTAGTAAGCAGCTGAGGCTGGATTTGAACTCCAGAAGATGAGTCTTCCTGACTCCAGGCCCAGTACTCTATCCACTGAGCCATGTAGTTGCCCTTTATCATTTCTACCTTCACAATATCTTTCCCATATATCTACTTCTCTTTATTCATACAACCACAGCCCTTGTACAGGCACCCATCATCTCTTACCTGGACCACTGTAATAGCCTCCTGGTTTGTCTCCCTACCTTAGGTCTCTCCCCACTGCAGTCTGTCTTCTACTTAGTTACCAAAGTGATCTTCCAAAAGCACAGGTCACATACCTTCACATGTCACCTCACTACTCAATAAACTCCAATGACTCCTATTCTCTCAGGATCAAATTTAAATCATGCGTTGGCTTTTAAAGCTCTTCATAATCTGACCCCTTCCTATTCCATATACACAAGAGTCCAGTTCCATACACCATGCTTTTTTACCCATGCCCTGGAATGCTTTTCCTCCTTACTCTGCCTCTAAAACTGAGATTAAATCTTACCTTATGTAGGAGAATTTTCCGGGTCTGGTCCTCCCTATTGCGACTGCCTTCCTCCTGAGATTATCTCTCATTTTAAATAAATAAAAGAATGTGTATGCATTATGTAAATATAAATTATTAATACCAATAAATGCATTAATGATTAAGTATACAAACATATGATGTTAATTAATAAATACATGTAAATTATTTGCATGCTATATGCTCTGTCAGAATCTGCAGTCCTTGATATCCAGAGCTTAGTACAGTGTTTGGCATACAATAAGAGCTTAAAAATACTTTTTTGATTGACTGATAAATCAAAAGTTGCATGTGAAGTCCAGAGAAATAGGCTTCCTTTCTCATATGGCCAAGAAAGTTAAGAAAAATTACTAGTCTTCACACCAAGGGTAGAAGTATGGTGGAAGAGGCAGAAGAGCAGCAGCAGAAGGAGGAGGAATAGCATTTAGATAGCACTTTAAGGTTTTCAAAGCATTTTATATACATCATATAATTTGATCCTCACAATACCCTGTGAGATACTATTTTTTTTTTGGAGGCAGGAGGGCAGGGCAGTTGGGGTTAAGTGACTTGCCCAAGGTCACACGGCTAGAAAGTGTTAAGTGTCTGAGGCTGCATTTGAACTCAGGTCCTCCTGACTCCAGGGCCAGTGCTCTATTCACTGCGCCACCTAGCTGCCCTGTGAGGTACTATTATTATACCCATTTCATAAATGAAGAAACTAAGCCAGCAAAAATTAAGTGACAGCAAGTCAAGTGTCTAAGGTTGGATTTGAACTTAGGTCCTCCTAACTCCAGAGCCAGTATTCTATTCACTGTGCTACCTAGTTAACCCTATAATTTGAATGAAGACATAGATAGCATGCTTATCAAATTTTTAGATGACATGCAAGTTAAAAAAGAGAACTAAGGTACTGGATGATAGAACTATTTTAACAGACTGGAATGATAGTCTGAACCTAGAAAAATGAGGTTTAAATCAACACACTTTTAATTTGAAAATCTGACTGTATAAGTAGAGGATGAGGAAAATGCATGTAAAACTCATGAAAGAAAACAAAGACCTTTGACTTTTAGCGGACTGCAAGTTTAATATATGAGTCAACAATGTGACTTGGCAGCCAAAAAGTCTAAATCATTCTTGATAGGGGGAGAAAGGAAAGGAAGGAATAAGCATTTATAAATAAACAGCCTATTAAGTGGCACGCACTGAGCTAAGTGTTTTCATTTGATCCTCACAACAAGCCTACTAGGTGAGTGTGGTTATGATTCCCATTTTAAAGTTGTGGAAACTGAATCCCACATTTGAACTCAGATCTTCCCGACTGAGTCCAGTGCTCTTTCCACTGCACCACCTACGGCTGCCTACACATGTTTATGAGTTCCCCAACACTGGGGATTTTCAGGCCAGGTGACCCCTTGTTAGGAGATTATAAAGGAGATTCCTTTCATAGGTATGGAGACTCTGATTTATGTGATCTCTAAGGGGCTCTCAGCTGTGAGTTAATGGTCTTCCTGTTGAGGGTACACCCAGAACCAGCCAACTGGACAGGAGACAGCTTATTCTAAGCCAAGTCAAACTAAGAGAAGTAAACAACTGTAGCTGTAACTTTTTCGTTGTTCACTCATTTCAGTCATGTCCAGCTCTTTGTGATTCCATTTGGGATTTTCTTGGCAAAGATACTGGAATGGTTTGCCATTTGCTTCTCCAGCTCATTTTACAGATGAGGAAAGTGAGGCAAATAGGGTTAAGTGACTTGCTCAGGGTTACACACTTAGTAAGTGTCTGAGATCAGATTTGAGTTGAAGAAATGAGTCTTCCACCCTATGCGCTATGGTGCCACCTAGCTGTAACTTGCCTATTCAGTATAGTTTATAGTAATAGGATTCCTACATGTTAACAGTAAAACAGTTTGTACACTTTAAACAATAGTGCATAGAATACACAAAAATGGTTGCTGAGTGAATCAGGCTAGAGATGAAGGGAAGGGAAAAATTCAAAGGTATAATTTTAGCCTTTAGAGCAAAAATCCCCAGTGCCTCAATGAGTAACAGCAGGAATAATAATGATAGTAATAAAATCACGTAGGTACTAACTAAAGGCATCCTTACGTCTACTTTAAATCACCCAGACAAGTTTCAGTACAGCCAGGAAGAACAGGCTTATCTCAGGAGTTGTGGAGGGGTTTAGTTCTCCCTTGCCCATTCATGCCTCACATTTAGTCAAGATTCTCTGGGTGGAGGTGTCTAGGTCTAAGAATCTAGCTAGAGAATGAAAGCTACATTGCCCTAGAAGCCATTCACAGTCACTGGATATCTGGTTCTTTCTATTTGCCCTTTGGTTTCTGTTACAGCCTTGGAAAGGTACCATTCCACATCTGATCCCTGGTTATGGAAAATTAACTTTGCTAATACTCTGGTAATTGAGGCTAGGTTTCTGACATTTCCCAGCACAGAGAGAACAAAGTAATTTTCTGCTCATAAAAGCTTCAGACTCACCACTAAAGGCAAAGATATCAGTAGAGATGAGGATTCAGGAAGAGGAAGGACAGTGAGAGCCCATGGGGTTCTAAGCATGACTCACCTTCACTGGAATGGTAGGAAATGAGTAAATACATACGAGGTGAGTGAAGCTGGAAAGAAAAGAATCTCTTGTCCTTTAAACACTATCTAAAGCCTAGATGCTAGCAGTAATTGGAAAATAGCAGGAGAGCAGGAGAGGTACAAGAGAACATTTTGAACCCATGGGCCTTAGTAGTAGCAGCAGTTAGCAACTGTCTATACTAAGTAGGCCAGGCAAGAACCCAAAGGTGAATGCAAAGAGAAAATTCAACACATCACAAACTGAGTTCATTATCTTTCCTCTCAAAACCTCTTCTCTTCCTAACATTCCTTTTACTATAGAGCAGCAGCTCTCAATCTGTGGGTCGCAACCCCTTTGGGGGTTGAATGACCCTTTCACAAGGGTCGTCTAAGACCATTGGAAAACACATATTTCTGATGGTCTTAGGAACCGAGATACCGCTCCTCAATCCCTCTCCAGGTGGGTCCGCCCACGTGCAAATACACCCACATATGAGTATTAAAGGGTCACGGCATTAGGAAGGTTGAGAACCGCTGCTCTAGAGGGTCCCACTATCCACATAGTCATTCAAGCTGGTAACTGATGTGATTTTCAACTCCTCCCTCTCATACCCCACATATCCAATATGGTGCCAAGTGTTGTAGTTTCTATTTTCAATGCCTTTTCTACACATCTGCTTTTCTCTACTCACAGAACTGCCCCCCTCCAATGAATTCCTTCATCACCTGCATGCCTAAACTATTGCAATAACATGCTGGTCAGTTTCCCTGACTCCGGTCTCTCCCCATTCAAATCCATCTTCACTCAGCTACCAAAGGGATCTTCCAAAAGCAAAGATCTGACCACATCACCTCCCCTCTCCAACTCAATCAATAAACTCCATTGGCTCCCTTTTACCTCCAAGAATCAAACAGAAAAATCATTATAGCCTGGTTTATCCAGTCTTCTTATACTCTCTTCTCCTCCATGGCCTTCTTTGATATTGCCTGGACACAACAGTTCTTCTAAATTCCATACCTTTTCACTGGCTTCCCTCATTTGTGGAATGCTCTCTCCTCATCTCTGCTCCCTGGCTTTCCCAGCTTCCAAGACTCAGTTCAAATCCCACCTTCTGCAAGAAATCCCTTGGAGTCCTCCTTCATCTCCATTCTCCACAGCTAGTGCCTTCCCTTTAAGATTACCAGCCATTTATACTATGGTTTGTATGTACATAGCTATTTAAATGTTGTCTCCTCAATTGGAATGTGGGCACCTGGAGGGCAGGAACCATGTTTTTGCTTTTCTTGGTATGGTTTGGGCTTATCACAGTTCCTGGAACATAGCAAGTGCCTAATAATTGCTCATTGACTTTTCACCTAGAGTGATCCTGAAGACCTGGATTCAAGTTTCCTCATCTGGAAAATGAAAGATTGAACTAAATGAGCTGTAAAGTCTCCTCAAGCTTTAATATTTTAATACCTCTAGGTTACATAAGGTTATTGTTGAATAGTTTCCAGGGACTTAAGCCATTGCAATTTCCTTTCCCTCTGAATAAAAATGTAAACAGTGTAGTTTATTCAGGCAAGTGCACTTCTGTCCTTTGGGTCCCAATTGGCGATAAGTCCTCCCAATAACAGCCCCCATGCCTGGCATGACAAAGTTGGTTGGCACTTTAGTCTACACAGGCACCTTAACACCAACAGGAAATAACCCAAGTCATGGTAGACCCCTTGCACATCTGTATATTCCTGTATAACAATAGTTCACCTGGAGAGTAAAGTAAAACATTTGAACAGAAAACAATGTGGTAATCACTCATTTATTTCCTCTAGTGGTGGTTCAAAGGGCGTGGGAGGCCGGGCCATCTAGACACTAGCTTCTTACAAAAAGGCTTGAATACCCTTGTGAATCTTTTTGTTGTTCAGTCCGGTCTGACTCTCCATGACCCCATTTGGGGCTTTCTTGGCAAAGGTATTGGAGTGGGTTGTCGGTGCTTCACAGCACTTTACAGAAAAGGAAACTGAGGCAAACAGTGTGAAGTAACTTGCCCAGCGTCACATATCTAGCATATCTCTGAGGTCAGATTGAACTCATGAAAACGAGTCTTCCTGACCTGAGGCCCAGCATTCTGCCCACTCTTCTACGTGGCTGCCTCATTATTCCACTTAGCTGCCCCCAGACAGGAAACATCTCAACAATCAATGGTTACTCATCCTGCGGAATTCCCATAGCCTCCATTTAATATTTCATAATTCTTGTCTATACCAGATGGCTTCTCCCTTAGGCTTCCCCCAGATCCCTGAAGGGTAGGATTTATGGCTTAATTAAAAACAGGACAGGGGAGACTAGGTGGCAAAGTGAATAGAGCACCGGCCCCGGAGTCAAGAGAACCTGAGTTCAAATCTGGCCTCAGATATTTGACATGTACTGGCCGTGTGATCTTGGGCAAGTCACTTAACCCTGATTGCCCTGCCTCCCCCCCCCCCAAAAAAAAAATAAATAAACGCAAAAACTAAAAATAAAAACAGGAAAATATTCATCCACATTTTTCATCTCCAAGCCATGGGTGTCCTGGCCTAGAGGAGAACTGGAGAGGTAAAGTCTTTGACAACTTTCCTGGTAACATGTAAGGATAATTCCAAAGCCAATCAACCATGAGTTTCAACATCACTCTAAGACAAGGTGCCAGGGAGTCCATCCAAAGCACGCCAGAAGCACCTACTCAGTCAAATCAGCATAAAAAACATTTATTATGCACCTACGGAAGTCAAAGTACTGTCCCCCTTGGGCAATGGGATATACAAACAAGTAGGAAACAAGATTTTATCCACAAAGGAATTTAAATTTTAGTTTGTGAGATAAAATAGAGCTCTTAGTGAAAAGTTAAACAGCAATAAAATATGTAAATAACAGCTCACAGTAATAAAAGAGATCACTGGGAAATAGTAGATGGTTAATGGCCAAATGAGTCATATACAACAATAGTTCTCAAACTTTTTTGGTATCAGAACTCCTTTGAGCTTTTAATGAGGACTCCCAAGAAACTTTTGCTGTTGTGAGTTATATCTGTCAATATTTACAGTATTAGAAATGAAGCTTAGTATTATTATGAAAATGGTTCTGACCTGTGGATACCCTGAAAGGGTCATAGGAACTTTCAGGGGGTAACCAGGGATTACATTTCGAGAATTGTTGGTAGAGAGGAAGGAGAGATCATTTCAGAGAAGGCTTTGCAGAGGAAACAGGATTTGATTTGTCCTGAAAAATCTGGTAGGATCTAACAGGATAAAAAAGAATCAGGAAAGTATTCCAATTGAATAGAATGGTGTGACAAAAAAGCATAGAAGGAAGGAAAGCACAAAGCATATTCAGGAATCAAAAAAGTAAATTGGCTTAGATGGGAATTGGGAGACCAACTGGGAGGCTATTACAAAGAGTCCAGGGTTGGGGTAAAAAGGGGAGGGACGGTATAAGAATAAGAAGAGGCTAATTTAAGAGATGTTGGGAGGAGGAGGTGAATAACTGGAATCGGTGATAGACTCTTACATGTTAGATATTGTTGGGTATGAGGGAAAGAAGAGATTAAACTTGAATCTGAGATTTTGAAACCAGGTAAGAGGTAGCACAACTAAAAAGTAAGGAAAGGGTGGTACTGAAGAGGAGAATGCCAAGTTCAACTTTAATTTAATTAGAAGTAGCAAAAGAACTTCTTCATTAGGATATCCACCAGGCAACTGGAAACATCTGTCTCACACAAGAAATAAGGGTTAGAGGATAAGGGTTTGGGAATCAATTACATAGAAGTAATAGATAAAGCTGTGGAATTGAGAACAAAAAATTAAAGACAGAACCTTGAGAAAAGACACATTTAAGAGACAAGAGGAAGAAGACAGGAGGAATGAAGATGGAAATCTCCCAAAGCAAGTAGGCATGAGATCAAGTGGTCTGTTGGTTTGTTACTGTGTATTCTGAAGGGGAGCGTAGAGAGGAAGAATTTGAGAGAGGTAAAAAAGTCATTAAGAATGGTAGAAGCTGGGTCAGTTAGGTGGCGCACTGAATAGAACACTGGCCCTCGAGTCAGGAGAACCTGAGTTCAAATGTGACCTCAGACACTTGACATTTACTAGCTGTGTGACCTTGGGCAAGTCACTTAACCCCAATTGCCCTGCCTTCCCCTCTCTCAAAAGAAAAAATATTGTAGAAGTGGGTTCAGGGCAGAAGAAAACTTAATAGTAACTGATTTTTAATGGGTAGTAGTA
Source organism: Pseudochirops corinnae (assembly GCA_028646515.1). Classification (NCBI taxonomy): domain Eukaryota; kingdom Metazoa; phylum Chordata; class Mammalia; order Diprotodontia; family Pseudocheiridae; genus Pseudochirops; species Pseudochirops corinnae. Next base: position 192,451,069 of record CM053586.1, on the reverse strand, counting down.
CATACAGACTGTGCTTAAATGATGAGGAAAAAAAAAGATTGATATGACCCCAATTTAGCATTGGAGATTGAGGAGAAGGTTAACCTTCCATTTATTCCTCACCTGTGAAGTCTGAGAGGAATGAGGAAGGTGAGAAATAGGAAAAGGTAGCAGTTTCTATTAGGGAAGGGGAGCAGAAAGGATGGTTAAATGAGAGGGAAATCTTTGGGGACTACTCCACCATCACATTTCAGATCCATACAAAGATGGTGGCATCCTTGAGTCTGCCATCACTCACTTGTACCACTTTCGTAGTAATGAACTCTGATATATCTTCTGCTCATAATCTTTCTTTTTTTTATTTTTAGTTTTCAACAGTCACTTCCATAAGTTTTAAATTTTCTCCCCCTTTCTCTCCCCTCCCTCCCAAGATGGCTTGTAATCTGATACGGGCTCTATGCACACATTCCTCTTAAACACATTTTCACATTAGTCATGTTGCATAGATGAATTATAAGGAACGGGAAAAATCATGCTTATAACCTTTCATTCCATTTTTTCTATCCACTTTACAACCTCTAACCCCATTCTTCCTTTTCACCGAGATCGCCAGTTCCTCCACCTGAGGTTTTTCCTAGGCTATCACCCCTGTCCTGATTATACTCTTCCCTTCCCTGCCTTAACTCTTTGGGGAACCAGTTAAACCCCACATTATCCTTTTCTCTTGAGTCCTTTGCCCTCTTATCCTATCAATGATCTTGCTTCATCAGGTGCTATTCTTGGATTATTCCTATCATCCATTGCCTTCATTACTATTCACAATATTCCTATTCCTGCAGAATGAAGGTGGAAAAAATCACGAAGTTGTGCTGACTGTATCTACTACAAATTCGTGCTATGTGACCTAAGCACTCTTTGAGGCAAGGCAATCCTTTCCTGTGCCCCTCACTGATGCACTACCCCAGTCACCACAGTGGCCTTTCAAAATCTTTTCATCCCTCCTCAAACCTCCAATGGCTCTTTCATTCCCCACCCTCTCATCTGAGAACTTCACACCATATTTCACTGAAAAAGTAAGGCCATTCACCCAGAGCTTCCTTTCTCTTCCCCTCCTCTTCATCTCATATCACTCAGGTACTTTCTCACAGTATTTCACCTTGCCAAGATAAATTTTCTCTCTCCATGCTCAAGTGATGCCATTCCATCCCATTTTCTCCAAAAGATTGCTTCTTTTTAATTACTACTCTCTAACTCAGTGATGTCAAACTCCAATAGAAATGGTGAAGGCATATTGATTTAGGAAAACACAAATGAGCATTATCTACTGTGTATTGTGTTTTTATTTATTGTGTTAAACATTTCCCAATTACATTTAATCTGATCCAGAGTTTGACACCTCTGCTAATTAATTATCAGTCTCTACTTGTATACTGGCTGCTTTTCTTCTACTCACAAATATGACAATGTCTCCTCTAACCCCCCAAAATAAGTAAATAAATAAAAATCCTTCAATTGCTTGTCCCATAATTATGTCAAACTTAACATGTCCAAAGCAGAGCTTATTATCTGTTCTCAAAAACCCTCCCGTATCACTGGGGAGGCCACCATCACCTCCCTAGCCCAAGTTCAAATGCTGGCATCATCTTTGACTCCTTTGTCTTATACACCCCACATATCAATCCATTGCCAAACTGTGTTATTCCTACCTTCATATGTCTCATCTAGGACCCTATCCCTCCATTCACACTGCCACGATCTTCATCACCTTCAGCCTGGCCTACTTACTATAATAGCCTTCCAATTGGACTCCTTGCTCCAAGTTTCTTTTCATTCCAATCCTCCACTCAGCTGCCAAAATGATTTTCCTAAAGCACAAGTCTGACCAAGTCATTCTGCCCTACTCAATAAATTCCAGTGGTTCCTTATTACTACCAGGATCAAATAGAAAATCATCTGTTTGGCATTTAAAGCTCTTCACAATCTTAAAGCCCTCCGCAGTCTTTTTACTGTTTACTCCCCTTCGTGCACTCTACAAACCAGCCTTGCTATGCCTCAAACACAAACGCTCCATCTTCCATCTTGGAACTTTTGCACTGGCAGGGACTCCACCTTCCTCTCTTGATCCTTGGCTTCCTTCAATTAGACAGTAAGCTTCCAGAGGGCAGGGACTATCTTTTGCATCTTTTTGTATCCCCAGCCTAGCATACACTAGGTGCTTAGTAAATGTTAATTGACAGAATGCCATCTTCTGCAGAAGGCATTTTCCAGGCTCTCCAAACTGCCAGGGGCATCTCCTTTAAGATTACCTCCCATCTCTTCAGGATTTATCTTATATGTACCTATTCCTTCACATGTTTTCTTCACTAGAGAAGGATGTAAGCTTCTGGGGAACAGGGACTGTTTTGGCTTTTCTTGTATCCTCAGTGCTTAGTATGGTACCTGACACACTGTAAGCCTTCATAAATTCTTGTTCACTGACTGCATATACTGCCATATTCAACTAATGTGCTGGTTTTACTGAGCTGCTCCTCCCTTCCCCCTTTCTTTTTTATTCTTTGTTAAAAGGGATGGCTTACCAGATAGAGGAAGGAAAAAGAAATTGGAATTTGGAAATGAAGGAGATATAAAAACGAGATATCAATAACCAAAATTTTAAAAGATCTAGAAAAGAATCTAGGCAGGATCCCTGAACCCAAAGCTAGCCTTTATTTAGTAGAGCCTACCAAGTGGTTCTCAACCTTCCTAATGTCGTGACCCTTTAATACTCGGCTGTGGGCATATATGCATGTGGGCGGACCCACCTGGAGAGGGATAGAGGAGCCGTGTCTTGGTTCCTAAGACCATCGGAAATATGTGTTTTCCGATGGTCTTAGGTGACCCCGTTCGACCCCGAAAGGGGTCGCAACCCACAGGCTGAGAACCACTGGCCTACACAAAGTAAATATAACCTTACTTTGTGAACTTATCCAAGCTTGGATACTAAACTCCTTTTATCTTATAACTTCTCATTATCATGATTAGAATGTACTTACATAGTTCTTTGCAGGTCATAAAGTACGTAAATTGTTATCTCATTTGGTCTTCATAATAACCCAGTGAGGCAGGTACTATAAATATTATTATCCCTATTTTAAAGATGATAAAATTGAGAACAATATGGGTTCAGTGACTTGCTCAAAATCACAAGAATATTAAATGCCAGCACTGGCATTTAAACCTAGACCCTCTGATTTCAACACATTTTCAACAGTAAGTCCCTCTCCACATTTGGTACCACATTCATAGTCAGAAGAAACATTCTTCCCTGTCACCTATTAGGAGCAAATTAACAACAGCCTTAGGGAATTCTGGGAGAAACACCTTATGTGACCACTTCTAAGTTTCAGCAGGCCAAGGGGGCACAGGAGATGAAACAAGATCCAAAAGGAAATGAGTGGCTTATACTTTTGCCTTTGCTTTCCACATGGTTCCACATGGAACCACGGTTCCAAAACAACATGGTTTGCATGAGATGACATTACAACAGTATCCCTCAGCCCCTTTCTCCCACCTCCAGGACATCTGGTGAATGGCAACAACCAGTGGCTGTGCTGGAGGCACACTAATTCACAGGTGGATCTTTGTAAAATTCAAGGTTGGGGATAGGAGAATAGCTGAGGTAGCTCAGGAGGCCAGTGAAGAGTCCAGTTGTTGAACTTCTCTGCCCCAAATATAAAAAAGCAACTGAAACTGGACCTTCAAACACCTACCAGGGCACTATAAGTTTGGAAGGGAGACAGGATAAGAATAGTCAAACTGAGTTTAAAATAAAATCCTTACAAGCAATTTTGTCAGTGGTGCTGCCCACAAGGAAATAGTCTACAGAAATCTCCCTGCATCCTGTCCAATTCTTTCCCATGAAAAAGGGACAAATGTCAGCACCATTAAAAATGCTTACATTTTGTCCAACAAGAGAAGAACATCATGATATCTCCAACCTAACTGTTATGCGCTAGGCCCCAACATGGTATTCAGTAAATGCCTTTCAGGAATAATGTATCCCAAATCCTGCTAGTACCCCAAACCTAGGTTCATGGACAAGCACGGAATAGCTTCTGTCCGATATGTCTGGAAGTAAGCGACATGGACATGTTGCAATATTTGCCACCACCAATTCACCAATTTTGTCTCCAAGGCATGATCCTTTGCCCAGCTGCTCAACAGGCTTACCAGGCTAGGGCAAGTAACAGCTGTCCCAATGGAAAATTCCCCACTTGCAGATGCCCAGCTCCATGTACCCATTTCATACTAGCTCTTGGAACAAGATAAAACTGCACAATTTGGAAAAGCCACAGAGGCTGTCCAACAACAAAGAAAAAATGAGAAGGAAAAAAAAAAGATTCCAGTGATCTGCTGGGAAAAGTCCATTCCTTCATGTCTCAGCAGCCCAGTCATCTCACTCTTATGACTCATTCTCAAGCCATGGAACAGCAACTAATTTCAGCCCAATGACAGCTTCCTGGGGAAAGAGAAAACCTTAGCAAGGACTTGACTGGGGGTGGCAGGCAGAAGGAGCCAGCTGACTTTTAGGTTTGCAAAACAGGCCAAAATCAGGTTCTTTCCAAATCAATGGCCACTGGCTCTCTCAGGCACTTACCCACTAAATCTTTCCCAGGCATGAGCTCACTTCAGAATTATCAGAGGGGAGGTTCTTTTGTCCTTACGACACCCCCCACCCCCACCAACGATGACCCAACCCAACAACTGCTCTTCCTCCCAACCCTGAAGCCTTGAAGAATCTTGAAGACATATTTGGAATTTGTGTCCTAAGCATACCTTAGAAACTTATGAATGGGAAATCATAATCAGAGCAACACCAAGAAACCAGAGTTTAGGGAAACCACACAGTGGCACCCTTTCTGTATTATAACAGTATCTTCCCAACCTTCCTCCCTACTACAGACTCTGTTTTTTTGGATACTCCTCTATTGTCCTTGACAATGGCTTAGAGATAAAGCAGAGGATAATAAAGCTGGATCACAAGAACATCATAAGGATCATAGAAATAGAAACAGAAATTTAGAGTTGGAAGGAATCACAGAAACCATACAATTGAAGCCCTTCATTTTATAAATGAGAAAAATGAGGCCCAGTCACACAGGTAGTAAGAGAACCAAGATCATACAATGAAGGAATGGAACAGTTTCGGTGGGGGGAGCCCTATTAATTTCTCATCACTGCTTATGGAGAAGCACAGCTCAGTTATAAATCCATAGAAATGGAATGAACCTTTGAGATTGATGTTAGGAAACTGAGATTCAAAGAGGTTCAAAGTGATTGGTCAAAGGTCAAGCAGCCAAAGGTCACCTACTAAAGTCTGGACTAGATTCTAGGTTTATTGACTTCCAGGCTAGCACTCTTCTCTTTGAAAATGAACATGTCAGCAGGTCTAAGCAATCCTGTATCACAGAATGTCATTTATTTAAGCAAATGGCTCAGTGAATTTAGGGTAGGTTTTGTTTTGTTTTGTTTCATTTTTGCCAGATGAGTGATTTCTACAGGTAGAGAGCTCCCAGGGAGGAATTTCCTTCTCCCCAGAGTCACATAGCCAGTATGTGTCAGAGGCTACACTTGAATCCAAGTTTTCTCCCACTCAGAGGCTGTCTCTCTATAGCTACCACACCCATACTGACTTTCATCTTGGTAAGTTTTTAAAAGAAATGGAGAAGAATTAGTCATTTGCCAAGATACTGTATTTTAATTTCATGAAAGTTGGTGAATGAGGTCTGGAGTCTTGGTTAGGCCTTTTTGTTGACGCACAATCATAGAATGTTAGAGCTAGGAAACTGAGTGAGTATCCAACCTCTCCCCAAAGTCACTCCCATCTTTTTCCCCATCCTCATTTCCACTCTTGATCCCCTCTGAGTTTCCGTTCCCTTCTCTGTAAAATGGGTGAGATTGGTACTAGAATCTCTGAGTTCCCTCCCAGTCCTAACATTCTTTGAGTTCTAACCCATTACCATCACATTTCAGAGCAAGAAATCAAGACAACAAGCCTCTACTATGTGCTGGACACTGTGCTCATCACTAGAAATACAAAGAAAGGCAAAAAACAGTGCCTGCTCGCAAAGAGTTCAGTCTACTGGGGGACACAACATGCAAAAACAAATTATGTAGAAACAAGAAATACATGGGGTAAATTGGACATTATCTCAGAGGGAAAGCCCTAAGATTAAGAACTGGGAAAGACTTCCCATAGAAGGCGGGACTTTAATGGAAACTTGAAGGAAGCCAGGGAAGCCAGAAGGTAGCTATTAGGAGGGTATGGAAGACAGGCAAGGAGAAATGTCTGGAATCAGGAGTCTTATGTGAGGAACAGCAAGGAACATGGGCGGTGGGGGTGGCAGAGAGTAAAGTGTAATAAAACTGGACAGACAGGAAGGGGTCAAGTTATGAAGGGCTTTTGAAGTCAAATGGAGCATTTTATATTTGATCCAATGGGAAGGTGACATAGTCTACTTGTACTTTAGGAGCATCAGTTGGACAGCTGAGTGGAGCATGGGCTATAGGAGAGAACAGAGACAGGGAGACCAACCAGTAGGCTATTCAAACAATCCAGGTGTGAAGTGATCAGGGCCTGCACCATAGTAGTGGCAGTGGCAGAGTAGAGAAGGGGTCTATTATGAGAGATGGTCTTAAGGCAGAAACGACAGGGCTTGGCAATAGATTGGCTGGGGTGGGGGCAGGGTGAGGGAGAGTGAAGAGTTGAAGATGATGAATGACTGGGACGATGGTAATACCCTGGACATGAATGGGGAAGTTAGGAAGATGGCAGATAGGGCTTGACGACCCAAAGGGGTACTTAGACATACTCCCACTACTCTTTTCCTATGCTTTTAGAATCTAGAGCTGGGCTAGCAAACTAAGCCCCCATTTACATTTTTAAATAAAGTTTTACTACACTTATAAATATAAAAAAACATAGTCTGTTGACCCCTGGTCTACAGTAAGGGGATCAGCAGTTAGCCCATTCAATTTTATTTACCATACTGCTAGATGCCGGACCCAGGCCCTCACTATCCCTCTACAAAAAAAACCTACTCTCCACCTCTCTTCCAAGATGTGTTTGGTTAGGAGATTTGCTGTATACCTCCGTGCATTTAAGACCTCTGTCAGCAACTACAGCTGGCCCACATCACCAGGCTCAAACATGGAAAGTACAAATAGGTTTCAATACCAGCTGTTGCCCTCCACCTTGACTTCGTGGCTGCCTTGCCTCCCTGCGGTCTTACTTGTAGGGAGAGAAAGCACAGAGACACATATACAGAAGCCCCTGTCAGCAGTGCCCAGAGCAGCCTCCTGTGCCAATTTTAACACTAACTCTAGAAATGCTTTCCAACTTTGAACTGGCATAAATGACCCATCCCTCAGAAGGATACCTGAGGCAATACCTTCCCTTGGCCTCTGGAACAGATAAATAAGAGGCAGACATCGACAACCAGTAGCCAGCAACCAAAGGAAATGCAACAGTAGTCTGTGCATCCAGTATTGACAGTGAATGCCTGAAAAATTTGGAATACCTGAATCTTTCACCTCTTCTCACTTCCTTCAAGAGTCCTTAAATTTCCTTTTTTGCCTTTTTCTGTCAATTTGGGCTTGATGAAAATTATTTACTCATTCCCCACCCCCCCAGGCATCCAAACATACATATGTTTCATCAAATCCCATGATGCTTTCTGAGCAGATTCCCCAAAAGTGCCACAAAACTTTCTGTGTTGTTTTCGGATTATTTCTCATGTCACATATCTCAGGGTGATCACAGTTTCTACACTGTACCACTCCCACCCCCATGAAAAGTGTTTTTTTCCACCTAAGGCTGTCCTCATCCCTCCCACTGTAGGCAAAAACCCCTTGCTACTGGGAAGAGACACACAGGCCCTGGTTGGGGCAACAGCAGCCTCATCTCCTGTAATCAGGTTCCCCCAAAAAGAACTTAAATACCATTTCACAGAAAAGAACAAGACGACCTTGAAACAGATCTTGACAAACAGCAAAAAGGCAAACCACAAAGACAGGCAGACCAATGGCCCAACGAAACTCACAATTACAAAGCTCCCCCCTTCCGCCTCTCCCCAGTCCCAGAGTTAACAGTCTCAGGACTCAGTGTGGCAGATCGGAAAAGGAACAAGAGAACAGGCGAAGGGAAGAAGAAGCAGGTCTCAAATGAAATCCAGACGCCGAAAAAAGCTGCGCGCCCCACCTTCACTCCCCAGCCCCCTGCCTCTGGAATGACACTGAGTCCAGAAAATTTGGAAGAATCAAGAAGAAAAGCCGAAAAAGTTTTTAGAAAAATGAATTAAACTGACCCTCAGCTGCTTCTTTCCTTCAATTTCAGTGCTGTGAGTCAAAGGGACAGGGGAAGGGGAAGGAGTAATAAATGGGGGCGGGGAGGGGCAGTTGATTGCCTACCTGTGATCCGGTCTCTCTCCATTACTACAGGATCTATTTAGCAGCAGCAGGAGTATCAAGGCCTTCCCTTTTTTTGGAGGCGTCCCTTTTCTCACCTCCCACTCCCTCCCTCTTTCTGCCTCCTCCTCTTCCTCCTCCTCCTCCCAAACAGCTCTTTGTCTGGTCTAATTTCTTCAATCTGTTGCAATCATGAATGCATACAAATTACCACATCTCCATGTGCTGATCATATGTTTGTGCTCTACACTGAAGTACCATTGTCTCTTTGAAACAGTAGAAAAAAGCAGAAGAGGAAGAGAAATAAAATGCAAGGGGAGAAGGGGCCGGACATATGACCTGAAAAAAATCCAGCAGCCCCCAAATAGTCCACCCCACGCAGGACTACTGTAAAGTCCAAGTTTTCCCTGAGATGATCTTAAAGCTACAGTCTGCAGTTTCTGGTGCGCATGCCTCTTTTTCTCCACACCTCCCCTCCTTCCCTCCCTCCCTCCCCCCACCAGTGGCTGGAGTCTCAAAGCTTCTTTTCAATATCCACCAGGAGATGCTTAAGTTAGCTTCTTGGAAGCCAACACACAGAATCAAATTCCTGGTGACTTCCCAGGGCCTTTCATTTTCCTCATCCCATGTTATTGTGATTTCCTTTGGTTTAAGTGTTTTTAAAGCCTAGTTCCTGCTTCTCTGCTTTTTTTCTCCCCTCTCCCCACAGCCTTTCTGCCTTAGCCAGGTCTGGCATTTCAGCCCCTAGGAGAAGTAGCAGGTTGCCTGTCCCCCCTCTCTCCAGGTTACGGAGAGGGTGAATACCGCTAGTTACACCTGCCTGATAGAAAAACATCTAGGGGCAGTCATCTACTCCCTTGGGAACTTCCCGGTACTCCACCACCACCTCCCCGATTGCCCCATGGTGACAAGAGGGAGCAGGGAAGTCTCCACCCATCCCAAGAGCCTGAGACTTCCTGGAAGATTCCTACCCAACCAACATGAGTCAGTGTGTCTCCAACTGTCCCTTGGAAAAACATTCAATTTCTTCCAGCTGTTTACCCTGCTCCTCCACACACATACTCAAGCAGTCACAGGGCATACAATGACAGGGTAGGGGGAAACAGAGAAGAGGGTTCAGAGTCATCTTTTCCAATTACCTGGGTGATCACCTGCTTTGATATCAGGAATTTGCTGGCACCAGAGATGAAAAACTTATGGTTGTGGTTAGATGAAAAGAGGTGAAAAAGAATGGCTGGAGATGATTAATGGGCTTATTTTTTTATTTTACTGGAGGAAAATTCACTCTGTTCTTTAGCTGTCACCTGGGCATGGACCCTATGACCATCCAAATCCCCCTTCCTCAGGAAAGGTAAATCCATGTTTTCTTCACCCTAAGGTGATACACTAACTCCACTTAGTTGGAAATAGGTCAAATCTTCCTCCCAGAAGGCTAGAAATGTGTCCCAGGCTTAGTGCTTTTATTTCTTAGATCACTGACCTGGAGCTAAAAGATTCTTTACAAATCCACTCCCCTCTTTTTTACAAATGAGGAAAGCAAGACTCAAATTGAATGGCAGAGCCAAAACTTGAACCCAGATCTGACGGTTCCAGAGCTAGTGATCTTTCTACAACATCACTCTAACTCTCAGCTTCTCAAACATGTGTCTGGAAATCTTTCTTGAACTGTATAAATAAGAGGGACTGATAAGTAGCTTCTGGGTCCCAGAAATGAATTATGAAAAAAATGAATTATGAAAAAACCTCAGAGATCATGTATTTTACACCCTATTAAATTTCCTCTATAGTAACCTAAAGTCTTCATCCTACACCCATGGGAACTTCCTAGTAGACTAGCTTCCTGGGGTTTTCTGCGGCTTGTTTTAGGGGAATCATATAAGTCATTTAGGCATAGACTACTAGCAATGACTAATGCAGTCAGGGAAAAGCCTTTACTGGAAGGAAACTTGGGATGGTAGAACACTGCAGAATTTGGAGTCAGAGGACCTGAATTCAAATCCAACTTCAGATACTTACTAGCTGTGTGACCCTGGGCAAGTCACTTAACCTGTTTGCCTCAGTTTCCTCTTATATAAAATGGGTACAATAATAGCACGTACTTCCCAGGAGTGTTATAAGGATCAAATGAAATAAAAATTATAAAGTACTTAGCACAGTGCCTGACACATAGTAAACAGTATATAAATATTAACTATCGTTACTATTAAATTGAGCTCTCTGACCTGTGTGACTTAGGGCAAGTTGCTTAGGTTCCCTGGGCCTCAATTTCCTCATCTGTAGATGAGAAAAATGGACAAGATAGCCTCATAAGTTTTTCTCAAACTATAAATCAATAATCCTAAGATTTCTTCTTGCCTAGACAATTAAAATAGCCTCCCAACTCATCTTCCTGCTATCAGATCATGTCATTCCTTTATTATAAAACCTTCCATGGCTCCCCATTGCTTACCCAATAAAGTATAGGCTGCTGATTTCAGCAATCAACGTCCTCTACAATCCAATTCCAACCTACCATGTTGCTAGCCTTAGCTCATGCTGTTTACTTTCATATATTCAACATTTTAGCCTGTTCTCTTTCCTTTCTCCAATGTCCTTCTCCTGTCTTTATGCTTTGTAAGCACATAGTGTCCCATATCTCATACCTGGAATAGAGGCCCCCCTCCCATCTTGGTCAATTTAATAATAATGATAATGATAGCTAACATTCAAATAGCACTTACCACATGCCAGGCACTATGCTGTGCCTTTTACAATTATTATCTTGATCCTGACCAAAAACACTGGGAGGTAGGTGCTATCATTATCCCTGTTTTACAAATGAGGAAACTGAGTTAGATAGCAGTTAAGTGACTTGCCCAGGGTCATACAGCTAATACGTATCTGAGGCTGAATTTGAACTCAGGTCTTCCTGACTCCAGGCCTCACTGTATCCACTGAGTCACCTAGCTGCCCAGTAAAAGTCCTTTTTATCCAAATCCCAACTCAGATGCTACCTCTGCAATGAGGTAGAGTATGTACATTTGCTCCATTGAATAAGACAGAATCGAGGTAGCTCAAAAGAAACAAGAGACGTGCACATTTAGAGAATCCGCTCCAAATGTCCACATGGACTATTTGTGCCTGACCTGTGGTAAACTATTCCAAGCTCATACCGGTCTGATCAGCCACAGTCAAAGACGCTGTAACTTGATTCTAACATAGTGATGTCATTTTGGTCCTTTTCAAGGACGAACCAACAAGAATGTAAACCAACCAACCAAGAGCATGTATCATCTTTACATCTATCCTTAATGCCTAACCATAAGACTTTGTGCATAAGGGAATACACGAAGGACTGGTGATTTCATCAGCATATGAAGTCCCCATGTGAGAACTTCCCCTACAAGTAGAGATCAAATTCATCTCTAACTTAGAACCGTAAGGGCATTGCCCAAAGTTCAGAGAGTTTAAATGACCTGCTCATGTTATAGGGCTACTAGGTGTCAATAATAGAGCATGAACCTAAGTATTCCTGATTCTAAACCCAGTGCTTTATCCTCTTTGTCACACAGCCTTTCACATAGAGGCATTTAATAAATACTGGGTTGAGTTGAAGTGAATTGATGCCAGAAACTTTTTTCAAAAATACATTTTTAGTAATATCTTTTGTTTTTACATTTCCCTACATTTGCTACTATATTCCTCCCCCACCCCACTAGAGGACAATTTCCTATCACAAAGAATTTTAGAAGAGAAAGGAAAAAATTCAGCAAAAATAGCCACCATATCAAAAAAGTTTGACATTCCGTGCAATGTTCCACATCCATAGTCACTACCTCTGCAAAGAAACAGGAGGATGTTCCTTCTCATATTTCTTCTTTGAGGGTAAGGTTGGCCATTATAAATTCAGTTTCAATAGTTTGGTCGCTATTCTTTCCATTTAGATTGTCATAGTCGTTGTGTATACTGTTTTCCTGGTTCTTCTTACTTCAATTTGATCAGTTTTGATCAGATTTTATTGATTTGAATCAGTTCACATAAATGCTCTTCTGTATTCATAATTTTAATTCCTTACAGGACAGTAATCTCAAAAGTTGTTTCACAAGTTTTTAGCTATTCCTCAACCAATAAGCATTTACATTGCTTCTAGTTCTTTATTTTCACAAAAAGTACTCCTATAAACATTTTGGTATATATGGAGCCTTTCTCTTTGTCATTGATCTCCTTGGAATATATGCTTAACAGTATAATACCTGGATCAGAAGGGTATGAACAATTTAATTACTCTCTTAGTATAATTCCAAATTGCTTTCTAGAATGGTTGGACAAATTCACTGGTTCACCAACAAGGCATTACTGTGCCATCTTTCCATAATGCTACCCAACATTGGCTACTCTCATCTTTGTCATCTTTGCCAATCTTCATGCATCTTCTTTCTTTTTTTCTCTCTTTTTGTAGGGGGGAGAATAGGGCAATTAGGATTAAGTGACTTGCCCAAGGTCACACGGCCATGCATCTTTTTTCAACAAGTATTTGTCAAGTGTCCATTTTCTGTGCCTATATTCTACGTCACTGCCTCCCAGTTTGGAGAGGAATCAGATTGCTGAAAGGTTTCAAGGTCACAAAGGATTAGCTGAAGGAGTTGGGGATGTTTTAGCCTAGAGAAGAGAAGAGCTGGATAGCTAACACGTGGGGGCTCAGACTTTTTCTGTTTGGCCCCAGGAGGCAGTTTAAGAACATTAAGCAAAAATTGCACAGATGCAAATTTGTGCTTGATTTCAGGGAAAACTATTGAATCTATGTTTTTAAATGGCTATATCTAGAGGCAGTTGGTACCCTTTTAATGAAAGTTTTGAAGTAAAGACTGGAAAACAATTCGTCAGATATGTTGTAATAAAGATTCTTTCCTTCCCTTGCCCCCTCACCCCGTGCCCTAGTATGGAGTGGACTAGATGACTGCTGAGCTTCTTTCAATTCTAAAATTCTATGATACTCTCTGTGTCCTAATCTGGATGCCTGGGGTCACATCTGTTTAGGTACCTGGAGTTGCTCAGTCCAGTCATCTTTGCCCCTGTCAAAGAAGATCAAGATCTTCTTAATAAGAACCTTCTTGGATATTACCACAAGCATTAAAAAAAACCTTTACCACCTCATCCAAGCTTCTCATTGGTTGCCAATGGGGAAGGAAGTGGGATATGTGAAAAGGAGAGAAGGAGGTCAGATTAGAGCCCGAGTCTCTTCTCTGCCCCTTCTCTTTCTCTTTCCTCCTTTCTCCCTGTTCTCTGTCTTCTTCCCTCCTCCTCCTCCCTCTCCCTCTCTTTTCCTCCTTTTCTCCCTCTCCTCCCCCTCTATCTCCCCTCTCCCATGTTTGTCTCTCCCCCCTCTCTTTTTCATCAGCATCATCAGCATCATCAATCTCTGGCACTACCTGCCAGTATGATCTTGGGCAAGTCCCTTTCCCTCTCTCTGGACATCAGTTTCCTCATTTGTAGGATAAAGGAGTTGAGCTAGATAGCCTCTAAGATCCTTTATGGCTAAAATATTCTCTGACTCTTGGCCCCCAATCCCTCTACTTCAGCCCAAAGCCCACCAGTGGACACTTGGAGCTTTACGGGTGTGTCACAAGGTACAAGATTAGAAAGGGCTGTTTGACATTCTATGATGATTTGAAAATCTAGAGATTAGCACAATTCTGTTTTCATTGTTAGGGTTAACGTAATCACCAAATAATGCCTTGGCTGATTGGTATTTTGCTGTATATTTTGGCAAAATGAGAACTCCATTCCCCGCCCCCCCCCCCCAGGTTGCCTAAAAATAAGTACAAACAAAGGATAATTTGAAACTAAAAACTCAGCAACAACTGGTTGTCTTCTACGTGGTAAGTGAAGACCTAAGTAAAAGGTGGGACAATTTCGAGGGCTAGAAGGGGACTTACAAAATCATCTAGTCCAACCTTTCCCCCTCCATTCAATAGAGAGGGGAAACTAAGGCTCAGAAAGATGAAATACCCTGCCTAAGATCACACTGCTAATTAGTGGAAGTCCTGGGACTGCAATCCAGTGCTCTTAACTCCCAGTCCAATGGGGGTCTTTTCCCCAAATAACATCAATGAATTTGAGATCAAGAAAACCCGAGTTCAAATTCTGCCTCATATACTTGCTATTTGTGTGACCCTGGGCCTATTACCCTCTCTTTTTCCTCTTCTGTAAAATGGGGATAATAATAGCACCCACTTCTCAGGGTTGTTGTGAGGATTAAATGAGATAATATGTATAAAGCACTGGTAAACAGTAAGTGTTACATAGATGTTAGCTCTCATCATTATCATCATCATCCTGCCTGGAACCAGGCCTGCATGCCACTCTGGTCACCATTTCCAAACCCTGTTGCACTCACAAAAGCCTAGCCTAGACATAGATCATGCTCATCTCTGTTTCTCAGAATCCTTACCTTCCTTTGCGGTTGAGTTCGGATATCACCCCCTATATGAAGCCCTCCCTGATCTGTGAAGTTGTTAGTGCCCTTTCTTTCTTAAATGTGATGAAAATCCACCACTTCCCCTCCTTCCCCCACCACTTACCCCAACTCCCATCTCTCAGCAAAATGGAACCTCCTTATGGGCAGAGACTTTCTTTTGTTGTCGTCATCTCTCTGTCCCCAGCACATGGTACAATGTCTTACACAGGACAGGCACATAATAAATATTTGCTGTATAGCTATGTAATGGCAAGCAAAGAAGTACTTAACACCTTGTTTCAGCTATTTAATTATTTAGCACCTTGTTTCAGTTCAAGTTTCTTTTGAACCTTGTCCATGATTATATCAAGTCTTTGTTAAGAAACAGAACTTGTGAAACCCACAGTGGGAGGAACTTGCTGATGCAACAGGAAGGGGCAGAACAGGAAGAAGTTAATAACCATATATAAGGAGAAGCCCAAGCTGGGAGAGAACAGAACTGAGAAAGGGAACAGTTATGGAGGCTGACACTTTGTTTGTCTGTACTGTCTGTTTTGATTTTTGTTTGTGATACTTTGTACAGAAGCCCTGGGACCTTACTGGAAGCCCTGAAAGAGGATTTTCTTGTTGTCTTTTTACAGAAGTCCTGGAGGATGGTTTCAGAGGTCCTGGGACCGTAGTGATGATATGTGTTGAGTTCTCAGACCTCGTTGGTGGGTCTGTGTTGATTTCACAGGCAGACAGTGAATTGATGATGGTGCCAGCAATGTGCATGAATGTTATTATGGCTCTGGTAAGTTTTGTCTTCCCAGAAACAGAAACTGCAAAGGACTTGCGGTAGACTGGACACTATGAGCTTTGATATGGAACTGGACAAGGAAATGGATGAGGTAGGACAAGAGCTGCCTACCTTTGAATCTAGGTTACAGCTAGGTAAATTCAGGCAAAAGCTGGGACCATGGAAGAGCAATCATGGAATCTGAGAGCTAGCCTTGAGTCAAAACGAAAAGACCTCTCCTTGGGTACTTAATGCTGACTGAGAAGATTATGATACAATGTGACCTAGGGGTGGAGAACTTTGACCTTTATACTTTGTGTCCCTTAAGGAGGCTTGCTCCTTAAGGGTGATTGAGTTAAAGACTTACTGAATGATATCTTTTGTTTAAAACTATGTGGCCACTTTGGTGAAAACTACATGGCCACTTTAGTGATAAGTTGTTATGTTATAACATTGTGAATGCTGTACTTTGGTTTCTGTGAATGTTTTGCTTTAGTTTACTGCTGAATAAATAGAGAGTTCACTATACTATGTGATCAGAACCTTAAAGCTGTTCACAGCAGCAGTTCTCTGTGCTTGTGCTTGATTTTACAAGCCAGTATTTCTATAGTACTTTAAGGTTTGAAAGCACTTTGAAAATAGTATCTCATTTGAACCATGCAATAATCCTTGGAGGTAAATGCTATTATTACCCTCACTTTACAGATTTGGGAAGCTAAGACAAGTTGAAGGACTTGCCCAGGGTCTCACCTATCAAGTGACTTAGGCTGCATCCAAATTCAGGTCTTTCTGTCTCCATGCAGCAGTCTATCCATCATACTACCTAGCTATCTCTGGATTGAAATAAGCAGGTTGACAATGTAACCAGGAGGGTTTTAAGGACCCTTTACTCATCTTCCCCTGTAACACATAGTAGATGCAATGACTTCCATTAAAAATACATTCACATCCCTTCTCAGCAATGCAAGGACCTAAAACCAAAGGACTCATGATGGTAAATGTCATCCACACCCAGAGAAAGAACTGTCGAGTCTGAATGTAGAGCAAAGCAGATTATTTTCTTTGTTGTTTTGTTTTGTTTATTTCTTTCTCACGGTCTCTCCCATTTGTTATAATTTCTCTGTGCGACATGGCTGATGTGAAACTGTGTTTAACAGGAATGCATGTGTAGAGCTGAATCAGATTGCATGCTGTCTTGGGGAGGGAGGGGGAGAAAATTCAAAACTTATGGAAGTGAATGTTGAAAACTAAAAATAAATAAAAAATTTTTTTGAATACAGGCATACCTCATTTTATTGCACTTGGCAGATATCGCGTTTTTATTTTAACAAATCGAGGGTTTGTGGCAACCCTGTGTCAAGCAGGTCTATCAGCACCATTTTTCCAACAACATGTATATCTCTGGCACATTTTGGTAATTCTTGCAATATTTCTGATTTTTTCATTATTATCATATATGTTATGATGATCTGTGATCAACAATCTTTGATGTTACTATTATATGGGATGAGTGAAAACTTCTCAGTTTGGGGTGGTTAACTTTTCAAATTGCTTCTGTCAATCACTTTTATCTTCCTTTGTCTGTTTTCCCACCTTGGTGGGACCCTCCCCTTATCTTTCCTTGCTGTCTCATTTGGGGAAGTATTTGGTAGAGTATGCCTCTCCACCAAAGAGAGGGGAAACAGTTGGGGAGGGGTCTTGACTGAGTTAGGTTATAAATTCCAGCACTATCTTTTGTAACTTGCCTCTTCTCCATGATGAGTCATGGGAAAGACCGCCCTCTTCTCCCAGGGAAGAGAATAAAGTCCTGTTTTTATCCTAAGAGATCTCTGTGTTTATTTCTTTTCACTAAATTAAGGATGAAGGATATTTTTCATCCCAAATACTATTGTGATTGTTTTGGGGCACCACAAACCATGCCCCTATAAGAGAGCAAACTTAGTCAATAAATGTTCTATGTGTTTCAATTGCTCCACTCACCAGCCTTTCCCTCGTCTCTCTCCCTCTCCTCAGGCCTGCCTGACACACAACAATAATGAAGAATATTACATAAACTTAGGGTTTGAGAAGATTGAACAATCTCCAATTTTGAAAGAAGCTCTGCTGTAAGTAAAATGCTATCAAACAGCATTGCATGCTACAGAGAGTTCTTTCTTGTCAACTGGTGAGGCAAACTTCATTGTTGTCTCATTTTAAGAAATAGCCACAGTCACCCCAACCTTTAGCAACCGCCACCCTGATTGCCAGGCATGGAGTTAAACACTTTATAAATACTATCTTTATTTGATTCTTACAACAACCTTGGGAGGTAAGGGCTACTATTATCCCCATCTTACAGTGGAGGAAACTGAAGCAGACAGAGGTCAAGTGGCTTGCCTCGGGTCATATAGCTAGATATATGCCTGAGGCTGGATTTGAACTTAGGTCTTCCTGCCTCTAGGCTTAGCCCTCTACCCATTGTGTGACCCAGCTGCCTAGTTGGCTAGAACACAAAATATGTGAAATAGCATGAGAAGCCTGGTAAGGCAGGCTAGAGTCTGACAACCAAGTATTTTGTTGGGGAGCTAGTAAATTTCAGATGAGGAATAACCTTATTCCTGTGCCCCTGAACTCCAGTCCCATATCATCACCTATTTGCTGAATAGTTCTACCTGTCCATTCTTTGAGATATGCATCTCAAATTTAACATGTCCACAATGGAATTCATTTCCTCCCCCTCTACTCACCACACTTCCAAATGGTCCCATTTCTACTGGAAGCACCACCAACTTGGTGACCTCAGAGTCCTTCTCAGTCCTTTACATTTCCTCATCCAATATCTAATATCCAGTCTGCTGCCATGCTTTCTCAACTCTTACTCCACATCTTTCACGTCTGGAATCCTACTACCCCTTGTTCTCCACTTACTTCTCTCATTCATATTTCCATTTCCTCTCCTAAAGACTATTCTAATAGCCTCCCAATAGTTCTTCCTGTTTCAAATCTCTCCCCTCTTTAATCCATGCTTCTTCTAGCTATCAGGATAATTTTCCTAAAACACATTTTTCCATATCACTTCTCAGCTTAAGAATTTTCTGTGGTAATGATGAGCAGGCAGATTTCAGAAAAATCTGGAAAGACTTACATGTGCTGATGCAAAGTAAAGTGAGCAGAGTCAGGAGAACATTATACACAGTATCAGCAACATTATGCGATGATCAAATATGATAGACTTGGTTCTTCTCAGCAATACAATGATACGAGTTCAAAAGACTCATGACAGAAAATGATATCTACATCCAACTGATGGAGTCTGAATACGGATCAAAGCATACTATTTTCATTTTATCTTTTTCATATTTTTTCTTTTGTTCTATTTTTCTTTTACAATGTAACTAATGTAGAAATGTGTTTTACATGATCACACATATATAACCTTTATCAAATTCCTTGCCATCTTGGGTGGGAGAGGAGGAAGGGGGAAATTTTGAAACACAAAATTTTATATAAAAAAAATCTTTAAAACTGTCTTTACATGTAATTGGAAAAAATAAAATACTATTTAAAAGAAAAAATGCTTGATGTCTGACTGCCTTAGATATGGCATGCAATTTAGAATACCACCCCCCCCAAAAAAACTATTTCTGTGGTTCCTTACTGCCTCTAGAACATAATACAAACTCCTTCAGGTTGGCTCAAGCTGGGCTTTGCAGACTTATTATCATGTCCCTTCACAAACTCTATGCTTCTGCCCCTCTGGTTTACTTGTTCTTCCCCAGACTTAGCCTTTCATGACCTTCCTCCATGTTCCTACATCTAGAACGCTCTCCCACATTCTCTTTTTCCTTACAATAATCAGCTATTACATGTCCTCCTAACTAGGCCTAGCCTTAAAAGTCCAGTTCAGATATCGCCTCTTACAGGAAAGCTTCTCTGATCCCCCAAGTGGTTAGCGAACTCTGCCTCCCCAAATTATTGTGTATCTATTTATCTGGACACAGGTTGTATCTCCTCTCAACCCGTCCCCTCCCCTCTGCGGCCATAGGCAGCAAGCTCTTGGGGGTAGAGATTACTTTATTTTCATTTTGTATGCAGCAGTCACTTAATAATCTGAATTGAAGATTCACATAGTTAAATATGAGGAATTGAAACAAAATCTATTATGCTTCAGTTGAACTCAAAAAAGGAGAGGTCGAGCTCATGATCTAAGATAAATCCACAGTCAATATAGAAAAAGTGAAAAGAGATGAGCAGGGAAATTATGTTATTCAAAAAGTCACCATAGATAATGAATCAATATCAATAATATTATATATATATACATATACACATGCACACACATATACACATATGTACATATATATATCTGTTTTACGTATCTGTATGTGGGTGTATGTATATATGTATGTATATAAACATACACCAACACAGCATCTAAACATTTAAAGGAAAACTTAATTGAACTGTATCCAGCATGCACTGAGGCTGCTCCCTCTCAGTTTGGGCTTAGACAAGGTTTGGGGAAGGCTTAGGAAGGGAATGCTGGACCACCCAGAATGCCCCAAAGTAGGAAGGGAGGGGAGGGAAAAGGAATCGGGAGATTCTAAACTGACTGCAGCTTATCTTCCTTCCCTATCATTCAATTGAAACTCCTAATTGCCAAATCTAATGGCCTTTTCTCAGTCTTCAAACTTCTTTTTTTTATTTTATATTTTCCCCACTTAATAGTATTTTATTTTTTCCAATTGCATGTAAAGATAGTTTTTAACATTCACTTTCATAAGATTTTGAGTTCCAAATTTTTTTCTCCCTCTCTGCATCCCCTTGCCCCTCCCCATGATAGCAAGCAATCTGATATAGGCTATTCATGTATAATCATATTAAAGATATTTCCACATTAGTCATATTGTGAAAAGTCCCTATAGTTTTTGATCTTTCTGTAACCTGTGAAATTGTTGATTACCCCCTCCTTCTAGACACTCTTCTCTGTTTTTGTGAGGCTATTCTCTCTTTATTCTCCTCTGTTTCCTTTGCTGGATGTTCATCATTAAGAATGGGTGTTCCCCAAGGCTCAGTCCTTGGCCCTCTTCTCTTTCTCTTCTATGCTATCTTGTTTAGTGATCACATCAGTTTCCATGAGTTCAAACTACCATCTCTATGCAGCTGATTCTAAGATCTAATCTCTCTTGAGTTCCAGTCTTGCACTACCTATATGTCTTCTTGGCAGGAAGTGGATTTTCTGGAAACATCTCAAATGCAATGTGTTTAAAACAGAATTCATTATTCCCTCCTCCCCAAACCATCCCCTCTTCTAAGTTTCCCTGTTTCTCTCAAGGGCACTACCATATTCCTAGCTACTCAGACTTGAACCTTTGGTGTCATCCTGCTCTCCTCACTCCTACCTACCTATCATATCCAATCCACCACCAAATTTTGTCATTTCTACCTTCATAATACCTCTCTTTTAAGTCCCTTTCCATTCACACAGTCACCACCTTTTTCCAGGCCATCACCTCTTTCCCAGACTATTTCAATAGACTTCTAATTGTTCTCCCAGTCTTAAGTTCCTCTCTATTTCAATCTCTCCACTGAGAAACCAAAGTGAGTTTCCTAAAGTACAGCTCTCACTATGTCAACCCCCACCCTACAGTCAACAAACTTCAGGGATTTCCAGTTACTTCTGGGATCAAATAGAAAATTCCCATTGTTCCATTTAAAGCTTCTTCTTATCTTTTTTCTAGTCTTACTCTCTATTCCTCTCTACATACTGTGTGATCCAATTCCACTGGTATGGTGGCTATTCCTCACATATAACACTCACTCTCTCATCTCCATGCCTTTTTTTTCTGTGCCTGAAATGTTCTCCCTTTGCCTCTTGGAATCTCTGGCATCAAGACTCAGCTCAGATCCCACCTTCTGCCATAGACCTTTCCAGATGCTCCCACTGCTAGTCCTTTCCCTCCAAGTTACCTTCCACATTCACTTGATTTTTCTTATATGGACACACTTAATTGCATGTTGTCTCCCTCATCGATATTTGAGGTCCTTGACAATAAAGACCATATTTTTGTTGTTGGTTTTTTTTTTTCCTTTCTTGCTGTCTCCAGAGATTAGCACAGTGCCTGGCAAATAATTGGCTTTTAATAATTGTGGTTGACTGGTTATTTTAAATAATTTTTCCTTATACAGCTTTCAAAGAAAAACTTTGTTGTTTAGGGAAACCAAGGGGAAGAAAAAACACTTGAAATAGCCTTGGAAATCATTAGGTAATATGAACAAAAGCAAAATAAACCTTAAACTCTTATTATCTCTATTTTGCCTGTGCTACTTTAAAATCTTTCTCTCATTCACCTGAGATTTGGGGTTGACAAATCCCAGGTTCTTAAGCATTCTCTATTAAAGAAGTCTTAAAGTCTCTGAGAATTAACATTTTTTATTTCTTTTTCCATTTCACCATCCATCACATGGAAATGAGCTTAGTCAAGGAGGCAAAAATCATTTATAGACCAGTCTCTTGACTCCCATAATTCACAAAAGATAAATGTTTTGGCCACGTGCTCCTTCATCATCCTCCCTCTAAGGACAGATTTAGAACTGCAGAAATCCAGCCCCTGTGCTCCATGACCAAAGAAAAATGAGGGAATTTTCATGAGCACAGAGAAAATGAGTAAGTAGTCTGATGTTACTTATCCCTGCCCAAGGCACTCACTCTGCTTGCCTCTAGTGCACAACAGCATCCCATTCTTAGCTCTGTTCCAGAGTTTCTTATGAAAAGATGTTTTTCTCAGGGCAATTCCCACATAGATTCACTACTTAGATATTCTGCAGCTTAAAAAAAAAGAAAAGAAAAAATGTAATTCACATTCACCTACTTACTACCTGTTCCACCATCAAACAAGGAAATGCATTGGCCTAGCATACAAGCTGAGCCACAGAAGCAATCTCTCAATCTCTACCAGCTAACTCCTTTGCAGGGTAAGAAGTAGGAGGTAGAGAAAAGATCATTCTTTCATAATGAATTAGCCAAGCCTTTGCTGTTTCTTCCCCGCCTTCCTGCCTGCTCACATGCAGGGAGACCACTGTGTAAAAGGTAGTACACAGCAAAAGGTGTGTGTAGTACACTCCTTCAAAACTTGGGGAAAAGTTGAGTAGTGAAGATGTTGGAGCTATTGGATAAAACAGAGTCACAGCCTTAAAGCTGAAAGAGAACCCAGAAAGCTTAAGAATCACAGAATTTTCAATTAATTCAACCCATACACTGAATGAAATCCATTATGATATACCTAACAGGTGATTGAACAGTTTTTGCTTAAGGATTTCAAAAGAGGGGGAGATGACCACCTCTAAGAGGTACTTCATTTTACGTTAGGGTATTTCCAGTTATGAGAAGTTGTAGCTAGTGCAGAGGATAGAGAGCTGAGCCTGGAGTCTGGGAAGATTTTTTCTCAGTAGTTCAAATCTGGCTTCAGATACTGCCTAGCTGTGCAACTCTGGGCAAGTCACTTAACCCTGCTTGCCTCAGTTTCCTCATCTATAAAATGAGCTGGGAAAGAAAAGAGCAAACCACTCCAATGTCTTTGCCAAGAAAACCCTAAAGGGGGTCACAAAGAGTCAGACACAACTGAAAAACAACTCAATAAAAATTATTAGAAAGCTTTTCTCATACATTAAGCCTAAATTTTCCTCACTGAAATTTCCACCCAAAGTTCCTGTCTCTGCCCTTTAAAGAACAAGTTTAACCTTTTCTCCACGTAACAGTACTTTAAATACTTGAAGAGAGCTATCATATTCCTTCACTAAAGTCTCCAGGCTAAAAAGGCACAGTTCCTCATCTGACATATATTCAAAGTTCTTCACTGTCTGGGATACCCCCCAGTTTATCCATGTCCTTCTTAAATCATTGGTGCCCAGAACTGAACACAACATTCCAGATGAAACCTAAAAAGGCCAGGAGTGCAGAGCCATTAACAGTGGAATTTGGTCATGTCTAGGTTGCTTTTCACTATTATTTTGGGCTTATTCCATATAGAAGTAGAAAAACTCCCAAAACAAACAAGACAAACCAGCATGCACACACAAGCACGCCCAATATCAGCCCTCCAGAGGTGCAATGGAACGATCACCTCCCCATTCCTGGAAGCTATGTTTTTCTTCATGCAACTCCAGATTCCAGTAGCATTTTTGGCTGCCACATCACTCTGCTGACTCATATTGAGTTTGAAGTAGACTGTGGCAGAAGTAGGAATCCAATCCAGGTTCTCTTATTCCCAATCCAGCATACTTTTCCCTAATCCCTGCTTCCAAGAATCCAGCAGTTTCAGATTTACATAATACCTTTATCCCTCTTTAACAAACACAACAAAGAATTGGTTGTATCCAGTTAGTAGTTTCAGTTTGTATTTGGATGGCCTTTTAAAATTACTTTACCTGCCTGGTCTCAAACTCAAATACTGACTGTCTTGATCCTCTGTTGAACTAAAAAAGAGGTAACAAAAAAATCACTGCATCCTTACTCCAAAGCCTACCTTCTCATGGAGCTCTCTTCCATCCCTGTCTTCTGCAATCCTCTCCACACTCTCATGGCAGTCACTTGGCAGTCACTTCTGTGGTACCTGTGTAATGGTCCTCTGGAAACACCCCAGAACTGCCTGCAGCCCTCCTCAGTGGCAGCGTACGGGATCCCAGCCTTTGCAGGCTGACTACATTCCACATCGAATCCTCTCTCTCTCAGCTTTTTATTTTTCCCCCAAGGTTGCTATGTTCCTAAATAAATACATTTTGCCTAATCTCTGAACTTGTGGCCTGATATTGAGCATGCTTGTACAAGCATGCTGAATTATCTTGTTTGTTTTGGGAGTTTTTCTACTTCTGTATGGAATGAAACCAAAATAATAGTGAAAAATACCCCAGACATGACCAAATTCCATTCTTGATGACCCTGTACTCCTGGCAACTCATCCTGGTTCCACTTCAAATGAGGATCACTGTCTCACAAAGTATTTCTAGGAACAGACAATAATAATTGCTACTGCTAGTGCTGAGCTCATAGTCACCTCTCTAGTAGGCAGGGACACACAGAAGCTAGGGACATATAGCACATGGTGCAGGGAAGGAAGACTGAGGGTTAAGAATTACAGAATTTAGAATTGGAAGGGACCTCAGGACACATCTAGTCTATTCATACTTGAAAGAAATATTCACTGTAATCAACCCAAGTGGTCAGGTGGTCATTCATACATTGCCTGAAGAATTCAAATCGGAACTCACCACCTCCCGAGGCAGGCCATTACACTTTTGGGCAGCTCTAACTATTAAGACTACTTTTGTTGTTTTTTTTCTAAAACAAGTCAAAATTTGCCTTTCACCTTATATCCATCACACTCGATTCTTCTCCAGGGCTCAGCAGAAACAAGTGATCCTTCTTCCACATGATGGCTTTTTTTTTTGAAGGGAGGAAGGCAAGGCAATTGGGATTAAGTGACTTGCCCAAGGTCACATAGCTAGTTAAGTGCCAAGTATCTGAGGTCACATTTGAACTCAGGTCCTCCTGACTTCAGGGTCTGGGCTCTATTCACTGTGCCACCTAGCTACCCCTTGATGGCCTTTTAAATGCTTAAGACAGTGTTAACATACTCCCAGATTCTTCCGCAGCCTGAACATTCCAGTTCCTTCAATCGATCCTTCTATGACATGGACTCAAAAACCCTTTGGCATTCCATTTACCCCCCTCTGGATGCCCTCCGGCTTACCAGCGTCCTTCTAGAACACTGGCACCCAGGGCTAAGAGTTACTCTGCTTGTGATCTGATGGTGCTAGGCGACCTACTCATTCCTGGAAGGTAGGAAAGTCAAATACTAAAGCTGAACCTTAAATACTTTGTCCACACAATGAGAAAACAGGGCTCATTGGAAAAGAGCCTAATGTCAGGCAGGACTGAAGGCAAGAGGAAAAGATGGATGGAGAGTAGCATGGGAATAATGAATAGGAAGTTGGACAAACTTCAAGAGATAGTGGAGAGTAGAAGGCCTGGTGAGTGGGACAAGACTGAACAACTGAACAACAACAAAAAAGTTCAAAGACCACATGACCTCTTTGGGTTTCCACATCACACTGCCAACTTATATTAAGCTTGTAGTCCACTTACACCCCCAGCTCTTTTTCAGACAAATGTTTTTCTCACCACTCCTCCCCACCCCTTGCCCTCCTCTTGTAGTTGCAAAGTAAATTTTTTGAAGCAGAGGGTAAGACTTCACATTTATTCCTACTACACTTCATCATATTGGATTTAGCCCAGTGCTCTATCTAGCCTGTAAAGATCTTTTTGGATCCTCTATATGTTAGCAATAGCTCTCAGCTTTGGCATTTGCATATTTGATAAGCACGTCATCTATGAGCTCATCCAAATTACTGATGAAAGTGTTAACCAGCCCAGAGTCAAGCACAGATTCCTGGGGTACTTAACTGGAGAAAAGTTGACATTGAGACATTAATGACTATTCTTTTGAGTTGGACTATTCAGTCAGTTCCCAAAATCTATCTAAACTGTATTGTTTATCTATTATACATTTCTCCCATCTTCCCCACAAAAAAAAAAAAAAAGAGATACTTGATTTAAAAAAAAAAAAAACTTGGCTAAAACCAGAATTTTCCTATTCTGTTAGTTTGGTAACCTCATCAAAAAAAAAGAAATAAAGGCAATTTGGCTTGACCTATCTTTGACGAGACCCTGTTCTCTAGGTCTCTGGAGTGACTCTTTCCTGGGATCAGGTCCCAACACCACCACTGATCCATCATACCAACTCAGGAAAGACACTTCTGAAACCCCAGTTTTCTCATCTGTAAAATGGGGGTTAGATCCAGGTGATTTCTAAGGTCCCTTCCAATAATACTTGGTAGCTTGGTAGCATTTTAAGGTTTCCAAAGCACTAAAAACAAATCTCATTTGAGATTCACAACAACCTTATAAGTATTTAATAGTATTATTTTCCTCTGCCATATGATCACCATTTACCAGGGCTCTCCCTCCCCCTGCCATAGGGGTTAGGTTAGAGATAGGTGACAAAGCGACAGAGCACTGGTCCCTGGAGTCAAGAGGACCTGAGTTCAAATCCAGCCTCAGATACTAACTGTGTGACCCAGGACAAGTCACTTAACCTCAACTGCCTCCAAAAAGGAAGGGGAGAAAGCATATGGGTTAGGTTAGTTGTTTTTGTTTTTTACTTAAAGGCAACAAAAATGTTCCTAGAATTTGATGAATCCAATCAGCCTTGACAGTGAACATGTCTTCTCTGGCTCAAACCTCAATATGCCCAGACTTACAAATAACTTGAAAAGAAAACTGGGAAAGTCAGGCAGCAACTCTCTGCTTGGGAAGCCCAAGATAAGGACTAGAGGGAAGGAGAAGCAACACCCAAGAGATGGGTAGGATGGTAAACAAGGCTGAGCAAGGAAGAAAGGATGTTGTTTCAAAAGAATGATGATTTCCTGCTGTCTCATAGAGAAGAAACCTTACATTCACAGACTCAGAAGAAAGAAGTCGGGGGATTTATGGAGTTTTTAAGTTTGAGAAACGTAGTCAGTTATCAAGAAAACATCACCTTTAGGGCAAAATTAAAGGCTTCTAATTTCACTAACTATAACTACATTATTCAATTCAAATCAACACCCATTCATTAAGGGGTTACTCTGTGTGAAGACTTGAAGGACTAGGTGCTTGGGATAAGAAGATAAAAAAGAAGCAATTCCTGCTTTTATTCTACTGGTGAGATAAAATAAAGACACAAGTAAGTAAATACAAAGCAAATACAAAGTAATTTTTTAGAGACATTTTTGATCTTTTTAAAAATTCACTTTCATTTCCAAACACATTGTCCCTCAAGCCCTCCCCAGAGAGACAAAGAATTTTTTTAAAGGGGTTGGGGGGGAAGCAATTCAGCAAAACTAACCAAATCATCAACAAGACAGAAAACTTGCAATGCTCCGCACCCACAGTCCACTGTCTCTACAACGAAGAGAGGAAGGTTCGTTTTTGTTTTTGTTTTTTTTGCTCTTCTTCCAGGCCAAGCTTCATTCAGTTTGGGGTTTTTGTTTTGTCTTTCTTCTCTCCATTTACATTATCATAATCGTCATATAAAATAATTTCAAAAGAAAGTGCTAATACCCGGGGGGATTAGGAAAGGCCTTGTGTAGGAGATCATAGCTGAGCTGTGCCTTTAAGGAAACCAGAGACACAACGAGGTAAGTAAGGAGAGGAGATGATGGCCAGACCAGAGGGGCTTCACCCGTGCAAAGGGACAGAGGTAGAAGCTGGAATGTCATGTACTAAATTATCATAACTCGCCATGACTATGGCTGTGGATTGATTTTTAGACTTTTCAGCTCTGAAAGCCTTTAATGTATCGATCTTTGCATCATGACATTTAACAAACTATAGCAAATCTCTAAGGAGATTTTGTAGCCCTGTTAGAGTATACAGATTCTTTTAAACTCTCATTTTCCTTATAAGAGCTACAGGAAAGGTGAATTAGTTGTCTTCAGGATTCCTGCTTAAAGTAGGAATTAGATTAATTGAGATCCTTCTTCATTAAGATTTTGTGATTTTAGGGGGAAAACTGGAAAGATTTCTCAGTCTGCTGGGGCACCCAGAGAGCCCACACAGAAACCAAAGAAGAGGATTTCATGCTGTCAGCAAGTAGTCCCCATGGTGAAACCCAGATAGCTGGGTTAGAGCTTCATACTTTGGGAAATTATGCCTTAGGCTTCCAAGACAAGCTACGGCCAGTTTGCCACAAAATGCTGACAGTGCAGAACAGGGACCATCAACAGGGCAACATCTAAGGGGGAAGCAGCCAGGACAGAACAGTGCTTGTCCTTGCTTTCATTTATAAGACTTTCTACAGCAGTTATCACCCAACATGAGCAGAAGAGCAGCCAGACACAGACTCTTCTCTCTAAGACAGAATAGACAAGCCACACCAGTCATGAGAGGAACTGCCTGTCCTGTGTTCCAGACCCTCAACCAGTCAAAGAAAGATAAGGGAGGGTTGAACATGAGGCCTATTATTACTGCCTCATCTCCAACATGAAGGTGCTGTCTAGATATGCTTCTGCAGGACCCAGGCCAGTCCACAGAAAGAAGCGCATGCTAAGCTTCTTATCCCACAAGGGTTCTTAACCCTTTTTGTGTGTATAAGGGACCCATCTAGCAGTTTGATCAAGCTTCAGAACAATGTTTTTTAAATGTATAAAATAAAATACATAGGATTTGCAAAGGAAATCAATTATATTAAAATAAAGATATATTTTTTTTACCCTTTTCAAGTTCATGGATCCTCAGAAATCTATCTGTGACCCTAGACCTAGATCTGTGGACCCCAGACTAAGAATTCCTACTCTAAGAAAATTAAAATTATCAAAAAATGGCATGATACAAAGCCCTGGAATAGGAGTCGAGGCCATAGCCAAAGTCTTGTTCCTACTCTTGATCTAGGGGACCCTGGATCAAATTAACCTTCTTGTGCCTCAGTTTTGTTTTCTAGAAAATGGACATAAGACTGTTTTACAAACTTCCATGTCCCTACAACTACTTGTCAATTTAATTCAAACAATGCCAACGGAAGCATTTGGTACTCCCTGGATGGAGTCTACTAGAGAAGATCTACAGGAGTATTACAAAGGCTTTCATACATCAGGTGAAGATCAGACATTTGGCATTCTCAGGTGAATGGGAAATACATCAGGTGAGATTGCAAATAAGGTACAAATTTGGTGCTACACCTCTGAGGGCTATGGTTATTGACCACTAAAGTCCATCAGTCCTCCAGGCATCAGGGAATATACTTTTTTTAATTCAAGGTGGAAATAAAACTAGTTCATGAGCAAAAGATATTAAATTGGAGCAAGTTTTAGGAGTTTTACTCATCATTTAGTCTATTAGCTATGGATGTTTGGGTTTAATGAATCAATCAGCAAACATCTACTATGTTTCAGGTACTAAGGATATATACAAATTGAAATAGTCCTTGCCTTCACAGAGGTTGAATTCTATTGGGAAGACAACACAAACTTCTATAAGTATAGACAGAATATTAATCCATCAACTAGTATTTATTAAACACCAGTCATGTACTGTGCACTATGCTAGGCCTGGAGATAGACGTATAAAAAATGAAGCAATCCCTATTGACAAGGAATTTGCTTTCTAAAGGGAGAAACAAGTATGTATATGAATATATTACACACACACACACACACACATACGACAAAAATATAAAGTGAATAAATACATACAAAATATTTAAATAAAAGGGTTTTTGGAAAGGAGGGCACTGTTAGCTAGGGAAATCAGGAAAGGCTTCATACAGAATACTGTGTTTGAGCTGTGTGGGTTTTTTTGTCTTTTATTTTTTTGGAGGGGGAAAGACAAGGCAATTGGGGTTAAGTGACTTGCCCAAAGTCACACAACTAGTAAATGTTAAGTGTCTGAGGCTGGATTTGAACTCAGGTCCTCCTGATTCCAGGGCCGATGTTCTAATCACTGCACCATCTAGCTGCCCCTTTGGGCTGTGTCCTAAAAGAAAAGATGGATTCTATGAGGCAGAGGGAAGAGGAATGTATTCCAGGTATTTAAAATAGCCAGTATAAAGAGATAAGAGACAAGGTGTCATGTGTGAGTTAATTGAGAATTAATTTATGAAACGAATTTATGAAATGGGAGCAGGCATGCCCAGTTCTTTGGGTACTCACCAGTAAAAACCACGATTGGCAACAGGGAAATGGAACCACAGTTACATTTTTTATAAGTCACAGAGACAAGCAGTGAAAAGTGGAAATATACAGGGCAGACAGTACAGCTCAAGGGAGAGCAAGAGGCCCTAAATATCGCTCACGTAACCCTGGCTTAGAGTTGGGAGCACTGGGCAAGATGTACCTGACAGAGATGGAAAAATGCTTGTGGCAAGAGTTTGAGGTCTCATTTTTATAGGGTTTGGGTGGGAAACAGACCAACTCCTGTCAGTGCCACCCTGGGGTTAGTTCATTGACATATCCAAATCATCTCAAAGTTATTAGTAAAACTTCAAAGTCATCAAATCAAAGTTAACAGCATTTTTTGATGTTCTATTGGTCTGAAAATGTGTAGGTCTGGATTTTTTATGGCATTTAGGACCAGAACCTTGACAAGCAGCACCTAGATGGTTTCCCCTGATTCGGCACATATTAGCAAGATGTGAATTTTAGTTAATATATAATATAACATGTAAATTATGCTCCTTTTATCTTTTGGACTTCTAGGTTCTCATCTGTAATCTTATTTCCCACTATTACCTTTAAACTGGATACTAACAAACTTACTATACTGACTAGACAGGAAGGAGGTGATCAGGAGGACCAGAACAAGATATGACTTAAAAACAATGAGGAACAGAGAAATGTCCAATTTTGGTTGGATCAAAGAGTATGGGAAGGGGAATCATGTACAATGAGGCTGGAAAAAATAGGTTGAGGTTAAATAGAATCGGGTTTTAAGAGCTAAATAAAGGAGCTTAGATTTGTCCGATAGGTAATAGGAAGCCACTGGAATTGACTGAGTATAGTAGTCACATTGTCAGATCTAAGATTAAGGAAAATTCCTTTGGCAATATAGATATCTCTTCCATATCATGGGGTTTAGAAGCGCTGCACTCCTACAATGTGGAGTGGAAAATCTTCATAAAATTTTTTTGGCCCTCCCTTTGTTCCAGAGAAGAAGTCTGAGTTGTTACTGCATTAAAAGATAATACATGTTGATATTATACAATACTATACATATATTGCATACATTTCTGAGTTTCTAAACTTCTGTGCCATCTGTAACTTCAGCAAAACTCCCAAAAAACTCTCATTTAATTTCTTATGCAGACCCATGATATATCAAAACCATGACGAGGAGAGTCAGGATATGGAAGGGATAACTGTAGTTTGGAGGAATGATTAAGGTCTAAACTAAATTGGAGATTGAGAGAGGGGGTCAGATGTGAGAAATGTTGAGGTGATAGAAACTACAAGATTTGACAAATCTTGACATAGAGTGAAAAGAAATAAGAGATTAGAAACCATGGGAGATTAGAAAAACAGTGGTGCTCTCTTCAGAAATAGTGAGATTTAGGAGATAGAATGTTTTGTACATGGTAAGTCGAAAGCATCTACTAGGCAAGTGGTGATACAGGACTGAAGTTCAGGGAAATACTGGGGGTAGATAGGAGGGACAGATCAAAGATCTCCTTATTTGCTTAAAGATTAGAGTTAATCCCAGACAGGACAAGGGAAGAGGACCTGTGAAAGAACCCTGGAGAACAGTTAAGGTTATGACATGGACGATAAACCAGGAAAGGCACCTGAACAGAATGGTCAGACAAATAGGAAGCAAACCAGGAAAGAGCAGAGAGAATTACCTCAGATGAAAGGGTGGTCAGCAGCATCAGATATAGCAGAAAGTTTGAGAAAGCTGAGGACTGAGAAAAAAACCATCATACATGGCAATTACGAGATCATTAGGGGGCAGCTAGGTGGCACAGCGAATACAGCATTAGCTCTGGAGTCAGAAGGACCTGAGTTCAAATCTCACCACAGACACTTGACACAATTACTAGCTGTGTGACTTTGGGTAAGTCACTGAACCCCAATTGCCTCCAAAAAGCAAAAAAAAAAAAAAAAAAAGAGGGAGAGAGGTCATTAGCAGCTTTGGAAAGAATATTTTTCAGTTGAGTGATTAGGTCAGAAGCAAGACTGCAGAGGGTCTAGGAGTGAATAAGGGGAGAGTAGAGACAGCTTTTATTTCAAGGAGTTTGGCTGAAAAAGGGAGGAGATATAGGTTTGAAAGCTTAAGGGAGAGTCTACTAAAAGTTTGTGGGTTTTTTTATTTTGTTTTTAAGGATGTGAGAGAGTCAGCTTGTGGGAAAAAAAGAAGTAGGGAAGGAACAAGTTGATAGGGAGAGGCAGAAGACACTAACTAGAGAGGAGGAATGATTAAGGATGCAATCTGGTAAAAAAGATAGAAGAGATGGTAGCTAGACAATCAACAAGATAATATGTAGAAAAAGGAACAAACAGCCAAGAGGATTAGTCTTGAAGGAAAAAGGGGATTCCAAGAGGCATCGGCATTCTAGGCATGAGGGACATGTTGAAGTGTCCTGGTTGCAGAATGACAAATAAGTTCATATGGCTAGACTATAAATTACACAGAAAGGAAAAAATGTGTAAGGTAGGAGAAGATTATAAAGAGCTAATGCCAGCAAACATAAGAGTTTACTTATTTTATCCTAGACATAATAGGGGCCATTAAAGCTTATTAGAATAGAGAAATGATATGGTCAGATCTGTGCATTAGGAAAGTCAGTTGGCAGCTGTGTGGAGGATGGATTGAAGAGGTGAGAACTGAGGCAGAGAAACCAGCTAGGAGGCTGTGGCAATGCTTTACATGAGAAGTGATAAGATCCTGAAGTGGTAGCTGTATGAGTAGACAAAAGGTGTTGGTTTCTGAAGTGTTCTAATGGTAGAAATGGCAACATCCGGCAACGAATTTGTAAATTAATTGTGATTAAAAATATTTCAAAGACATCTTACCTGGGCCAGATGAGTCACCAAGCCTTCTACGACTAGTGGAGGTCCTCATGATCCCTAGAGGCAAAAAAAGGAAATGTCAGAGGTTAAGGTACTCATTCCCTCCCGAATACAATGGATACCCAGAGTATGTCCTTGCCCTAGCAGTGGCCATAAATCCAGACCACAGTAAACCAAAGGGTATCCACTGAACACCAAGAGACCGGGTCAACTCCAGTAACCTCAGGGATTTGACTCTAATCAACTGTGGAGTCAGAACTCTAGGATCTATTGAACCTGTGATTGAAAGAAATGAATAAAAGATGAATTAATGAAAAAAGCATTTATTAAGTTCTTACTATATGTCAAGCACTATACTAAGCACTAGGGACAAAAACAATAAAAAGTAACACAGTTCTTGCTCTCATGGAGTTCACACTCAAGGAGACAACAGAGTTCAGCCAGGAAGTCTAAGGACAGATTGGTGGGAGAAATGGCAAGGCCCAGGATTCCTTAATTCTCATTAGGTCAGATAGCAGTGTCTGGTGGACTGGAAGACAGACATAAAGAGAGGGTACAGGTAAGACCTGGAGTAACTTGAGACACAGTGGCAAGGCAGAAGGTAAGGGCTGATAATCTTCCATTTCTTCAGAAGGATTGTAGTTAATGATTCCCCTGGGGTCTGGGTGACAGAGTTCAGGGAAAAGCCAAGGAGAGAAATACGCTTCTGTGGAAGGACCTTCTAGCTGCTGGGATGTCCTGATAGGGGTCTGGGTGCTCTGGGGTCTGGAGAAGTGGCAAAAGGAAGCCAAGGGTATGCAAGAAGTCTCCAGATCAGGAAGGCCACAGGTGTCTGACTACACATGTATTTGTGAAAAGGCTGGACACAAATCAAATTTTTCGAAAAACCAATTATTTTCTTCTATTTAAATTTGTCTCTGAGGTCTCCTCACAATGTGGAGGTGGCCCTGGTCTCAAAGGTTTTACCAGTAGAGTACAAACTCTGGCAGGTTCTATTAAACTGAAAAGGATTAAAATCCAATCACCAGGCCTGGTGATGGTCTATGTCACAGAGTAATATGATTTTTGGCCACAACCGTTCAAGAAGACTGTTTCCTAAGGAGGTGAAGCACCCACATCCCCAAAATAATTAATAATGGCTGATATTTGCATTAGTTTTGTCAGCATTGTCTCATAAGTCTCACTAGAAAAACCACGCAAGGAAGATACAGGCTCAGAGTTATCTACCTCTCTGTCTGTCTGTCTGCTGTCTACCTATCTATTTATCAGGTTATAGTGATCAATTTCAAGCTGAATGGACTTTAGAGTTCATTCTGATCTAGCGCCCCCCCCCCCCTTTTTTTTTACAGAATGAGAAAACTGAAGCACAGGGAGCTTGAGTGATTTTTCTACAAAGGTAGGAACTAAGTGAGCTGCAACTTAAACCTAATGGTTTTTTCACTACATGAGGGTATCACACTGAGGCACTCTGTTTAATCATAATCTTTCCTTTCCTTCTTCCTCCTCCCAACCCTCCTCCATTGAATTTGATTCACCTAGTCAAAATTGTGATTTTCGAGTTCTGGTAACAGACAGGTTTTGTTAGTAATGAGCAACTCTCCCAATTGTAGATGTTCGTTTAGAGTAAGCAAGCATAGCCAAATTACATCCTTGTGATTTAGCAGAAGTTGCTGTTATTTTTATTAATTAAATAATAAAATCATAACATCTCACAGTTCCAGAATTGGAGAAGATAACAGAGATCATCCAGTTTAAATGACATAAAATAATCAATTTTGCTAAAGTGTTACTGACAATTATCTACGTGCTACTTAAAGACCTCCAGTGACTGAGGTCTTTTCTTCCCTACCCTATACTCCCATTCTGTTGTCAGACAGGTTTAATTTATAAGCTTTTTCTCAAATTGAGAAGAAATATGCCTTATTCTTACTTGAATACATTAACCCCATTTCTATTTTCAAATGAGATAATACTTAAAGTCACTTAGCACAGTGCTTGGCATACACTAAGAGTTAATAAATGCTTATGCCACATTAACAATATGTCTATGTCACACCATTGACATGTCTGTGTCATGGCAATGACATGCCTATACCATGCCACTAATATATGTGTCATATCTATGACATGACAGTGGCATGTCTATGTCATGTCCATTTCACATCGATAACCTATCTTGTCATGTCTATGTCATAACAATGCCATGTCTATGTCTTGGCAGTGACAGGTCTATGTCACACCAATGACATGCTGATAACACATCTGTCATGCCAATAACTTGTCTACACCGTCATGGCATGACAGTGACATATCAACAACATGTCTATGTCATGACAATGTTGCACCCGTGTCATGTTAATGACATGCCTGTCACTCCAACAACACGTCTATGCCATATAATTAACATGGCCACATTGTGGCAAACCATGGCTACATCATGCCAATAACACATCTATGATGTGTCTATGTCACGGCGATGACATGCCTGTATCATGTTGAAGTCATGTCAACTGACTTGCCCACAGTTAGAAAGCTAGCAAATTAAGTGTATGGGAAAGATTCAAACACAGGTCTTCCCGATTCCAAGTCCAAAACTATCTACTATGCCATATTGCCTGTCCCATTTGAGTACTGAGTATATCAGATTTTAAGTGCTTTAGGGAGGATGACTATTGTAAAAAAAACCTAGAGCAATTTATTTTGGCTTTAAAAATACTTTTTGCTACTTCATTCCTTTTGTTTTTATGTAAGTCATTTCCCATTTCACTCTAGTTTGAATACTGCCAGTTCTCGCTTTATATAAGTGGATAGTTGAGCAATTTGTCTGCAGCCCAGGAAAGGAGAGGAAAGAGGGGAGGGAGACGGGAAAGGGGCTGCTCAGTAGGGGGAAGGGGCTGGCACATGGTCCAAGGATATGTGGGGGCTGAGGGAAGAGAAGCAAGAGAAGGAGGAAGAATAGTTCTTCAGGGAGCATGATACCAGGGAATAAACAGAAGACAGATGCCAGATGAGGGCAGGTGGGTAGAGTGGGAAAAGGGGCAAAGGTCTCCTCTGGGAGGAGCCAGAGTTTCAGTGGTCTCCTCCATCTGTTCTTCTGTTTTCACTTGAAGGGTTGGGTTTTTTGGTTTTGTTTTTGGTGGGGGTAGGGTGGGTTGGTGAAAGGGTAGCCCTGGGCATTGCCTCAGTCAAACTGAGGCCTGTTAAAGACTCTAGTTTAAAAAAATCAATCTATATCTTGTCACTGTAACCAGATGGCTCTGGAGGAGAAGGTAAGTCGTGGCCCTCCCTCACTTAAATCCAATTCACTTGTAGGTCACGGCATCACCTCCCAAAATCTAGGTCCTCTTTGAGAATGCATGACAAACAACAACAATAAGGAGGCAAGGAGGCCAAGTGCTTATAAGCTCCGGGGCAGGAACAGAGAGAAAGAGAGCAGTACATCGGCCAGTAAAGATGACAAAGGTGGTGTGGTTTGGTTTGGTTTTTGGTATTTGGATTTCTTCCAGAGTTCTTTACATATGCAAATATGCATAATGCGAATTTCCTTCAAGCAAGAACTATCAGTACTCTTTGTGACCCAAACACCCCCCCTCCTCCCCAAAGAAAACTAAAAACCTAAGCAGAAACATCCCCAGCAGAAAGCTTGTCAGCCCATGCACACATGCACACAGCGGCTCCTCATCTCTCACTCGCCTCTGGGCCCTGAGAGAGGAGCGATGCATCATTATCTCCTCTCCAGGATCTTTGCTGTTCTTTCCGCTATTCAGAAGTCCACTGCTTTTGAATTATCTCTTCATTTACATTATTTTAGTCATTGCATATATTGAGTAGCTGCTCATTTCATGAGGAATTTTCCTTCTAGAACTGGGAAAATTCATCACTCGGATATCTAGGTGGTGCAGTGAATAGAGCACCAGACCTGGAGTCAGAAGGGCCTGAGTTCAAACAGGACCTCAAACACTTGCCATACTTACTAGCTGTGTGACCTTGGGCAAGTCACTCAACCCCAATTGCCTTGCCTTCTCCCCTCAAAAAAAAAATTCATAACTCAAGTCATTGTACAAACTATAGACTTTGTTTCTTGGTCCTTTACTGGACCTTTAACCTGACTATCCTAATCCTGACCCTGAAAGGAATGAATAAATGAAACAGCACTTAATAAACATATACAGTGTGGCAAAACACTGGGCTGAGAATTAGCAATATAATTAGAAAAGCAAGATAGTCCCTCCACTGAAGAATCAACCCACCTAGATTTCAGCTGCAAGAATGAATAAATCAGAGAAAGACATTTTTTTAAGTGCTTACTATATACAAAAGGAGAGACAATCCCAGTCTTCAAAGAGCCTCCAGTTTAACAGAGGAAGACAACAGTTAAAACAGCCCTAAGACTTTTGGGACAACCTGTATATGGAAGTGGTGGCCAGGGAAGGTAGTTTTGCTCTGAGGAGTCACAGGATAGTGATACATAAAACAAACAACTGACACATTCTTTTTTTTTTCTTTTTAGAGGGGAGAAGGCAGGGCATTTGGGGTAAGTGACTTGCCCAAGGTCACACGGCTAATAAGTGTTAAGTGTCTGAGGCTGGGTTTGAACTGAGGTCCTCCTGACTCCAGGGCCATGCTCTATTCACTGTGCCTCCCAGCCGCACTGACACATTCTTTCCAGAAGTGCTAGCACAGTAGATTTGGTGGCTGTGCCCAGAAGAAAAAGGGAAGCAAAAGAAAAGGAAAGGGGTTTGTGAGAAGTGGCGGGCAGACAGTAAGAGAGTCTAGATGTATCCCCTGATGCGATGTTACAGAGTTATCTTGTAAAAAGGGTGGGCTAAAGTAGTGAGCGAGAGAAGTGAAAACTTCTCAGACTCTACTCTAAAATCTGGTAAGGGTTTTCCTGGGAAACAGGCCCAAGTTCCCCTTCCCCAGAAATCACATGATTTACAAGGACTCAGAACTCAGAGGGGCAAGGAGTCCCCCCTCTCCTCAGTGACACCTCGGCATAAGATGTGCCAGATAAGGCCAGAAGAGTTTCCTCAGATGTACATTGGGGGGTCACTGTTTCCTTGTTCCGGTACTTGAGGTGTATTGCTGCGCTCAGATTGTGCACCTGACTTCCAGCCAATGGAAGAAGAGGGTCAGGAGGGGGTGGGGGAGAATTCTGCATTAGGACTTTATAACTTTGCCATTTCCTTTTGTAAATTGCTTCTCCCTGACCATTTGTCAGGAGGGTGGCTCTTTCTCGAGATCATAATAAACCGTTCTTTTCTGCTTCCCACCTGGAGAAGCCTCTGAGTATCATGTGGGTAAGGATCTCTGTTGCACACGCTTTTGGGGTGCACACAGTAGCTAGTCTGCACTTAGTAGTTGCAAGTGGCCAGTTTAGGCTGATTAACCCAAGAGGGCTGGCTAGGGTAGGGGCTTCAAAGATAACTTCCTCAGTGACTGGCTAGTGGAAGTCTAGACCATGTGAGGAGGTACTTGCTGACCAATGACAGGAGTAATTTTCTAAACATACGCACCCCCTCCCCCAGGCAAATTAGGCTAGTTTTTCCTTAAAAGGCACTGAAACTATCCTCAAGATTTTACTGGGGGAGCCGGGGGAATGAAGGCCCAAGCAGCAAGTACGTGAAGGACACAGACCCCTGACCTCCAGCTTGTGACACACCGTAACAGGAGCAAGAACGACATAGGGCAGCTCTATTCAACTGAATCAAAGCTTTAATCTGCTTTTACATCCTTTCCTTCCTCTGAATGTCTTTCTTTCTCTATGACTAAGTAACCTTTCTTCTGTCCGATGTCAGATGAATTTCAAGTATCTCATTTCATTCCACTTTCAGACTTAAACTATCAAGGGACCCACTGAAGTCAAACCAGTCCACTCACCAATCCATTCCTACAGGGAGCTGACTAATAACAACAATAGTTGGCATTTACATAGCATTTTAAGGTTTGCAAAGCACTTTACATATATTATCCTGTTTAGCAAGGTAACCAGTCAGTTAACAAACATTCATTCCGAGCCAGCTAATGTGCCAGACACTGTGTGCTAAGTGTGTGCTTTGTATCCCTGAGGAGCGCAAAGAATGGCAAAAACAACAAAACAAAACAAAATAAGCCCTGCCATTAAGGAGCTCACAGTCTAATGGGAGATAATATACGAACAACTACTTACAGAAAAGACACACACAAGACAAACTGAAGGTAATCCAAAGAGGGAAAGCACTAGCATTAAGGGGAATCCTTCTTATAAAAGGTGAGACTTGGGGCATCTCCGGTGGTGCAGTGAATAGAGCACCGACCCTGGAGTCGGGGCTACCTGAGTTCAAATCCTGCCTCAGACATTTGACACACTAACTGTGAGACCTTGGGCAAGTCACTTAGGCCCAATTGCCTTGCCTTCCCCCTCCAAAAAAAAAAAAGATGAGACTTAAACTGGAACTTGAAGGACAATCCCTACCCTCTACAAATTCAAATACCAGAGAGGGAAGAAATTTGAGATGAGAATGAAGAGAATTCTAGGAACTGAGGACAGCCAGGGAAAATGCTCAGATTCAGGAGAAATGTCTTTCTGTAAGGAACAGAAAGAAGATAGTATCACTGGATGGCAGAGTATGTCAGGGCTACTAAGTTGTAAGAAGACTGGAAAGGTAGGAGGAGGTCAGGTTATGAAGAGCTTTGATGATCAAATAGATGATTTTATATTTATTCCTGGAAGCAATACACTGGAGTTGATTTGAAAGGGGTGTGTGTGGCATTACCAGACTCAACTTAAAAAGATGAATTTAGTAGAGGATGGACAGGAGAGATTAGCCTAGAGGCAGGGTAGGCTATTGCACTAGTATAGACATGAGGTGATGAGGGCCTAAACCAGGCACCAGGGTGGTAGCAGTATTAAGTGAGAGAAGGATTATCAGAGAGCTATTCAGAAGGTAGAAATGAAAATCTTGACAGCAGATTGGAATAAGAGTGAGAGAGAGTGAGAAGGATGATGCCTAGGTTGACTAGAATGATGGAGGTACCCTCGAGAGTAATATGAAAATTAAGAAGAAGGGAGGGCTTAGGGGAAAAGATAATAAATTCAGTTACTCTGGGTCTGAGAGAGGTTAAGTAACTTACCTAGGGTCACATACTTAATAAGTGTCTAAGGCAGGATTTGAACTGAGGTGTTACTGACTCCAGGTCCCGTGTTCTATCTGACTATTGTCAAGCTGGTACAGTGCCAAACTGGGCTTTGAGGGTAGAGAATAAGTTGTTCTCTCCCTGCTCTTAGAACGGGAAAGAGAAGCTGAGCAGGAAAGATTAAGATCACATGCACATGGCACCATGAACACTCATGCGCGCAGGCACACACATACACACGCAGCCTTTGACTGGGACTTTTGGTTGGCTTATGGCAGGCAAGTCTAAACATGAGGAATGAAAGGAGATTTCCTACAGCGCTAAGCCCAACAAGAACAGTCTAATTCTGCCTGCCTAAAATAAGTACAAGTTTAGGAGAGGCTGTACCAACATAATGCCAAGACATCTGCAGCTAGGTCATTTGACTCTGGGTCACAAACTGGAAGTTTCCTTACCTACGGAACACATGTTATCCATCCAGCCTACACAGAGAGCAAGAAACACAAAGACCAAAGCAGAGCCCAACCCTGCTGGGTCCTGAGCATAGTGTCAAAGGAGCAAAGTACCAACCGAAGGAATGGAGTTAGAAGGAAAGAATAATACTGTGAAAAAAGCCCTGGATATGGAATCAGAGATCCTAAGCTTGAAGTATAGCCAGTTACAAGCCTAATTTCTTTGGTGTTCTTTGTACCAGAAGACTTTTTTTAGAGGGGCTTATTCCGTAACTGAAGTCATCACAGCAAGAGCTGCTATTATTCCAAAGCACCCCCAACATGAGAGAGAAATTGGACTATGGAATTCAGACAGCAGTACCTACCCCATCTTATGGGTTTTAGGGATAAAGGTCTCACATTCAGCCTAACTGTAGGATGGTTACCTTCCTCTAACTACTACTGACTCATTTTCTTATTAATTGTAAACCTTCACTCTAAGGCAATGAAAGGGTATTTCCTCATAAAATGACAGAAATGTACAATTTCTCTAATTAATTAACCAATTGTTCCTTCATCCTAGGTTATAAATAAGGTAGAAAAATCTTTTATGAGCATTTGCTCTTCTCTCAATATGAAATCTCAGTCTAAGTTTATCACTGTTACTGATTCTACAATTTATTAACAGCAAAACAAACAATACAAAGACATATTTCTGTATCTGAACAATCTTTGAGAAAGTTCACAGCCAAAGTCACCTCTAGTCATCAGCTTTAACTTCAGCCTCCTCAACAGCAACTAGCAATAGTCTATCAGGATAGGATGGCAAAGCAGTTTTTCAGGATTTCTCTTCACCATATCTTGCCCCAGGATAGATGTTATGCCCACTTCTCTCAAAATTATCTCTTCAGTCTTTCTCAAAGATGGCAGCTAACTCATTCAGTCTCTCAGCAAAGTCCTTTCAGTCTGTAATCTGTGTGCCTCACAAAGTCTCTCGAACTATGAAAGTTAACTCTCCAGGTGACAGTTAAATTGTCTCTCCACAAGATTCTGTTGCTTCTTAAAGCCAGGAAAAACAGTAAAAGTTGGTATTACTTGTAGTCAGAAGAAGCTCCATCCCTTGAGGCCAGTTCTCAGCAGCAAGGAGGGGCAGGGTAGGTTATGTGCATAACCTCCAAGACTATTCTCACAGCAGCTGCTGGTTGCTTTTGAGTGCACAGAAACACAAGGTTTTGGCTCTGCTTTGTACATCTGCAGGTCCTCATCTGGCCCCTCCTAATCAAGAAGAAAACAACATAAATGGGAAACAAAGACCTCCCACTTACTCTCTCCTTTCTCCTTTCAGCTACCCAGAGAGGAGAGGCCCCTGTTATTCAATCTCTTCTGAAGGATGAGACAGATCTTTGCCCTCTAGAGTCTACTTCTCTCTTATATCTCAACTGTACCCTTAGGGATCTGGGGTAGGAATGGGAGGTAGAGCATATACAGCCATAATTCCCTACAACCTAGGGAGTCCTCAAATTTGTAGAATAGACTTCGGGAAGTGGCAACAAGAAAAAAAGATTTATTTGCTAGCAACAGAGAGTTTAAAATGGATGTTTTGCTGTCATTGTTTCCCTAGTAATACCAAGGCCCAGGGTTATTTTTGTATTTCTACAGCACTTTTCTTTTCAGTAGATACAAAGGGTGGCCAATTTCATTCCTCTTTATCCCTAGCTAGAGCCCATTTTGTAGATGGTAATAATGATTTAATATCATATTTTAGCTAAAGTCTGATTTAATCAAACAAACTGCTCTAATTAAAAATGTCTTTCCCTGGATCTGCAACTTCAAAGACCAGAGGTGAGATTCCCCTTATCTTCGGACTTATTCCACATGAGAGCAAAACAGACATCCTGAGACCATAAAATGTAAATAGACCCTGCTCTGGTCCTTGTCAATTTGCATTTACAACCAAGGAACTATGTTTCACATATAGATGATAATAAATGGAAGTCATAAAATTTTGTGACATGGTCATCCTGAATTGGGATGGTTCTAAAATGTATAAAACGTCTTATGATTCCTCTGTTCACCAGTCAGGAATTAACTCTTGATTCCTTGTGCAAGTACTGCTAGCTGGAAGGGAATAATAAAGAATAAATAATGTAATCTTTATATTACTATCTGTTTGTGTCTTTAACCAAAACCTTTTCTAGTGGTCGGCAATGGTGAAACTGAAATGTAGAAAAACTATCATTTCCATGAGGAAAGAAGAGATTGACAGAAAAGGCTGCAAGCTACATCTCATTCCACACACTCTCAGTTCTGATAGGGCCCCTCAACTCTTCACACAGAAATTTTTCATCTGAAACAAGTCATTTCTAAAGAAACAACAACAACAATAACAACAACAACCAAAAAAAAATCATCTAGAGGATCTCAATGGAAAATTTAAAAAAGAGAGAGAAACAAACAGTGCTTAGCTAGTGCTTAGCTAGCAGTACCAAATCTCAAATATACTACAAAGCAGGAATATCAAAACTATTTGGTACTGGTTGAAGAAGAGAAAATAAGCTCAATAGCACATATTAGGTACATAAGATCCATAAGCAAATGAACAAAATAACAGAATTCGATCGACCCCAAGAATTTAAGTACTTGGAAAAGTGGAAAACAGGTTGGAAGAAATTAATTTTTGATTATCACCTCACACCACAAACCACAACAAATTCCAAATGGATACAGGACCTAAATAAAGGAGGTTATAATTATGCAAACTTGAAGCAAGGATGGTAGCTTAAACACAGGCAGCACACCTGGTTCCCAAAGGAAAAACCTAAACTTTGCACCAGATGTTGTAGTTTTGTTCATCCTTCATCTTTGCAAAGAGGACCAATGACATCATAGGTAATGCCTTAACTTGCATGTGAATTGGATTTAAATGAGAAAGAGATGCACAAAGCCATCAGCTTCATTCTCTCTTCCGGAGAAGAGTGGCAGGACAAAAATCAAAATAATCGGTCCAGGATGCAGGGGATGACATTGGCATCTTTAATGTCTGAGCAAGCTTTAAGCATTCCATAGCACTTGCTCCAACTACCTTCATGG
The DNA here is from genome assembly GCA_028646515.1 of Pseudochirops corinnae. Classification (NCBI taxonomy): domain Eukaryota; kingdom Metazoa; phylum Chordata; class Mammalia; order Diprotodontia; family Pseudocheiridae; genus Pseudochirops; species Pseudochirops corinnae. The sequence continues at coordinate 192,407,217 of CM053586.1, read as the reverse complement.
CCATTGATTCAAATTGTTATCATCAATCCATTCCACTGGAGGAGGCCTTCACATGCTTGGTATAAATATCCCTCTAACTCAGCAATGGGTTTAAGGACTGTCAGTTACCCTTAACCTGACTTAGCCTATCTGGTAAGGCAGTTTACTTGGGCGTGTCCCCTGAGCATGCTATGATTTCTTAGAGCCACAGGTAAGAGTTTGGTAAAGGCAAACACCAAAGATGGATGAGCAGCTTTGAAAAGGTCTTGGCAAGCCCTCACACTAGAGATGCCAGTCCTCCCCGAACATCCTCTTTGCACTAGATAAAATAATGATCAACAAACAATAGTAAGTTATGTCTTCTTTTTTTTTTTGGCTTTTTTTTTTTTAATTTGGAGGGCAATTGGGTTTAGGTGACTTGTCCAAAAGTCACACAGCTAGTAAGTGTGTCAAGTGTCTGAGGACAGATTTGAACTCAGGTCCTCCTGACTCCAGGGCCAGTGCTCTATTCACTGTGCCACCTAGCCACCCCCTTGCCACCTAGCCACCTAGCCACCCCCTAAATGGTGTCTTCTACTCCTGAGTTATACAAAAAGTCATTCAGAAGTCCACAGGCAACAAGAAAAGGGGCTTCCAACAAAGCCAGTACCTATGTGGGTATACCTGGGAACTTCCCAACATGACTGGAAAGAGCAAAGGCTCTCCTGAGAAAGCCTCAGCATAAACAGAAAGTCGCAGATAGTCAAAAAAGTCCCAAGATATTAATAAACCTAAAGTGTGGATGTTAGGAGCCCTGGGAAATGGCCTAAAATCCCATAGAGAGTCCTCACAATCCAACACTCAGAACCTCAAAGATCCAGGGAAACCTAATACTAAGAGTCAGAAAGGAAGTCAGAAAGCCAGGAGACCCTGGACAAGACTAAATAGGGAATGACCATCCTAGAAAAAAATGCAGCAAGGTGATGGCTTAGCCCTGGTACAAAGAGTAAATTCAAAATAAAAGCTGGAGAGATGAGTAAAAAGTAAAAGATGCCTCTCAATAATAAAAAATTATAGATCTGAAGAATTACTCAAAAGGAGGAATAACACTACAAATCATGAATAAAGACTCAAAGGGAATGAAATGGATTTCCCTTGAAATTGGTGAATGTTAAGAAGAGATAGAAAAATGTTCTTCAGGAAAAAATCAGAAAGAGAATAAGTAGCTTAGAAGAAAAAATAACAAATATTACTCAGGAAATGGACTTCCAGATAATTAGGACAGACCAAACAGAAAGTTATGAGACGGCAAGAAATACTAGAAGAAAAGTATAGAAGCATGGAAGAAAGGATAGGGGAAACAAGCATCAGATAAACTTCAATTTTATCCGAAAGGGATAAACAGAGTTGGGCACACACAAAAGCAGTATGGTATAAAACATTAAAGTTGTTTGTTCTTTTTTAAGACATTAAAGTCAATAAGGAAACAATGTAGTTGGAGGTGGGGTGGAGAGGGGATAATAACAGAGGAAATAGCCATAAATTTTCTGATGCTGAAGGTAGGATACAAAGCGGGGGGAGGCCAAAGGAATGCAAAGAGCTGGATTCTAACTAGCTGGAGAGTGCCTGAACAAACTCTGGTGTATGAATGTGTATATTATTGTGCTGTAAGAAACAACGAAAGATTATTTCAGAGAATCCTAGGCAGTATAGATTGACACAGAAGCAAGTGTGCAGAACCAGGAGAACAACATATATGACAGCAACATTTTAAAGAAAAACAACTCTCAATGACTTCAAGACCTCTGATCAAAAGTCTCTGAAGGACCTAATGATGGGGTGCTTGTACTTGCACCCCAGTTTTTAAAAAATCACATTTTTCCCTACTTCAAAACACTATCCTTTACAGTTTTCTCCCCAACCCAAGGACACTATATCTAGCAATAACTCATGCCTTTCCTGGCAATTACTCATGAGCAGGCCCCCAGTAAAACAAACTATCTTTCTCTATCACAAGAACAAGCTGACCTCTGAAGAAATTCTCTTGTAAAAACAGGACTATCTTTTAACCACAGAATTATCATGTATTGATTCCCAAAGTTATCATATTCAATAAAGAGTTCAAGTTATAGTCATCAACTCTCAAAGCTATCTTGCTACAGATGTAACAGACCAAAAATACAGCCCTGAGAAATCCCTTCCCTTGGTTTTCAGTAGTGAACGATGCCTTTGACCAAGGCTGTAAATTATCATCCAATTTGCATATCTGTCAGATAATCTACCACTTCCTTAAGGAGCTCTGACCACCATATTGAACTTATACCATATTGGCCACCTTGACTTGAAGAATGCTTGAGTCCGTGAATTCATTTCAAGAGACCCTCTACAGTACTCCAGTCTTTGGGAGGATGCTACCCTCACCAAACCTCATCACTATGATGAAGCACATTATCCACTTTCACACTGAGAAGTGATGCACTCAAAGGGCAGAAAGAAAAACATATTTGTAGGCACAGCCACTGTGTGACTTTGTCTTGCTTGATTATGCTAATTTGTTATCCAGGTGTTTTACTTGGTGAAGAGGGGGTGGGCGCCAATGGGAGGATTAGCAATAGTGCCAAATAATGTCAAAAAAAGGGAGGGGCAGCTATGTAGTGCAGTGAATAGCACCCAGGACTTGAGTTCAAATCCAACCTCAGACACTTGACACTTAACTAGCTGTGTGACCTTGGGCAAGTCACTTAACCCCAATTGTCTTGCCTTCCCCCTCCAAAAAAAAAAGAAAAGGAGAGGCCACTGGGGGAAAAAAAAATTTTAAATCTTAAAAAATTTTTAAAGAGAAAAGAATAGCAAGAGGGCCAGAAGGAAGAACAAAGAGGACAATTTTGAAAGCAATGAATGGAATTTATTTTATATATATATATATATATATATATATATATATATATATATATATATATATATATATATATTTAATTATATAAATGTTAAAAAGCAAATAGTTTAATATACAATACTATTTTTCTGTTCTTTTGTCTATAGGGAAATGCACATTTGTGTGTGTTTGTGTGTGTATGTTTGAGTTCAGAATAAAAAATGTGAAGACACCCTATATCATAGACTTGTGAAAGGTCAGAGTTGAGTAGAAACTCTGAAATGCAAACACAGAAGTCAAGAGAAACATAGGTAAAAATATATTTGAGCAAGTGGAAGTTCTTGTGATATGATGAAAAAAATGCTAAAAAGAAAAAAAATAGCAATAAAATACACAAAATTACACAGAAATACAAAGAATAAAAACACAGAAGAGAACAGAAGGAAAGTTAGAGGGAGAAACGGATGAGCAGCAAACATTTGGAATTCACAGAATTTATTATGAAAAGAAAGATAAGATATAGGTAATAGAGATAGTTTCATATACAATCTCTTTTTCTGTTCTTTTTTGTCTATAAAAACATTAGTGGTTCTTGATATTTGTCAAGTACAAAAATAACAAAAAAAATTTTTTTTAAGTTAAAATCCTAGACCTAAACCCAAACAACAAAATAAAAGAACAACAATTCTCTGACTCAATAGCCAGGGAGAATGGGAACAACTGACTGCCCTGGAGAGAAAATGTGTTTCCATCTCATACCCAGAGGCAGCCTGCCTTCAGCTCCTACCCCTCTTGGCAAAAAACAAAAGCAAAAAAAACCCAAAACTGCTGTGGTGAGATACTCTGTGGTTGAGACACTGGGCCCAGTTCCAGTGACACAGTCATTTCTTTGTGGGAACACTCCCTGAATATACAGAAGATGAAACTCAGGGTCCTAAGGTGGGGCCTCAACGGCATGGGAGCTAGACAACTGACCACAGGACATAATTGATTCACTTAAAGTCACTGGGAGAAGGGCTAAAGCACCAGTCCCTTGGATAGTTGCAGGCTGTGACAATTGGCATAACTTGGAGAACCATGGAAAAGAAAGAAATAACCATGAGACCCCCTAGCACCAATTTACAGAAACTGTGTGATTGAACTAAGCACCTGAGCTACAGAGCAGACCCTCGATTTGCTGAAACTGCCCGAACAGCTGAGAACAGAGCTGTTGAAACCTTACTGCCTACTCCCCTTTCTTTCCTCTTTCCTTTCAAGGGAGAAGTGTGTTTGTTTTCCAAATCCCTAGTTTTGTTTGCTTTCTTTTTCTCTTCTGTTTTTAGAGCTGTCTTAATTAAGATAAATGTGGTTAACCATTGCATCACTGATCTACTTTCATTACTCAAATGCAACTGAGAAGGCAATAGATGGGCCAGAGAACACCTGACAGAGAAATAGATTTCTTTAAACTGAGCCTTATATCTTTCCAGAGCAATTTTCACGGAAAGGAAAAGCCAATCCTCTAGAGGGAAAGAGTTAAGGGAGTGGCTACAAAGAAAGCGGCTCCCAAAGGGAAGAATCAAGGAAGGGCTTGAAAATCACCCCAGCCCTCCAAAGCCACACCACACTAAGAGGCAAAGTAAAGGGTCTGGACCCGATGACCTATAAATCCTCTTCCCTCTCCAACTCTCTTATCTTACGACCACAAGCCAGTTTTACCTTAGTAGGTTCCAATTTCCTCATCTATAAAATGGGAGTGACAGTGTGTATGAAGATAAAAACAAACGCTAGCACTAATAAAATTCTTGTTGCATACGAGGGACAACATTGTTACTACTTTTTGAAATTAATATATACAATTTTTGTCCCATGACAACTGGTAAATAACATTTCTGCAGCTCCTAGTGTAATCAGTTTTAATTACTTTTTTGTTTTATTTGCGTTTTGTATCTTTTGTTCTTATTCATATAGCGGAATACTTACACTTGTTAATATAATAATATCAGGCAGCTAAGTGGTTCGATGGCTTAGAACAGTGGTTCTCAACCTTCCTAATACTCGTACGTGGGCGGATCTGCATGTGGGCGGAGCCGCCTGGAGACAGATAGAGGAGTGATGTCTCGGTTCCTGAGACCATTGGAAATATGTGTTTTCCGATGGTCTTAGGCAACCCCCAAAGGAGTCGCAACCCGCAGGTTGAGAACTGCTGGAGCCTTAGGATAAGGAAGACTCATCTTCAGGAGTTCACATCTAGCCTCAGACACTTACTAGGTGTATGATTCTAACCACGTCACTTAGCCCTATTTGCCTCAGTTTCCTCATCTGTAAAATGAGCTGGAGAAGAAAATGGCAAACTACTACAGTATCTTTGCCAAGAAAACCCTAAGTGGAGTCATGAAGAGTTAAACACAACTGGAAAACAACTGAACAACAACAATATTATAATATCAATTATAATTATGAAGTGGTATGGCACAGTGGCTAAAAGATCAGCCTTGGAGTCAGGAAGACTGGACACACACTAGCCATGGGACCCCATAGGAACCATATGATGCTAGGAAAGTCACCTAATATCTTAATGTACCAGGAAATTCTTAAAATTAAATTCTAGAGATGGTGTCAATCTGCATCCACAGAAGAAGTTTTCATACTATGAATTCCTTCACACTGACAAAATCACAGATTGCCGCCTCGAAAAATATAAAAATGTGCATGTATAATTTTATTATGGAGAAAATAACATCACTGAGGGGTAAAGAAAAAAGAATGGGGGGAGGGATGTGGTTAATGTCCAAGGTAAAAAGAGCTACATTGAAAAAAATCCGCTGATGGCTCACATTTCTACCTCTCTTTAAGATTTACTCAGGGATTTATCTCATTTATCTTGCCCTTCAAAATAAGTAAGTATTAATTATAACCATTAATTATAACCATTTATGAATACATAAGTATTAATTATAACCATTTATTTTATAAATGAGGAAACAGAAGTTCAAGTGACTTGCCTAGTACCACAGAGCTAGTAAGAGTTGGCTTGTTAATTTAAATACATGGTTTCTGATTAAGAGACCAATGGTCATTCTAGCATACCATGTCATCTCTCCTTCCAGGCAGAAGGAGGTCCCAAAGTCTAGAAGAGAATGTTACAAAATATCTGGGTAGAGTAACTCAGGGCAGCTGGGGATAGATAGAGTATTAGATTCATCTTCCTGAATTCAAATCTGGCCTAGACACTTATTTGCTGTGTGACCCTGGACCAGTCACTTAACTCTGCCTCTATTTCCTCATATGTAAAATGAGCTGGAGAAGGAAAAGGTAAAACACTCCAGTATCTTTGCCAAGAAAACCCCAAAGAGGGTCACAAAGAGTCAGACATAATTGAACAACAACCACAAAAAAGAATAGCTTAGGGATTCATTAAGACCACTCCATCAAGAGGATTTAACTGACATGCCATTGCCTCCACAAAGCCTCCTCTCTCTCTCTTCCCCCAGCTAGAAGTGATGCTTATATTCTTGGATCTCTTATGGTATTCTTAATTCTCCTAAGGACTTGTATTACAGCTATATATTATCCCTTTAACACGTTATACATTTGGCAAATTAGAACTGCTGTCATTTTTCATGTTTGTATCTTCAGTGCCTAACAAAATATATCAAGTACATATTAAATCCCTAGGTTTAATAAAAGTATCTGGTGATTGGAATAGTATCCCTTTATAGAAAAAAAAATCTATTTTCCTACTGATCTTGGTTAATTATTCCAAAATTAGAATCTCACACGTCCTACAAAGCAGGAATGGAGCATTTCATAGGATGGTGAAATAGTGACTTGTCTTCTGGTTTTGTAGAGAAAGTAAAAATTGGGAGGACGAGAATGTTTGATGTTCCCTCTGTTGATACAAATGACAACCCTTCCATGACTTAGCACATATCTTCATGAGTGTGAACCAAAAATATTTCCACCTGGTAGTCAGTCTTTAGCTTGGCCACCAAATTCTGCTCTAGCAGCATAGCTTTTCAGAATCACCTTCATAGGATGATGAGGCTCAAGAACAGAACTCTATTACATGTGTTTTAATAATTTTTTAAAGTTACTTACAAGGTTCTTGTCATTCAGGTGGTGTCAAAAGCAAAGAACAGGCACAGGGAGAAACGCTACCCTTTGGATAGGCCACTGTCTCCTGGATCATGCCTGCTTCTGGCTCCCTCCCTAGGCCATCACTGCCAACTCTTTTGTATGGACTAAGGTCTGCTTGTAAAAGCTGCAACCCAAGCTGGATCAAAGACAAGGATTTCAGGTGGAAGTAGATAGAGAAATTCCAGGCTTATCTCTAAATACTAGGTAAGAGGATAAAAAGTAATTTTGCCTTATCTTAAAGATAAGACTTATTTCCTCAGCTCATGCTTTTGACACTAGCAGTATTACTGTAGAAAATTCCTGCCTGAGACTTCAATAGTTCACCCAAGAAAGGTTTAAGAACACAGGCCAGACCTCTCAAACCTGCCAAGAGGATCATAATTCCAGTTGTTGACCTGAATCTATTTTTATTTAATAACAATGTAACAATAATAGAGAATGTACTACAGCATTTTAAGACTTGTAGAACACTTTCTTCACAACAACTCTGAAAAGTGTTCAAATATTATATTTATATTACATGAGGAAAGTTGGTGTCAGAGCCTCAGTTGGAGCCTGGGTTTTCCTGTCTCCAAATCTAAGGCTTTCCCAATACACTAGACTTGCTTTCGATACAAGAAACATGCCTTCTGTGCCTAGTAGATAAAAGGGGTAAGTTAGTTACTGTGGCTACAAATAAAAAAGCCCTACCCTCAAATTTTCATTCTACTGAGAGAATTCAGCAAGTATAAAGATAGGTTAATGCAAGGTTATATAAGAAAAGGGACTATTGGAAAGATCAAGAAAGGTTTCACAGAAGAGGTGGCAAAGGAAGATCAGTCAACAAGAATTGATTATGCATCCCAGGCAGTCATTGTGCTAAGTGTCAGCGATCCAAGGCCAAAAGTGAAATGGTGCTGGACCTCAGGGAACTTACATTCTGTTGCAATAGACAGTATGTACATATAGGTATATACTCCAAATGTGCAAGACCAACCTCAGGATACTCTCACATCCCCAGTATGGGCGTTGTTACTATATCTGTAAGAGAGAATAGAATCTTGGGAAAGACAAGTTCATCATCTGGAGAGAATTGTCATAGTTGGAGAAAAATTGTATGATGAACAATGAGAGTGTTAAAAGAACTTTTCCCGATAGACCAAGTGAACGATCAAGAAGAAAGAACTTGAAGAGACATTTTGAGAGAAATAAGTCTAACTCATTCCGTAGATAAGTCATCTTCAGACAGAAGCTGAGTTCCCAAACTAAGCTTCCTTTGTCTGTGGAGGAATGTTACAGTATATGGTTAAATGTGATGTACAGTGTGACTTTTCTCACAGCTGAAAAAATGATGAAATATTTCATTGTTATTATCGGGAGTGTGAGGATGAGGATGATGATGACATAATCATCTCCTTATCTTCCCCAGTCTGGAAGTGCTGTTGTAATTCACAGCTGACCCTACTGTTGATCAGGAAGGAAAGTCTGAACTGCAGTTTCCAATGCTGGTGGGTTCTCCTTTCCTTAGGCAACCTGGTGACCCCCTTCTCTCTGGCAGCTCACCATATTGGTAATGGACTTAAGAATATAGACAACCATTGTCCCTATTACAGCTCAGAACTCACAAGCTTGGTGAACAGCATATTTCATCTTCATTATTTTGAACTCTTAGTTTAGCTTTTCATTAATCAGAATTCTAAAGTCTTTCAAAGTTTTTTTCTCTATAATGTTATCGTCATTACATAGATTCTTCTCTTAGATTTTTCAGCTTTAGAAGTCTGGAAGACTTCTTGATGGATGATATTTCTGGACATAGCCAATGTAGGAATTTTATTTTCTTGACCACAAATATGTTGCAAGGATTTTCTTTTCTTTCTTTCCTTCTTATTTTTTTTGAAGGCAGAATATGGGAGAGAGTAAAAATAAAATTTTTGTTATAGAAAACATTTATAATTTGACAGATGTTAACATAATTGTTAATAAAGTGACAGAAATTGTTAATACCAAATTATGGATAGCTACAGTCTTAAATGATCCTTATGTAATGGCAAGCAAAATAAAATTTTTTGCTATTTTTCTGGGTTGAGTTTAAGCTAATCAATTGCCTTTGAGTCTCACCTTTGATTGTATCAAGAGTCTTTCATTGGAAACAGTAAACTTTGTATTACCCTTAATAGACCTAAGGGAGCTGGAAGAGCTTCCCTGCCCTTAATAGGCCTAAGGGAATTTGAAGATCTCCCCTGTCCCTTAATAAGCCAAATGTAATCACATGATAGCCCATAGTAGGAGTAGGTTGCAAAAAAGATGGAACAGGAAGGGGCAGATAAGAGCAGGAGAAGAGCTGGGAGGAGGCAGAGCAGCTAGTGTGAATGAGAGACCGGCATTTTTGCTTAAGTAAGCTAGTTTTGTTTTGAAGGCCTGATGGAGGGAAGGCTTGGGGATGTCAGTGCTCACTACACTGGTAATGTGTACCAACTTCTTGGTTGCTATGATGAATTTGGTTTTCTGGTGTTGGGATTCAGCTGTCTGGTGTTTGAATAAATGTTTTGGTTCATCTTCCATATGGAGAGTCTGTTACATTTTGCAATCCAGAACTATGCCAGCATATTCAAAGCTTCCATGAGTGCTGTGAATATCACATTGGTGTTATACCTTGTAATCACATAATTTCAGTAATATCCTTAGATTCCTCCCATAATCACACCCTAAGTCCCCCCACTGGGAGATTTTGCCTAGTAAAAGAACCTAGCTTGAGCTGGATCTCAGCTCCTGATGTCCTTGCCCTCTTTGATTGGGATTCATGATATGAAGGGCAAAGCAGTCAGAATGAAGGGCATTTCTTTGCCAGGATGGCCAAGGGTCACTGGAGTCTCATGACCAGGTCTTGAGACCTCACCTATCTCCTCTCTCTCTCTTCCTAAAACTATAAAAACTTTTTCATGGGTGTCTTTGATTGGGAAATCCACTGGACATCCCCCAGAGTAGCAGGTCTGCTACCTTATTATCTCAATTAAAGAAGCTTTATTCCTTAGCTCATGGCTTTGATTTATTTCAGGACTTGACAAATGTAAAAAAAATAATGTACCCTTATGTACATTAATGTACCCTAATGCACACTGGCTGTATGACCCTGAGCAAGTCATTTAACTTTGTTTGCTTCAGTTTCCTCATCTGTAAAATGAACTGGTAAGAGAAATGACAAACCACTCCAGTATTTTTGCCAACAAAACCCCAAGTTGAGTCATGAAGAATTGGACGCAACTGAAACGCCTCAACAACAACCCCTTGATTGACTTAGAACCCAAGATCATAAGCAAGTAAGCTAGTGCATGTACTCTAATATCACAGGGAGACAAATGTGCTAGCGCAAGCTCTAGCATTTAGTATTAGCATTTACACCTCGGAAATCAGCAAAGGCTACAAATCAGAGTTTGACACAGAGAGAGAGTGTTTAAATTGTCTAGATAAAAAAAAAGATGGGGAAAATGTTAATAAGGAAGATGAAACTTTAAAGTGTTTTGATTTTTTTTAAGTTTCCAAGAGGACCCTTGTTAAACATTTGTGAGAATACACTTGGCTACAAATGAGGGAGGCCAATCTAAATAAATACAAGGTAGTTCTTGAGGAGAGGCACTTGAAGCTCCAGGGTATATTGATGTTGCTCAGTTGTGTCCAACTCTCCATGACTTAATTTGGGGTTTTCTTAGCAGAGATACTGGAGTAGTCTGCCATTTCCTTCTCCAGCTCATTTTACAGATGAGGAAACTGAGGCAAACAGGATTAAGTGACTTGCCCAGGGTCACATATTTAATAGGTACCTGAAGTCAAATTTGAACTCAGATCCTTCTGCCCTCCAAGTCCCGCTCTCTATCCTTTGTACCACCTAACTGCCTTGGGGATATAAAGAATGGCTCTAAAGGAAACTATAGGTTCTAGGAGGTAGAGGTAAGGAGCAAGTGCATTGTATAGGCATGAGAAATAACCTGTACAAAGGTCCAAAAATGTTACCTCTAGTGTCATATGTGAGACACAGTGAGAAGGCCAGTTCAGCTGGATGATAGTGTGCAGGAAGCAGAATACCATAGTAACATAGTAAAACTGGAAACACGGCTGAGATACAGGTTATGAAGGGCTTTGACACTAGAGTTAATAGGGAGCCACTGGAGTTAATTGAGCTGGGGAGAGACATTGTCAAAAAAGGTGCTTTAGGAATATCACTCTGGCAGCCAAGTGGCTTGGAGAAGCGAAGGATTTGTGGCAAGAAGAACATTTAGAAGGTTGCTGCAGGATCTATGAGATAGTAGATCATAAAATTTCTCTATACCTCCACTAACTCCCAAACTTCCAAAAATTAATAAATGAACGAAAATCATTTATTAAGAGCCTATTATTATGTCAAACACCGTGCTTTTTAGTGAGATAGCCATTGCCCTCCAGGAGTTATATTCTTAGGAAACATATTGGGGAGGGGGCAACAAGATATATACACCCACCTTTTCCAAAGGCAGTGGAAGTGTCACATTACAGTTCTCCAAGCAAGAGGTGAAAGCAATTGTGGAAGGGCTATTCCGGTGGCAATAAGGCAGAAAAAGACCTGGGGGGAAGAAGAGGCTGCATGTACCAAGGAAGTGTGATAAACCAAGTGGCTTAGTTCCTCAGAGGAATGGGCTTCAGAGGTCAGGTTTGGAGGGTGGAACAACTTCAGACAGGAAAAATAACTGAGTGAAAAAGGAGGATGCATATGGCACCAAAGGAATCATATATCAAATATGAATCATTTATATAAATATGCTAATTAAACTGATAAGAACTAATGAATTTATCAAGAGTGTAGAAGATAAGAACATTTAGGAGAAAATCTTGGAGAAAACTCACAATTAGAATACAGGATGGACGGAGTAAAAATAACCTAGGGAGTGTGCCAAGAGAACATGATGAACCAAAAAACCTGAATACCACAATGCAGGAAATAATACAAGAAAATTGCCCAGAACTTCTGAATAGAGAAAACAAAGCATCAAAAACTCCAGCCGTCAGGTTAAGAAAGATACTAGTAACAACAATCTCAAGGGTAAAGGTTGTTGCGTGATGAGAAAGACATTTTTCATAAGGGAAATAAAATCTGAATAACACTAGGTTATTCTGCACAAGAAAATAGTATTTAAAAAAAAGCAAAATAAGGAAGTTCAAGGTGCAGCCTGGAATGACAAACCCAGAAAACAGAGCCTAAAGATCAACCAAACATATTATTGAGAAAAGAGAGGAATCTGAGGTAATTCTAAAGAAAAAAAAGGAAAACAGGTGTGAGCAGAGTGTTTGAATTGGAAACACTTCAAAACACAAGAAACATAAATAAGGATAATTATCAAGGAAAGAATAAATAATTAAATACATTTCTATTTAGAGATTCTTTTAAGAAGACTGACAAATGGAGTTAATTAAGAAATAGATCATCAAGTGATTTTTTAAAAAGCAAACAAGGGCATATAAATGTAAGTAGAACTTAAATAGAAGAAGTGAAGGTGAGGGAGCAGAACTTTTTTTTTAATAAAAAAGGGAGTTTTTTAAATTTTCAAAAAATAAAAGTAAAGACAAAAAGTGCTGAGAAAACTGGAAAACAGTATGGCAGAAACTGGGCATAGACCAATATCTTACACCATATACCAAAATAAAGTCAAAATGCGTTCATGATTTGGATATAAAGGCTGATACTGTAAGCAATCTGGGAGAGCAAGGAATAGTTTACCTGTTAGATTTACAGAGAAGGGAAGAATTTATGACCAAATAAGAGATAGAGAGCATTATGAAATGCAAAATGGATGATTTTGATTACATTAAATTGAAAAGGTTTTATAACAAACAAAGCCAATGTAACCAAGGTTAGGAGGGGAATGGAAAATTGGGAAAGAATTTTTCTAACCAGTGTTTCTGATAAAGGCCTCATTTCTTTTTCTTTTTTTTTAATTTTTTTTATTTACTCTTTTACTTTTAATTTACAAGATTCAGTTCCACAATCACTTGAGTTTCAGATTTTCTCCCCTCCCTT
>CM053586.1:192362555-192393740 GCA_028646515.1 Pseudochirops corinnae | reverse complement strand
GACTTAATTCCCTGTAAATTTTGGAAATGAGGTAAAGGCCTCATTTCTAAAATATACAGAGAACTGAGTCAAATGTACAGGAATACAAGTCATTCCCCAATTGATAAATGGTCAAAGGATATGAATAGGCAGTTTTCAGAGGAAGAAATGAAAGAAATCTATAATTATCTGAAAAAAATGCTCTGTTGATTAGGGAAATGCAAATCAAAACACCTCTTAGGTACCACATCTCACCTGTCAGATTGGCTAATATGACAAAACAGGAAAATTTTAAATGCTGGCAAAGATGTGAGAAAACTGGAACACTAATGCATTGTTAGTGAAGTTGTGATCTGATCCAACCATTCTGGAGATCAATTTGGAACTATGCTCAAAGGGCTATAAAAATGGGCATACCCTTTGACCCAGCAATACCACTTGTAGGGCTGTATCCCAAAGAGATGGGAAAAGGACCTGTATGTACACAAATATTTATAGCAGTTCTTTTTGTGGTGGCAAAGAACTAGAAATCAAGGGGATGCCCTTCAATTGAGGAATGGCTAAACAAGTTGTGGTATATGAATGTAATGGAAATACTATTGTGCTATAAGAAATGAGGTGCTGGCAGACTTCATAATAACCTGAAGAGCCTTATATAAACTGATGCTGAGTGAGGGGAGCAGAACCAGAAGAAGATTGTACCCAGTTACAGATACATTGTATCTGTGATGACTAAATTTGATAGACTAGGCTCCTCTTAGCAATACAAGATTATAAGACAACTCCAAAGGATTCATGATGGAAGGGATACACACATCCAGACAAAAGAATTATGGAGTCTAAATGCAGAATGAAGCAAACTACTTGCTCTCTCTCTTTTTCATTTTGTTTTGTTTTGTTTCTTCTTCCTTGTTGTTCATTCCATTGGTTATAATTCTTTATGACTTGACTAAATGTTTAATGTGAAGGCATATGATGATCACATGATGCTATGGGGGGGAGGAAGGAAAAGGAGGGGAAGAAAATTTGGAATTCAAAAACTTATAGAACTGAATGTTGTAAACTAAAAGTAAATAAATTTTTTTAAAAAGCAGAGAAAATATAGATCCAAAATTCCAGAAAAATCTTGAAATTCCTTTTTAAAAAGTACTATATATTTCTACCATATTCTCTCTTTTACCTACCAAAGCACTTTTCCTCTCCTTCTATACCTAACAATCCTTGTCTAGGAGTTTTTCTCCTTTCTCCCTCATGTTCCTTCCCTTCCCCTTCCCAACTTTTTAATATTTCTCCTGCTTTTGTCTCTCTTATCTTCTATGCTCACTTTCAATTCTACATCTGTTCATCTCCCAATTTCTTTCTTCCTTGTCCCTTTCTGTCCCCCTCCCACCTGCCTCTCTTCCCTGTGATCCCCTAAATGTAAAAACCTTCTCTAGCCTTTCACCCTTAGACTTCTTGGGCTTGAGAACTATTACTTCCTAATATTGCTCTCTTAAGAACTTAAGAGGTTTCCCAGACTCTTTTTGCACCTGAGAACAGATGGAGCCTTGGCATGGTTGCCTCCCCATTCCATTCAGCTGACAGAATATCGTCTTTACTTTTCTTACCCTAAGGGAAAACAAGAACGTCTTACTCCCCTTTTCAAAACCTGCATCCAGCATCGCCACCCTCAGTTCCTATAACCAGCCTCCTCCAGAAAAGAAACTTTTCTTTCCTCTGGGTTCTCTCAACCCAGAACACAGGAATCTTCTCTTTCTCTTTATGCCACTGAAAGTTTCAGTAGTTCCGTCAGCAACTTATCACATTAATGAAAAACACAGAAGCTGCTCTTGTGTAACTCCCTAGTCTTTATTCCTGAGATAGGCATTTTCCTCTCCCAGGAAACAGAAAAACCTACAATTCCCCTTTCCTACAGCTCTCTTTCCAGAAATCTCACCTCACTCCATGCCCTCCCCAGCTAGTAGACTAGGGAGGTGAGCTTCAGCACACTGGCATCAAGGACATTCTACTGCCACACTACTCCTCAAGGCAGCTGTGAATGGCGAGGTTGTGGACAAAATACACCACACAGAAAGGAAGTTTGGGCTGAGCCCCAGAGGGCAGGTTGACATCATGGAGGGTAGATTTCTGCATCAACTGTTTGCCACAAATGCCACAGGAGGCTGACTTAATACCTTAGAAGTTCATGTGGCTGAGATTGCTGTTGTGGTGTGACTTCTTCCCACACTGAGGGTACATGAAGCACATGGCACATCAGCTTTTCAACACCCCAAAACTCCTGTGGGTACTTGATACTTCAATGAGTTTCCAGGCTGGCAACTTCCTGGCATAAAGGACCATAAGTCCCCACCAAACTCCCACTGATTCCATTGTTACAGACTACTATGGTTGCTTCTGGGACCTCATCTCCCTTCACCTAAATGACCTCTTGGAAACAACAGCAGACCCTCTCCTTCTCTCTTCTATGTCTTCTGTCAGGCTGCAGCAGACCTTTATTTTTTGTCTTTTTGGAGGGAGAAAGGCAGGGCAATTGGGGTTAAGTGACTTGCTCAAGGTCACACAGTTAGTAAGTGTGTCAAGTGCCTGAGTTTGGATTTGAACTCAAGTCCTCCTGATTCCAGGGCCTCTGCTCTATTCACTGCGCCACCTAGCTGCCGCTGTAGCAGATCTTTATCACACCCTCATGATGAGCTATCATCTGGGGCTTCAACAGTTTCACCTACCCCTTTTATGAGGAATACAATACTCTCTGGAAGGCCAAAGATCCCTCCAAGGCCAATTCTCCCTTACCCTATGCCTCCTGTAGGCCTCTGTCACCTCCACTATCAACTTCACTTTGACTACATTAATGTTGACACATTGACTCACTCTCATCCTTCCCCAGACCTGCCTTTAATTTAAGGAACTCACACTCTTTACCAAGGACGAATATGAGCTTCACTGTTTATAGATGGTGTAGTTTGAGGGTTGGCTGTGGTTTCCAGCAGGTGGGAGAAGAAACTTGATGCAGATGAACCAAATCAATCTATTCCCTCTCTTAACTCAATCATCCATCAGGCCAATCTTGTGCCTCAAGACATTGCTACATTTTTCCACCACATGATCCATTTGAAAATAGAAGGTACTACTCAAGTGGTTGACAATGTTCAGGACAGCAAATTCCAGGAGAGGAGTGGGTAGGCCATAATTCTAGTACCGTGTAATTAGTGAGAACTATTAACTCCATGACAGAATTAGATGCTTATTTCAAATAAACCCTATAGCTCTCCACTGGGATTGAGGGAGAATTAATTGATTCTGAAGAAATAAGGAGGGAACATGCCACCAAGACTCCCTTGAGGCCTGGGAGTTTGAGGCTATCCATTACAATAATGACAGTGCAGAAGTGCTACCCTGCCCTTGGAAGGTTCATATTCCATACTGTTACAGGCTTGTGAGAAACAAAAAAAGGAATTCTGTTTCCACAGGACTAAAACTAGTCCCAGGTTTGAGTGATAACAGAACCTAAGTCAGAGGTGACTGGTCCTAATCAGAGATGTGACCTAGCAGAACCAGGCTTCTGATCAGGTAAAAGGTCAGAAGCTTATACGCATGCTTAACTAGCTGTTTGAGGGGGAACATATCAAGAGAACATGAAGTGGGCAGTTCAGGAGGTTGCATCTACCCAGCAGAGAGCAAGGGAGGAAATTCAAACTGGGAACAGCAGAAAAAATGCTTGCATTTGTCTGAGCAAGCATACTCCATTAGGGAGCTACCCATTCATTTAGAATGAATGTAAAATAAAATGAGAATTTTCCTGGTTTCACAATGAGTATTGTTCTTTCTATGAGAAATTTCTCATAGCTGCATGCCCTGGAAGCTCAAATCATGGGCCTTTGACAGCAGATGTCATGGTACCAGGAGTTTGGTGGAAGGGAAACTACTTAGGAAGACGGTGTTCTGCCTCTCTCCCTATGCCAATTCCTAGCCTCCAACTTTCCCTCTCAGACACATGCCTCCTGTTTCCATCTCTAGGCACTGTTTCTGCCTGTCCCCACAGTGGTGGGTTACATCTAGGAAAGGAGCAAGAAACAATCCCTGGGAGCAGAACTTAAAAACCGTGGAATAAACACAACAGCTCCTCTGGTCATCATATTTCAAAAGACAGAATGCCAGAATGGGAAACACCTCAATTGAAGAAGGCAAAGAATATGGGGAAATGGGGGATTGCACCCTTATTGAACCCATGGGTGATAAGTGAAGGGATAATGACCACTACAGACTCTCAGCAAGAAGAAGAGCTGCAGGAGAATGGGAAAGGCAGCAAAAGACAGTGACTGATATCCCTCAGAAGAGAACTAAAGAGAGGAAGTCTCAGCCCAGGGAGGGAGTACTAGTAAAGAACACTTCCATCGGGAAACGAGATACGTACGATTTTGATAAGAGACAGGGACCTCATAATGGGCTTAGTCTTGGGCAGGGGGGTGAACTAGGAGACCACCTTCTCATAGACTTGTGCCTCTACGGACAACATCCTGGCCCAAAAGAATGGATGAGTGACTTCCTCTAGTCAGCTAGCGCTCAAAATGTGGGGAGTAAGGTGGGGGAGAAGGGGGAAGACATGGAGTCAGAAATGAGATGGTCAGTTAGAAGGGGAATAATCTCGGGAAGGGCAAGGAGTAGAATGGAGCCATACAATTTGGGACACAGGATAATTTTGATCATGGAGCAGCAATGCTATTATCCACCATAACAGTTTCCTCACAAATGGACACTTCTAAGAACGGGACACAGCAAAATAAAAGGGACCACCAGGCAAAATTTATGAAGGAATAACATGGAAATTGACTTAGAAGAGGGAGCTCAAACTGGTAGTTTAGAAACTTTAATTCCTATTAGGAACACAGAGGAATTAAAGAAGGAACAAACAAAGTTAGAGATTATGGATAAGAGGATATAATTCCAGAGGAGACTGAAAGGGAAGAGAATTAATGAGAGGAACAAAGCAAAGAAACGAGTCTTAGAAGAAGGCTCAGAAAAAAAATAATAAACATAAATAAATAAATAAAAGTTGTAGGGGGGGAGGGAAAAGAAGAGGAGGTTTGGAACTAACCACTCAATGGAGAGAGAAAAGAGAGGGGAAGAAACTGATCATTCTTTTTTAAATGACAGTAAGAAATGATGAAAGGGATGGTTTCAGAAAAATCCGGGAAAGTTTGAATGAAATGATGCAGAGTGAACTTCTGATTCTCTGAATCCCCTTTTCTCTTTCTTTCTTTCTGTCTGTCTGTCTGTCTTTCTTCTGTTCTCAAGCAGCTCACATAGCAGACAACATGCAAACAACTATTTGGAAACAAGTTATATAAAGGATAAATTTGAGGTGATCTCAGAGGGAAGGTACTAGCATGAAGGAAGCCTGGAAAAGGCTTCTTGTAGAAGGTGGGACTTTAGCTGAAACTTGAAGAAATCCAGAAATGGGTAAGAGACTGAGGATGAAAAGGGAAGAGAATTGGAGGAATTGGGGAAGGTCTGGGAAAATGCTGAGAGTTAAGAGATTGACTGTCTTTGTGTGAGGAACAGCAAGGAGGCCGATGTCACTGGATTGCAAAATATGTGGGCAGAGGTAAAATGTAAAAAAACAGAAACAAAACAAATGCCAAAATTATTTAAGGGACTAGGTAAGAAGGGATCTAAAATCCAGAGAATTTTATATCTGATCTGGGAGGTAATAGAGAGCTACTGAATTTGCCTTTCTTTGAATCCCTAGACTTAGCACAGCGCCTGTCAATTAATAAATGCTTATTTGACTGATAGACAACCCACTTCTCCCTGCTGCCTCTCTCCCAGATCTAAGCATCCTCTGAAGTCCTCCACTTTAGCACTTCCCTGGAGACAACCTGAGCTAAATGGCCACCATGTCATCTGAGGCTGGGAACTCCAGGCTTTTGCTCCCCTTCTCTTCCTCCACCTGGAAGCCTCTGTGTTGCTAATACTCAACACTTAAGTAAACCAGGTCAGTTTGGTATTGTAACAAAAGAGACTTGTTACCCAGTCTCCAATAGGCCATTTACCTGGAATCTTCTCCAGTTTTTCTAAAGCTGCCATGTCAATTAGCACAGGCCCTTGGGACCCCAACCTGAGAGCAGTTAGACTATAGGTGAACAAGAACTTGAATCCAAATTGAAAATAAAACCCACAGCTCTTGAAAACAGAAGACAGAACTTCTGACTATTGCCGCTCAGTGCTATTAGGAAGGTAGAAAGAAAGTCATCTGCGACACAAAAAGACTGAAAAAGGTCTTTGTACTATTTGACTTAAAGGAGCTAGATTTAAATCTTGGCTCTGACTTAGGTGACCCCAAGGTTAAGGCAAATGATTTACCTTCTCTGGCTCCCACTTTTCTCATCTGTGTAACGAAGGCATTAGATAAATGACCACTGAGGTTCCTCCCGACTCTAAATCTAGGGACTTATAGGGTGATTTAGGGCAGGAGTTCTTAATCTTTTATTGCATCATGGACCTCTCTGGCAGCCTGGTGAAGAATATACTCTTCTCAAAGTGATGTATAAAATTTAAATGTATAAAATACATAGGCTTACAAAGGAAATAAACTCTATTGAAATAGAGTTATCACAATTTTATTTTATTTTATCTTTTTGGAGGGGAGAAGGCAAGGCAATTGGGGTTAAGTGACTAGCCCAAGGTCTCACAATATATATATTTTTTAAAAAGTTCACAGACTCCAAGGTTAGGAATACCTAGCCTCATTTAAGTTTGATAGACTGCATACCTCTCAATATGAGTGTTCCATGTTTACCACAAATAGCTATCACAACTTCAGGCTACATTGAAAGGCCTGGTATCCAGGGCATAGAAGACATCAATTCTATTGTATTCTGCCCTGGAATATTCCACATCTGGATGCTAGGATTCTGGGAATCACACTTTAAGGAGGAGACTGGAGATCATGCATAGCATAGATTAGGTGAAGGGACAGTGAATGCTTAAACTAGGGGAGAGAAGAATTAGGGGGTGCATGACAGCTATCTTCTTCAGGTATTTGGACGGATGTCCGGGAAGAGTTTTAGATTTGTTCCACTCATCCCTACAGGGCAGGAGCAGTAGACGGAAGTTACAGAAAGGCAGATTTAGGCTCCTCTCCAAAAATGGCAATGGCTGTCTCAGGAGGTATCGGGTTCTATCTCATTGGAGGTTTTCAATCGGAGGCCGGATAACTACTTGTCAGGGATATTCTAGAAGGGATTCATGATCAGCTACTGAATGGACTGGATGACCTCTGAGGCCTCTTCTCACTTGACTATTCTGTGAGAAAGAAAGAGGGCTGGAAGGAAGGAGCTCTGCAATGAAAACACAAACTAAAATGCAGAGCTGTCCTTCTAAACTCTCCCTGAAGGGAAGATGTAAACGTGCCCAGTTACAGGGAAGCAGGTCTTAGTGTAACACAGGAACAAATTTCCCCACAATGACAGCAGTCCAAGATGAAATGAGCTGCTCCTTGGGGGTAGGGAGTTTTCTGTCACTGCAGTGTTCCAGCAGAGTCTTGATGCCCCCCATTCAGCAATGTTGTAACAGGATGACTTCACACGTATAATCAATATCAAATTGCTCAAGGACAGAGAGGGGCCAGGAGGGAAAGAACTGGGAATTCAAATTTTTAAAAAATGGTTGTCAAAAATTTTTTACATATTTAGGAGACATTTAATGAAATATATAAAAATATTTTAAAAGGTATGTTGTAGCGAGGATTAATGCTACAGGTAGAACAAGGAAATAAGCACTTATTAAGCACTTGCTGTATGCCAGGCATGATGCTAAGGCTTTACACATTTTTGCTCCAGGTGGGGCTTGGATTAGGAAGCTCTGAGATCTCTTTCAAATCAGAGATTCTCCACTTTTATGTCACCAGGGTCCTAGTATCTGAAAGATGATGATCACCTGAAAGCAAATCTTAGAAGGGCGGTCAACAAGATGGATTAGTTTCCACTGCTCTGGTTAAGCAAACTAGAAAATACCGTGGTAAGAGCTGAGAAAAAAAGCACTGGGTCTTATGTGTGTCAAAAGACTTGGATTCAAATCCTGTCTCTGACACTTACTAGCTATGTGATCTAGAGTAAGTCACCTAACATCCCCCAGCCTCAGTTTACCTGACTGTAAAATGAATTGAGTGGAACAGCTGTCCCCAGATGACCTATCACTCTAAGACACCAGGCACCCTAACAAAAACCACTCCATGGTTCCTCCACCACCTATAAAATGAAGTCCAGACCTCTTGCCCTGACATGCACGGCTTTGCACATTTCCCTCACCTAAATCCTGTCCTGAAGAAAGTTTCAAGACTCAGCTGAAATAGCACTTCCTCAATGAAGCTCTCTTCAATCCCTCTCCCAACAGAAATGGTCTTTCCTTTCTCCACCCTTACATCATGCCCTGTTTGTAGGTCTCTTATACACTTAATGGGAATCCATGTTGTATTAGTGTCATATTCCCCCTATTAGATTTCAAACAGAGACCTTGCCTTTTTTATTTCTAAATTACAGTCTGAGATGCAAAGTGGTGGGTAGAGAGTTGGCCTGGAAGCCAGAAAGAATTTCATTCATGCCCTACTTCTGACACATACTGGTCATATGATTATGGAAAGAAGGTAGTGAAAAGCATTTTTAAGTGCTTTTTATGTGTCATGCACTAAGTTATGGACTTTAAAAATATTGTCTCTTTTAGTCCTCATCAGAACCTGGGGGGTAGGTACTATAATGACCCTCATTTTACATTTGAGGAAACTGAGGAAAACAGAAGTTAAATGACTTGTCTGGTGTCAGATTGCTAGTCAGTACCTCAGGGCACATTTGCATTCAAGTCTTCCCAACAGTCTAAACCACTGAGTCATCTAGCTACCTCTCTCTGCATAGCTTGCCTGAGCAAGAGCTCTCAGAGCTCTAAGAAACTCTCTAAGACCAGAAGTTGCAGAGAAGGTACTGACTTGCTTTAAGAGAGGGAGTTTCTTCACAAAATCACAGCTCCTTCACAAAATCAATCCCTATACTTATAACCCTCAGCCCTAGGACCTAGCACAGTGTTCTGTGTAGTAAGGATAAATAGTTTAAAAGCATATTTTGGGGCAGCTAAGTGATATAGTGGATAGATCATTCACCCTGGAGTCAGGAGGACTTGAGTTCAAATCCAGCCTCTGATACTTACTAGCTGTGTGATCCTGGGCACATCTCACCCCAATTGTTTCCTCCACCACTAAAAAAAAGGAGGTGTGTGTGTGTGTGTGTGTGTGTGTGTGTGTGTGTGTGTACACACACCCATATCTACCTATCGATATAGGGTGTCCCTAAAGTCTGGACACATAGGAAATTTCATTAACTACGCATATTTTCAAGAAATCAAATGAATGAAATTTTCAACATTTCATTTAATTAGCATAAAAGATTTCATAGGAAGGCACAGGAAATCTCATTAATTAAATTAAATTAATCTCATTAATATGGAAAATAGTCCCCAATAGCTAATGAAAGCTTTTATTCCATATGAAATTGTCATGGCTAAGATTTATGCTAATTAAATAAATTGTTGAAAATTTCATCCATTTTATTTCTTGAAATGACTAGTATGTACTGTCAAAAGCCAATATATGCTTCTCCCTGACCTGACAGCTGTCATTTGGTCATTGTTTTCAGAACAGTGACCTCTATGGTGACCTGTTATTGCACTGGCATGTTCTGGCCCAGCATCTCCCAGACAAATTTACTCTATCCCACTCTTTCTAGAGGGATGAGGATCCCATCTCTGTGTTCTCTGCAAAACAGACTTCAAACAGGGCCCTGAGCCCAGCAGATGCTTCATAAATCCTAGCCAATGGTGATGACAGACAGGCACAAACAATTTCTAAGGTTATAATTCCCATAAACAGGAGTTACATACATAGTATTGGCAGGGTACTGAGGATGAGCCTTGGCATAGCAAAGACCTAGGTTTGAGTACTGCTTTTGACACATATTGGCTTATGTGACAACCTCTCAGTGTCCCAAGCAACTCTTTAAAACTGTAAATTACAGGTCAGTTGCAAATTTATATCAATGAAGAGAGTCTCCATGCCAGAAATTTTCTATACTGAAAAAACCACAGGTACTGACACCTTTGCCCTACCCCCCCAAAAGCTAAGGAAATCAGGATGTAAGAAAGAGTCTTAGGCTGGATATTAGGAGCCCTGAGTTCTGGTTCTATCACTATAACCTATGTGACCATGGGCAAATCACACCTCTTCTTTAGGCTTCCTTGATTGGACAAGGATTTGAAAAGGGAGTCAACTTCTTCCGTTGGAAGGCCAACTTGATTCTGAAGAGTCCTTATGTGGCTGCAGACTGTAATTATGTGTGAGATATCAAAATTACATCCCAGTTTGAGTCATTTCAGATAATTCTTTAAAAGTCTACCCTGAGCTTCACCAATTTTTTTTTTGGGGGGGGGGAGCAAAGGTACACTCCCATCCTATATAGAATTTATTCATTCAGTCTTTTTTCCCCCTTAGACTGATTTCGTCAGCATAGGGAACTCTTAATTAGCCAACTCTCTCTACCAAAGTAGATTAGCAACTGTTCCACAGTTTAGAGTCTTGCCTTGCACTGAAATATTAAGTCACTCACCCATGGTTACTTATTGACCACTGTGTATGTGTCAGAGGCAAGACTTGAACCTAGTTCTTCCTGACTCAGATACCAGGTTTTTATTTACTTTTCCAGACTACCTCTTTCCACAAACATTCATCAAATACCAACTGTGTGCAGATCCCTATGGCAAGCATTAGGGAGGATACACAATTTAGATAAAAAGTATTCTCTGCCCTCATTGAGCATACAGAGTCTTCAAGATTCTAAGTTTTAATGGTTCTAAGTTCAAGGGTTCCTTCCAACTGTATGATTTTATGTTTGAAATATCAAGTGATACCTCACCTCTGTCCCCAAATCCCTCAAACACACACAATGGAATCTTCAGTTTAAGACCTTTTAGAACACTTGTCTTAGAAAAGAAGACTTCCAATGAGGAGACACTAGAAGCTAGAATGGGGAGAGCTACATCTCCCTCTTTATTACTAGGAAAGATTCACTAACTAGGCATGCTCTTCTTCATCAAAATGTCTCTTAAGCTGGTCCAACAACCTTATGGCACACTGACTATAAATACACTCCCACATCCCAGGCATAGCCCTATGGAAATCTCTATTGGATAGTTACGTGATTCTCATAGAGAGGGCAGACTATCAGATTCAGAGAGAAGGATTGCTGAGAAAATTTATGCCTCTCCCTCACCAGTACTGACCACTGGTCGCTTAAGTTCAATCTACCCAGGTAATTCTTCAAACCCTCATTTGCATCTGTGTCAATCTGTCCTTGTGTGAAATGAATAAATAGACACTTAGTCAAAATTTCAGCTCCCAATATGGTGGCCCAATATCAATCACTGTTGTACTTGGTAGTATCCAACCTGGATGTGAGAGGTCATACCCAAGAGAGAAGTATTACAAAAATGAGTACAGTCAAGTCACCCTAGCTGAAAGCTCTGTGGTCTTACATTGCTATTGGAAAAGTCATGGTGCACAAGTGGCCCAATAAGTTTTCAGCAGCAGGAAAAGCCTAAAGTTTTTAGGTAGGAGGGAAGGAGGGAAAGATGGAAAGAGGGAAGGAGGGAAAGAGGGAAGGAGGGAAGGAGGGAAGGAGGGAAGGAGGGAAGGAAAAGAACAAACTATGACAATGAATGTAAGTTTTCCTAACTCAGAGTCAGCCTGGGAACACAGGTTATCCTAGATAATGCAGGAGGGCTATTCAGCAAGACAGACCTTTGTAAAAACAAAACAAAAAACTGAAGACCCTGAGGAAAAGGTGGGGATCGGCTAAAAAACATCTCAGGCAGGAGCCATGTGCCAGGCAGACAGACCAACTGTATGTTATATACCTTTGAGTGTGTCTGAGGCCAGAAATTTGTGCTGAGCTAGAGTTGAAACAGGCTGGAACTTGAGATAAGAAAGCTACTGAAAAGGTGAGGGAGGGGAAAGAGAGGAAAGAGAGGAGGAAGGAATGACTGTGTTCAAGCCCAATTCGGTGACTCAAACATCTGCCTCAGAAGTTAGCTCATCAGGGAGGCATTTAGTGAAGATATATTTCCTCTTCCTATAAAGAGCCCTCAGTTCAGAGGCTGAGTGGGAACAAGGTATAAATGGGTGACAAGAGTTTACTAAGGAGTTCCTGGGTCACCAAGTAAACCTTAATTTGGTAGCAGGCTGAGGTATTTAAGGTATAATACCTACTGCCCCTCAGAGAGCTTAGCTGTAAGAAAACTAAGAGGGTCCAAGTGAACTAGGGACACAAGGGCAGGTGCTACAGACACTACAGTGGTGGGGAGCCTTAGGAAACACAACGTATATAATAGTTGCCTTTGTTTTCTGCCTTATCCCTACCAGGCTGTAAGCTCCACGGGGGTAAGAATACAGTTATTGTTAACTTCTAAAGCTGGAATTCACCTGAATTGCTACTTAATTTATGGAATTATGAAACAGGGGCAGGCACACCAAGTTCTTTGGATACTTGGCAAGAAAAACCATGATGGCAGCAGGGAATAAAGCTTCAGCCACACTTTAATAAGGCATAGAGGGTGCAGGGGCAAACAGCACAGAAAATACAGAGACAAACATTATGAATTGGAATATGGAGGCAGATGGTGTGGGGACAAGGATAAGATGGTGGAGAAAGGCACTCAGCATGGGGAAGACATTGGGGAGGTGGGGAGGCAAAGAGAATCACTCACTTAGTTATGTATTAGAGTTGGAAGCACTCAGCAGCATGGACTTAGATAGAGATGGAAGAAAACTAGGGTAGGGGTGGAGGGCAGGAGTTTGAGGTCTCATTTTTATAGGATTTTGGTGGGAGATGGACTAACTCTTATCTGTGCCACCTTGGGGTCAGTCCACTGACATATCCATATCATCTCAAAGTTATCAGCAACATTTGGGGTTCTACTAGTCTTACTGCAGATATCTGAAGCTTGTCTGAAGTTTACATATCATAGGACCCAAAAGCTCTGACAAAAAAGCCTAGATGGCTTCTCCTGATTTAGCACAGTCTCAGGAAGTGATTTTTAGTTAATATATGATGCAATTAGCAAATTATGCTTCTTTGATCTTTGGAATGGTCTATATGTGATTTCTAGGTTCCTTTTTGCAATCTTACTTCCTGCTATTGGCTCTTTATACTGGCTACTTATAAATTTAACTAGAAAGGGATGGGGATGGAGAATGGTCAGAGGACCAGAACAAGATATAATTTTGACACAAAACTATGTTGCTTAATTGTTGGTTAATTTTTCATGGGTGGGTTTAATCTCAACTAGAAAGTGATCTCCTTTCCTCTAATGACATGGATCATACTATATTTCCATTCCCCCACCTCCGCCAGTACCAAATCACAACACAGAGCAACATACTAGGTGTTCAATTAATGTGTTAATATCCAAAGCTGGAGCAGCTTGGTGATGCAGTGGATAGAGCACTAGCCCTGGAGTCAGGGGGATCTGAGTTTGAATTTGACCTCAGAAACTTGCTAGCTGTGTGATCCTGGACAAGTCACTTAACCCCAATTGCCTCAAAAAAAAAATACCCAAGGCTGATTTATGATTTCCTGAACCTCCTTATCTGTGGTAAGAGCAGAGATAAGATGATAAATGTTTAACTAGCAGCTCTCCTATCAACCCCCCCCACCAATGTATCCACAACATATTTTTAAGTTTAACCTGAATTATTAACATTTTCTCCATCACTTTCTTAAACTTAGAAAATCAGCACAACAATAAACCAAGCCCTGCTTTGTAATTCTGAGGGGCAAATGCTGAGACTGAAAATTAAACCATCAGCTAGTGAAGACTGGTCTGAACTGCCTCCAGCACACCCCTAGGTAGGAAACATAGGATAAAAAAAATTACCGGAGTAAAAATGGACAATTTTGATTACATAAACTCAAAAAGTTTTAGAACAAACAAAATCAATGCAATCAAAATTAGAAAGGAAACTGTTAAATGGGGGGAAATTTTCCAGCAAGTTTCTAATAGAGGTTTGGTATACGAGATATGTAAGCACTAGATTCAAATATATAAAAATAAGAGTTAAACTTGATAGTTTTTAAGTATTTAAGGTATGATAGGAAGTATTTAAGGTATAATACCCACTGTCCTTCAGAGAGCTTAGCTGTAAGAAAACTAAGGGGGTCCAAATGAACTGGAGGCACAGGGGCAGGTGCTACAGATACTACAGTGGTGGGGAGCCCATTAGGAAACAGGGAAGCAGCTAAGAGTGTGAACAAGAAGTTCTCTAATGAAGAGATCCAAGTATTCAACAACCATATGGGAAAAAACACTCCAATTTAATAATAATAAGAGAAATGGAAAATAAAATAACTGTGAAGTTCCATTTTACCCAAAGATTGACCTAAAGGACAAAAATGGAAAATGACAGTTTTTGGAGAGGATTCCAGAGGACAGTCACAGTAATGCACTATTGGTAGAAGTATAAATTGATCCAGCCATTCTGGGAAAGCAATTTCGAACTATCAAAAAGTCATTGAACAGTACATTTTCTTTGACCTAGCAATACTACTAATAAATCTGTACCCCAAAGAGATCAAAAAGAGAGACAACAGATCTATATGTACAAAAATATTTAAAGCAGCAATTTTGTTGTAACAAAGAATCGAAAATGTCAATGATGCTCATTAACCGGGTGTAGCTGAACAAATTAAAGTACATGAATGTAGTGGGATATTATTGCATCATAAGAAATCATAAAAATGCTTTAGAACAAGATAAAGATAAACCTATGAAGATTTTTATGAACCAATGTACAGCAAGCAGAATCAGAAGAACAATTTATACACTGACTACAATATTGAAAAAACAACAACTTTGAAACACTGAAGAACTTTGATCAACACTATAACCAACCACAAGTTCATAGGACTGATGATGAAGGTGAACTAAAAGTACAGAATAAGACATATATTTTTCAGACAGGATCAAAGTGCAGATTTGTTTTGCTTGACTATTTTAACTTGTTATAAGTAAGATCATTTCTTCTTTTTCTTTTTCTTCGGTGTGAGAGTAACTGTGGAGAATAAAGGGAGAAGTGGTAGCTATGCTCCCCACCAAAAAAAAATGTCAATGAAGCATTTTTTAAATACACAGAAGAAAACAGAAGGAGATTCTAAGGGCTATAAGTCAAGCAGGACAGTTTTGGAAATAACACGCTGAATTTAGTACATACTAAAGAAATTAACTCTATGGGATAGAGATCCAAGGGGTCACATACAATACTTATTTTCTCTTTTTTTACACAAAAATATTGGTTTGTCAAAATCAGAATAAAAAATTAAAATATTTATACTTCTAGTTACCTTTGAATTTTCAAGAATTTTCGTGCCCTTTGCTGGGTTTCTTTATTTCATTTTGGAAGTGTTGCTTAGGGGCAAGATGTCATTTCACTGGGCAGGTCACTTCTAAGAGTAGAACAGGCAACAGGAAGAGCCTAAAGGCTCTTTCAGTGAGGTCTTAAAGGTCTCATCAGCAGAAAGCAAAGCCCTATTTCCAGGCTTCTGGCAGGAGACTCTTTCCCTCAGCCTAACCTCCTCTGTAAAACCCGCTTATCTACAATGAAATGACCCAGCATACCTTGGATCACAGCCAATTCTTGAATAAAATGGAAACAATTCCTCCTCCTTTTCCCCAGCCTAAGAGACTTCCCCTACTTGGGACCCTTTAGATAAACACAAGGAGCCACGGATGTTGGATTTACACGGAAGGGTTCTTAAGTTGTTAAAAAAAAGAAAAGAAGAACACTTCTACCTGATATAAATGGTTTCTTTTCATTTAATTTGTGCATGATTTTTTTTTTCTGAGGGGAGACTGAGGGTAGAGTGAGGGGGGGGGGGAGTATAGGGGAAGGTCATAAGAGATATGAAATGGAAAAGAGGACTTCCCTCACTCTTAGTAAATCCCAGGCTAAGAAACAGCAAAGCTTTGGCATCAACTCATTACGGGTTCAAAATTTCCTTGTGGAAGGCCAACGACCTAGTGACCTCTATCAACCTCTAATCTCACCACCTTGGCAAAGGACCAAAGGCCATAATCAAAGCATGAGAAGGCACCTCCAGGAGCAAACACGGTTTCCTAGGAGATACTCACTATTCAGCAAAGAGAACCTAGGACAGTAGCAATACCTACAACCATCTGAAGTATTTGGAGCATGTAAAGGGAGGGAAGCCAAATGCAGAACTCTGGCAGATACCACCTGGATACCCCCTCACATCAAATCAAAACCAGTTCACTTATTATTTCTTGGAACAGATTTTGTATATGGGGTGGGGGGATGGAGTTGGGGGAGAAAAGGGGGCTGTTGCCTGGTTTTATCCTAGACTCACATCAAGGAGGTTGGAAGGTCAGTTTCCAAAGCAACTGCCCCAGGAAGGTGTTTGTCAGAGGAGGTTCCAAATTCACCTCCTTGCTCTTCCTCTTGATTCCCTTTGTACCTTTGACAACAAAAAACCCAAAAAAGACAATTATGAGGCCACTGAAATATGGTAGCAATAGGTCAAATGATTTTTCAAGGTCCCACTCACTCCTACAATTCTGTAGCTCTCACCGTAAAAACTAATTCATGGGAAGTATGAGTAAAGTAGTATTCAGTTGCAGTAATAAGGGTGAAGGCTTATTGTGTTAGCATGAAAAAGTGAATTTGTAAGCCACTGGGCTTCTATCAGTATCAACTCCATTTAAAATGAGAGTAAAGCAAGGGTTAAGATTGAGAAGATAAATGTCTTTAAAGATTGTTACTCGCTTACTGGTCACGAAAACTGAAGAAAGTCACTTTGATTTCTTTGTGCATCTATTTCCCAGTCTTTCCATTTAAGGTGCAAAATGTTATAACCCTTTAGACATGGGCTTAAGGAGTAGAGCTGAGACAAAGCAATTGTGGACTCTAGGCAAGATTTGAAAAGCGTGGGCAAGCACACACACATATACACTCACACACTTTAGCTAAAAACATGTGCCTATCTCTTCAATATCTTCTTTAATACCAATATTCTCAGAAGAATCTACATTACAATTTACAAATGGAAATAAACATGCATGGTACAAAAGATTGCCTGCCATTAACCAACGATAACTTGTGCTGAAGAGGTATTAAAACAAGAGATGTTACTGCTGGATAGATATCTTGAAAGGGAGGTGTCTGTCACACGATCAGAATAAAAGATAACAGTTGAAGGGCCCAAATGCTACACAGGTCCCAAAATATATTAAAATAATCAGGAAAAAAGTCTAGTTTGCAGGGTGGATCATATATAAGTAAGACTGATTGGAAAACATAGACAAGAATCTCACAGGATTGAAAGTTGTGCATGGATGATTGTGAAGTATTCTGGGAAATTAGTAGACCTACAGTGATGAAACCAAAGGTCTGTCAAAACTAAATAAAATGTGAATTTGTGGAAAAGTAATATTAAAAGATGTTCTTCCTGGCACATCACCAGGTCACCTTCTCCCATCTAAATCTGTGCTCCAGGAAGCTCCTTGTGCTTTATTGTGACAAAAGTCATGGAAAATGAATAATTATTAGAAAGAATAATAAATATAGTAGCCAACACATATAATGTTAACATGTTCAGTGTTTTGTACATATTTATCTCATCTGATCCTCACAACAACCCTATGAAGCCGGGGCGTTATTATATCCCCACTTTACAAGAGAGGAAAACGAGGCAGAGAAGTTGAATGATTTGCCAAGAGCCAGCTCCTGAGATGGAATTCAAACCTAGGTGTTCTAGACTCTAGTCACTGTACCATGAAGAAGGAATAAAAACTTGGGGGTTGGGAAACAGGGAAAGGTAGGTGGGAGAAAAATTAAAAAGGAATCAAGGAACTGCATCTGTTTTGTACAACTCAAACACCATAAGCAACTAAATAGTAGAGATACCGAGCCAGAGGGCCATACACCAAGCCATCCAGCTCTTGTAGCCACGAAGGACTTCATGCAAAAAAATAAGGAAGTTCAGCATTAATCCCAGGTTTCTGAATCAGGTCCCAGCGTCACTTTTGGACACCTGGAAGCCTCAAGCAATTTGCTCCAACATGTCTGTCACTTTCCTTTAAAAAAGATGTATTTCCACCAGATTTGCAGAAGAAACTTCCAATGCATATTGTGTACCCCAACTAGAATCTAAACTTTAAGAGCAGACAGTCTTGAGTTTCTATTTGCAATTTCGGAGTTTACTACAGTGCTTTTTCATTCATTCATTCATTCATTCATTCACTCATCTATCCATCCATCCTATCCTTCCTTCCACCGCAAAGTTCTCGAGCCAAAAGCCTTTTCCCCGGAATCAACGAGTTTCACTTCTCTTCCTGTTCCAAAGAAAAGCGAGCGCCTACCTACCTTCACGCCTTGGGGACTTGCTAGGCTCCCTGGCTGACTGCCCCTGTCCTCGTTGTTAACAAAAAAAAAAAAAAAAAAAAAAAGCTGATTTCAATTTGGCAAATCAACTTTTATTCTCTCTTTCCGTGCGCTTTGGCACCGGCCTCTGCGCTCACCACCGGCCTCTGCGCTCACCTGAACCAGAGGACTTCTTCATACTGCCCCTGCTGCTGCCGCTGCCCTCCAGGGAAGTTTACTGTACGCGGGTCAGGTTGGGTCGCGTCTGTCCGGGGAAGTCGGTGGCGGGTGAATTTCTGTGGATTCTCCCGCGGGGCTGGGAGTCCCACTGCAGGGTGGTGTGTGCAGATGCCTGCTGCTGCTGCCACTGCCTGAAAGGAGCGGTTCCTTCTCCGCCCAGTCCTGTCCCTACCTGCAGCTGTACCCAGTAGGATGCCGAGAAGCTCCAGCTCATCAGCTTCTCCAAACCTGGCTAACACCTTGCGGACACGGGGGAGGGGAATAATAGAAGAGGGCTGCGACTGATCCATTGGGAGGGTGCAAAGGGAGAGACACCCAATCTCTTTTGTCTTAGCACTTTCTTCTTGAGCACGAAGCCACTTCCTCCTTCTCCTCAACTGTACCTCTCCCTCTGGGAGATTTGGATATAGCCATTCGGGGTCCATTTCGCCAGCCTTTAGCACCCCCATACCAAAACCAACCCTTTTGCGCTGAATGGTTCATTCTCTTGGAGTCACAGAAACTTTCAAGTTCAAAGTACAATCCAGGATTTGTCTGGTGGAGGAGCTAGAAGAAGTAGGAGGAGGGAGAGTCCACGCGCTGAGAGAGGGCAGGCATCGAACCAGGCTCCCTGAGGGCTAGGGTTTGCTCCTGGACTCAGTTTTGAAAGTTGACTGAGTAGGGCAGAAAAAGAGCATAATGGAAAGATTAGGGTGTGTTCAAAACCGGGAAGAAAAGTAAAAATATACTTATTCTCTAATACATGTCATTTACGGGATCCAGTTTAAAATAGGGGACTAAAATAGGGAGGATTAGACGGTGTCTGACTTCCTTCCACTTTCTGTGATCTGTGAGTGAATGCTAGTTTGAATCAGCTCTCAGGGCTCAGGTTCCTCTGTCTACAAGGAAGCAGACACACACACACACACACACACACACACACACACTCCTTCAAAGGGTTGTCTCTGACCTTCCTCCTCCCCATCTCTGCCCTCAACACACACCTTCTCCAGTTGTCTCCATTGAATACATTATCTTTTCTGTCAGTCAACTTGATCCAATATCTCCCTTCTGTGCTCTTGGATAGAGGATCACTTCTCTGTTACTGAGGCGTGGTATAAAGAACATATGCATGAGGCAGCTAGGTGGCACAGTGAATAGAGCACTGGTCCTGGAGTCAAGAGGACCTGAGTTCAAATTTGACCTCAGACACTTGAAACACTTATTAGCTGTGTGACCTTGGGCAAGTCACTTAACCCCAATTGCCTTGTCTTCCCCTCTGCAAAAAAGATAAAAGAACATATGCAAAGGTGCTGCTTCCTTCAGTGGACCTGTCCCTATTCATTACCCTCTTCCCCCACCATATGAAATTTTTACTGAATGAACCCTACTATTTTCCTGCTCCAAAGATGCTCCACTACCTCTTAAACCAGCAGTCCCTTCTCCAAACTTCCCCACATGCTTCCTACTCATTCATCTTATATTTCATTTAGAACTGCAAGAGAAGGGTTGTTGAGAGCAACTCTCTCATTTAAACGACAAAAAAAATGAAACCAAACAGGTTAAGTGACAGGCCCCACAGCTAGTGTCTGAGGTAAGATCTGAACTCATCTCTCTAACTACACATCTAGCATTCTAATGCACTGTGCCACCTACCTTCCTTTTTGTGGTGAAAATGACCATGGGAAGATGGCAGAAGAGGCCAGCTCTCTGACACTCAACCTAGCAAAAGAAATCAGAAGAGCAGCACAAGTAAGCTTCTCTGTCCAGTAAATAACTGCATAGAAAACAGAGAAAACTCAGTAGAGTCTGGGAAAGAGAGCTTTAACTCAGCAAGCCCAAACCCTAGGTAATGGACCAGAAACCTTCCAGAATTGAAAAGGGCACATGCTACATGGAAATATAACTAAATATAATAGAACACTAAACACAGAAATCCTATACAAAAAGACTAACTCCACAACAAACACAAGCTGAGCCACAGAAAAGATGGGCTTGGTCACAAGAACTGCAAAAATGATGACAAGATCCACTGCCCAATAAATATGTGATCAAAAGGTACAACCTCCCCCTCAAGAAAACAATGCTATTAACAACCACATTAAAGAAGGTTCCAGTTTGCCAGGAAAAGAAATTCAAATTCAAACAGCTCTGAGACTTCATTTCATATCCATTAAGTTGGCCAAGATGGACCAAAAAAGGGAAGATAATAATTGTTGGAGGGTCTATGGAGATATAGGTCCCCTGATGCATTGTTGGTAGAGCTGTGAATTATTGATCCAGTCACTCTAGAGATAAATCAGGTACCATTTCTCAAAAGTCATTAAACTCTGCCTTCTCTGTAAACAAGCGATGCCTAGGATTATGCCTCAAGGAAAGCAAATAAATTGAGAAAGAACCCATGTGTAAAAAAAATATTTATTGTCTTTTGCCTCTTTGTGTCCTCAGTGCTTAGTGTGGGACCTGGCAGATAGTAAGCACTTAACAGCCATTTGTCAATTGATTTACTGTAGCACTTTTTGTTCCAACAAAAAATTCTAAATAAAATGGATACCCATCAGCTATGGCATGGCAGAATGTATTATGATATATGAATTGAATGGAATATTATTGCACTGTAGGAAATGGTGAAAGGGATAGATTGATAGAAACCTGTGAGGACTTATGTGAAATGAGCAGAAGCAAAACAACAACAGCTACAAATGACTTAAGAATAAGGATATTTGATAGCCAATCATAACACCAAAAAGACATAAATTGTGCTCGTGGTAGTAAGCTGATAGACTAGAGGTGCAGAAAGAAACATTCTCAGACGCAGGGAATGTCTAAATGTGTTTTCCTTGACTAAATTTATTTGTTAAAAAAGATAACTTAGAGATTTATGTGGCTATTAGGGAATAGTGATAACTGCTCCTCTACTCCTTCAAGAGGGTAAAAAGAGAGAAGAGCATCTACTAAAATTTTAAAAATTTAAGAGAGAGAATGAGAAAGAGTACACACCCCAAAGTACTTGTATGCTGTTAAGCACTGGGTGGCCAGGTTGGTAGTTCTGGGATCTTGCCATGAGGTGGCATTTCATTCCACCTCTTCCCGAGAATCTTTGGACCAAGTATGGTTCACCGATCCCACAAAGGAAGGTATAGTTTTGGGGGCCAGATGGGGCCAGTTTGTAAAAGGTTTTGTATATCGATGGCCCAAGAATCAGAACAGTTGCACATTAAGCTCCCAGGGGAGAGAGGTGTTTTTAAGAGATCGACAAGACTGATGTAACTAGAAGGGGCTATGGCATTGTGAATTGACTTCGTAGTAAAATTTAAAAGGGGGGAGCCTACTAGGAGAGTAAGGGGAAGGATATGGTCATAGGTGCAAGTGGGAAGTGCTCCCTCAGCACAATTGGTATAGTTGGCCGAGGTGAAGATTCTGAGGCACTTATCACTAACCACACAGGTAGTACAGGTCAAAAGACCAGCAGAAACCTTTACAAGTCCTACCTCAACAGGGGTATTAACCTGTCCAGTGGCCATGGAGTTTGTCTCCCAAGTAAGGGAATATTCCTCTGCAGAGAAGCAAGGTGTAGAGATGGAGAGAGTAGCTTGTAGAGGAGCAACCAGCAAAAACAGGGTGGCAAAAATCTCTGAGGAAGTCATGTTAGGGAGGGGGGGGCTTTTGCAAAGATGGTGCAAGAGTTACCCTGTGGGTGTGAGTGGCGAATCCAACAATCTTGGGCTCCTCTCCACCTAATGAGTTTCCCAGTTTTACTAGGAAGTTATCCTCCCCCTTGTGGAGGCCAAGTGTGCTTGAGGTGTCAGGGAGGAGGAGGAAAAGGACTAGTGTTATCATTGTCAGCTCAGAGGAAAATGACTCCACGAGGGAGAGAAAAGGCATTTTTTTCTGGAGGAAATAAAAGATGGCCATGGCAAGGCCAAAACCTAAGAGAAGGAGGGTGCATATAATCTCACCTCATTTTATCCACCTGTCCACTGGGGGGCACTAGGGCCTCTCTAAACAGCAGCTTGAGGTCCTCCAAGGGTTCACAGGTATATTCCACGGTTGGGGGGCGGGCAGGGGAGCAAGAGGTGATGCTGGTTTAATCCTAGAATTGTGAGTGCAACTGGGGAGACCCTCTAAGTCTTACTGCCACTGGGGTGATGAGCATGATTCGGCAGGGTCCCTTCTAGTTGACATCTAATAGTTCTCCCTTTTGGAGTTTCCATGACTTTAAATAAATGCAATTTCCAGGTTTTGCTGGAGCAGGATACTCCTTTTCATTGTCAAGAGGTTTTGAAAGATTCTTAGTGGTATATTCTGTTAGGGCATTCCTGACTGCTCCTAAATGAGCTGCAAACTGGGTGATCAAATACTGTTCTGGGTCTACAAGGATATCAGATGTTAGGAAGGGCTTACCATACAGAAGTTCAAAGGGGCTAAGCTTGATATTTTCCTGAATTGTAATGCAGACTCTGAGCAGTCCAACTGGGAGATTCTTAATCTTAATTCTTAATTCTTAACCTTTCAGCTCTCTATGCACAGCTTAGTTAAGGACCACCTTGAGGGAATGATTAATTTTTTCTTATTTTACCAGAGGATTTCGATTCCAGGCAGAGTGGAGGTGATAAGTGATTTTAAGTGTCTCTGCCATAGCCAGGGTTATCTGTGAAGTAAGGGCCAGGCCACTGTCACTCTGTAAGGAGCTATGCAAGTCAAAGCAAGGTATAATTTCTTTTAATAGGAACTCTGATACCTCCTGAACCTTTTCAGTTCTGCAAGAAAGAGCTTCTACCCAATTAGTAAAGGTGTCAACAAAAACCAAAGGCAATTTGAAACTCTTACGCGTAGCGCATATGTGTAAAATCTATTCGTTAGTCTTCACCTGGGTTGGTACCGTCTTCTGAACAGGTTTTAAAAGGAGGGGGGAGTCTGATTACTCCTTCAAGATTTAACTGGGCACAGATTGGGCAAGCCCAACAGATTTGCTGGATGGTTTCTCCTAGGTTATTGCCAGTGAAAATAGGCTTTTTCAGAGATTGGAGGGCATTCTTCTGCAGAGGTGCCACCAAAGTAAACCAAAAAGAAGCTTCCACTGGCTTTCCTCTAGAATAAGAAGTTGGCCTGAGGGTGTCTGAAACCATGTAGAGGTGGAAAAATAGTATCCGGTTTCTTGAGCAAGGGTCTGTTCTTGGGGGCTGTGGGAAGGTGTTAAGAAATCAGGGAGCTGTGGAAGTAAAGGGGACAGTAGGTTTAGCTGGCAGGCAGCATTCTTTGCTGCAGTGTCTGCCACCCAATTTCCCATGGCCTGATCCATTTTCCCTTTCTGATGGCCTTTGCAACATACAACGACCAAATTGGACAGCTTCTGAACAGCTTGGAGGAGATGCAAAATCTCCTGGACATGTTTGATAGGGGATTTTTTTGCTGTCAGATATCCCCTTTCTTTCCAGATTGTTCTATGGGCATGTAGTACATGGAAAGCATATTTTGAGTCAGTAAAAACATTTACTTTTTTATTTTCCCCTAGTTCTAGGGCTCTGGTGAGTGCTATTAATTGTGCCTTTTGGACAGAGGTCCCAGGGGGCAGGGGTTTGGCTCTATGGTGTAATGAAGGCTGACTACTGCATACCCAGCTCTCCTTACCCCTTGTTCAATAAAGCTAGACCCATTCATATACCACTCTGCCTCTGGGTTAGGGAGAAGATCTTTAAGATCAAATCAACTGGCATAAACTAAGTATAAACTCTTCTCACCATCATGAACCAAGGCATCTGAGTGAGTATTGTCTGGGAGGTGGGTTACAGGGTTTAGTGTGTGGCAGACCCAAAGAATTAGGTCAGGGAATCTAAGGGCAAGGCTTGAAATTTGGTGAGTCTTCTGCTAGCCAGCCACTGATGGCCTTTTGCTTCTAGGACACTCTGAACTTGGCGGAGAGTCAGAACTTCCAGGGGTTGGCAAAGTGTAAGTTTAGAGACTTCCTCCATTAGAATGGCTGTGACAGTCACTGCCTGGAGACTTGAAGTCCATCTGGTAGCCACAGAGTCTAACTGTTTTGAGAAATAGGCTACCAGGCTGGGATCAGGTCCTAAGATTTGGGTTAGGACTCCCAAAGC
Source organism: Pseudochirops corinnae (assembly GCA_028646515.1). NCBI lineage: Eukaryota > Metazoa > Chordata > Mammalia > Diprotodontia > Pseudocheiridae > Pseudochirops > Pseudochirops corinnae. Next base: position 192,368,972 of record CM053586.1, on the reverse strand, counting down.
CTGTTCTCTCCTTTCATCAACATACAGAGTGAAAGCTTTGTCTAGATTGGGTAGAGCTAATGCTGGAATGATGGTCAATTTAGTTTTCAGAGTTTCAAAAGCCTTAGCATGGTCAGGGTTCCATTCTAGAGGGAGTGAGTCAGGGCCTTGAGTAGAGTCATAAAGGGGCTTAGAAATAAGACCAAAATTAGGGGTCCAGACTCTATAAAATCTAGGCATGTCTAGAAAAGTGTGGAGTTGTTTTCTAGTGGCTAGAACAGGGGTAGACAGGATTGCCCTTTTCCTCTCCAAAGTTAAGGAACAAGAAGTAGGCACATTAGCTCAAGGCCCAAATACTTGACAGTATGATGTGTTATTTGGACTTTGTTCAGAGAGACCTGTAGCCTCAGGTGCCCAAGAAATTAAGAGTTCCTGTGGCAGCAGTCTCCCGAGTAGGGCTACAAATGAGAATACCCGCCGTATACTGAATTAAGCTATTATCTGATAGTTCCAGGTCCCCTAAATCTTTTCCCAAAGTCTGGTCAAATAGATGGAGGCCATTTTGAAAATCTTGGGCCAAAAGTGTCCATGTTAGTTGGCATAGATTTGACTTCCCAAAGGGTATGCATTCAAAGGCAAAAATAAATTATGAGTCTGTATGAAGAGGTATACAGAAAAAGGCATCTTTGAGATCCAGGGTGGGAAACCATTGGGTACCCCCAGGGATGTGAGTATAGTGTGTGGGTTAGTTACTATGGGATGATTTAGAATAACAGCTTCATTAATAGCCCTGAGATCCCCATTAGTCTTTTTCACAGGAAGCCCAGAGGTATTGTATGGAGACTGGCAAGGAACAAGGATTTCATATGTAAGGAATTTTTCCATCAGTGGTTGTAGTCCCTTCCAGACCTCTGGCTTATTTGGATATTGGAGATAATGAGAGAACACGTTAGGGTCTTTGAGGTGAGTGACAGCTGGGGTGGCATGAGTAGTTTGCCCAGGAATTTCCTGATCCCAAATAACTGGGTCAACTTCTCCACACCCCCAGGGAAACATGGGGAGCTCTGGTGAGCAGAGGCAAAAGAGAGATGGGAGGCTTAACCAGAGAAATTGGCTCCCCAATTTCACCATCAGGTCCCTTCCCCACAAGGCAGCAGAACAAAAGGAGAACATAAGGAAAGAGTGGTTAAACAACAGATCCTCACTCAGGCAGGGGAGGGAGTATGTCTCTCAACCCTTAAGTTTCCCTTTAGTGTCCATGGCCAGTCAGGTAGAGGGATGGGTAGAGACAGGGTACTGGATTAGCATAGAGGACATTGCTCCTATATCAATTGGAAGTAGGTACTCTTACCTGTGATATTGATTTTGTCCAGGGCTCAGCCAGAGAGACGGAGAAAACAAGAGCATGGCCAAGTTCTAGGCTTTCCCATCATTCCAGGTCTTGAGAAGATTGGAGGACAGAGTACTGAGAAGCACCTCTATCACCCTTCCTATCTTCAGGACAATCCTTCCTCCAATGACCTTCCTGGTTACATCTTGGGTATGGTACCAGAGACTTTCTCTGGTGGCACTCTGGAGGGGCACTCCCTCGACCAGCGGGCTTCCTCATGGCATTGAAAGTAGGTTTCCCGTTGCCCAAGGCCCCAAGAGTGTCATCAGGTCATTTACAGTGACCAAGAGCTGAGCCTGTTCTCTGTTCTTAGCCCTAACTCTTCATTGTTTCTCCTCTGCTGTAGCTAGGTTTTGGTGTTACAGTGTTACAAGTCTTCATTAATTGTGTTTGGAGTCCCATTGCCAATTTCTGCAGTTTCCTCTGAATATCTGGGGCAGACTGACTAATGAAGGAGATGCCAAGGATGGCTGCCCTCTCTATAGAGGCAGGTTCTAAATTGGTCTACTTCCTGATAACTTCCTCCAGCCAACCCTGGAAAAGGGCAGGGTTTTCATCTACTTGATGTGATCTCTTTAATTTTCTTGTGATTGACTTGCTTCTGAATCTCATTTTTCAAGCTTTCTAATAAGCAAATCACCGTATGGTTTCTCTTTTTCCTATCCTCATTCTTTTGATAATCCCATCTTCAGTCGTTAATGGGAACAACAGTCACTCCCAGAGGTTATCTAGTGGGGTCAGACATAGCCAAATCATCCCCAAATTTCTGGACCTGTTCCCAGACTCTCCCCTTCTCCTCAATGTTACAATAGGTAGAGAAGAAGATGTGGAGGTGTCCCCAGGAAAGTTCAAATTGATGGGAGACATCCCTAAAGCCCTCAGAGTACTGATCCAGTTTCTCTTTAACCTGAGAACCTTTTAAAGAGAACTCAAGTTCTCTTTAACCTAGTTGAGAATGGGATACATGCTCTAATCATCCCACTGGGTGAGGCTGCTACTTCCCTTAGAGGAAAAATTCCTGAAGGCTTGGTGGAATCAGGGGCTTGGGAGGAAGGGAGATAGGATGTCCCACTCCTTGTGAGGGACGGGTTAGGGGGTATGGACTGTTGGGGAGCTGGATTCAACTGCAAGGCCAGGTGAGAAGGAGGATCTGGTGGACATGGGAGTGGAGATGGCTGAGAAATTGGGTCCCCCAGTGAAACCAACAGGGAAGGAGGATATAGAAGATAAGGGGAAGGATCTTCATGCCAGAAGCTGTGACATTCCTAGTAAGAGTCAGCTGGTACCAGAGGAGGAGGAGGAAGGGTGGGAGAAACAGCCACAGCAGTAACAAGAGGGGTCAGAAGGGAAGGAGAACTAGGGAGCTGTGAGGGGAGGGGCAAGGGAGGAAGGAGTAAGGGAAGGAGTGGGAGTAGGGGAAAGGATGGCATAGATGACCTAGGGGCTGAAGCCCAGGGAGCCACAAGAAAGGGATCATCTAAGACATAAAGTTGGTTCCCATTCCCCTTTTGTTGGGTGAATCTAGCTATGAGCATCCTACAATTTTGCCAGAGAGTAGAATCTTGTGAGAGAGCCATGAAGGCCTGAATGTATGGGACCATCCATTTCCCTTCTCAGCAGTAATATAAACCTAGCTGTAAAAGGGTATTGTATTTCAAAGACCCAAAGGCAGGCCATGTTTCTTGGTCCTTCAAGTGATACTGAGGCCAAGCTGTGTCGCAAAAGAAGACAGGCAATTTCTTTTTGAGGTCTCAAGAGAAACTGAACTTTTCCAAATTCTTTAGAAGACAACCCAAGGGTGAATCTTTGGTAATTGAAAAAGATTGGTCCATTTCTTTAACTAGAACCCTCAGGAAACCAAAAATCATACACTTCCAGATAGGGCATCCTCTATGAGCTAGAAGGTGTTCCTGGGTCTGAGATGGCCTCCTCTGTCTGACCCAAAAGGAGCCTGAGAGAATCAGGCTTGGAAAAACACCTCCAACCCTTCCTAGTTGCTTGGAGAGTGACCACAACTGCAGAATGAGAAAGGGATATAAAGAGAGGAGGCTTATGTATCTTCTGGTCTTGACTGGAGAAGGGCTTGAGAGGGTTAGGCAGTTCCCTATACAAGCCACCAAAAATGATGCAGTTTGAGGTTACTGGGTATGTCAGGGTAGAGGGTGGCATCTTCCTGGAAAGAATTCATGCACTCAAACCATCTTCCAGTCAAAGTAGTAAGGTTTATTGTAATGTCAATGATATATGGGCTAAATTCCTTAATGACTCTGCAACTTAATGGGGGTGAAAATGATACTTATATAGAAAAAAGGGCCAGTGAAAAGATCTGGATGACATTAAGGAGTGGTAAATAGCCTGGGGTAGGCCAGGTGCAGTAGTGAAAGGAATATTAAGTAGTCTGGGGTGGGCCAGATGCCTTGGGTGAGACTGCCAGCGATCTAGGCTACTGAAATATATCAGAAAACACAGGGACTGGGTTACTTCAATGACATAGTCTTTTCCTTTAGGGGTCTAGGTCTCATTACCCCTTCAGATAGTATGCTTCATCATCAATCTTTTGGGATTGTCTTGGATAATTGTATTGTTGAGAATATCTAAGTCATTCACAATTCTTGATCATGCAATATTGCTGTTACTGTGTACAATGTTCTCCTGGTTCTGCTCACTCCACTTTGTATCAGTTCACATAAGTCTTTCCAGGTTTTTCTGATATCTTCCTGTTTGTCATTTCTTATAGCACAATATTCCATCACAATCATATGATACAGCTTGTTTAGCCATTCCCCAACTGATGGGCATCCCCTCCATTTCTAATTCTTAGCCACCACAAAAAGTTATAATAAATATTTTTGTATAAATAAGTCCTTTTCCCTTTTATGCAGATGAATTTTTAAAAAAAGTGTTATCCTACATTAATATAAATGTAAATTAACCCTTGGGCCTAATAAAGATAAACCCTTTAGGCAAAAGTGAGACAAGATCTGAGAAAAGAGAGCTGTTTTACTGAATAGACCTTATACATATATTCACTTTTGACTATCATTGCTGCCATGTGAGGCTCTGCCTAGTTAACCTGTTCTTGGGGCACCTGTCCCCTGATAAAATGCTGTTTCCTTCTTTCTTCTCCTTGTGTTCTTTACATGTGGCTTCTTCCTGATATTTGTCAGTAGCAGGCACCAACCCCACATGTGAATCTTACTCACAACTATAAAGTTCTAAAACAAACTTTCTGGATTATAAATTCGTTCTTATTATTTTATGGTTGTGCCTCAGAATTATGACATCACTAGTAAGTGCCCTACAAACATACAAATTCGCTGCCCACTAAACCCCCAAAATATTAGCAACCAAATAGCATAACATTTAGCATCTGAATGAATTTTGGAAAATTTTAGTGAATATACAATATTTAACTAATCTAATAAAAGCCTCTCTACCTCCATATTATTTTTCCATCTTTTTTCATAGCTAGCAAATAATGGCACATGTGTATATGGCCATTTGGAGGCAAAAATGCCAAAACACACACACACACACACACACACACACACAAATATATTTTCTATACATTCTTCTCTCTATAGAATGTGAATTTGTGAATCTCAAAGACAATTTCTTATGTACAGTGAGAAGACATAACTCATTTAAATGCCTGTTTATTAGAATGTATTACCACCTATTTGAAATTTTTTTCTTTGATCTCACTGCTATAACTACTCAAAATTATTGCTAATAAAATTCTAGATCATGAGTTACTAAGTCACTGTTTATTCAGTGTTACGGTAACGATTACTGCCAGTCAAACTAAAGGGTATCTATCCTCACGGGAATAAAGCCCTAACAGCACATCGTTCTTCTCAATGGCAAAAGGAAGTGCCAAAGTAAAGGGAGATCCCACATCAGCACGGCGCGCGGGAGCAAACTGGCTCTGGTGCCAGAAGACTTGGGTTCAAATTCTCCTTCTGATACTCAGCACCTGGACAAAGTCGCAGCTTCCCTTTGGAAGTTTCTTCATCTGAAAATGAGGGGAGCTGACTATTGAGAGGGGTTTTCAATAGAACAGGAATTATCTTCCTTTTTTAAGTGATAATGTGACTACTTTTCAAAACACTAAAATCCATTTAAATATAATTTTATTTGGATTAATGCAGGGCAAAAAGGGAGAGAACTTGTTCTAAGAGCGACACTGCCACCCAGGGATTGTAGCCATTAGAAGAGATACCAACAGGGAACAATGCAGATGTACCTCTCTCCTCCCCAGTCTACCTACCTCACCTTTCCCCTCTCCCCCCACCCACCCAGCCCACCTCCACAGGCAGGCTTGGACATATATAGCAAGCTGTTCGCATGCAGTAAGTGATGTATGCATCCCGATTTGAGATCTCAGATCTACACAGGGCTGTGCAGGGTTTTAGATGATGTAGCACTAATAGGACACTGCTTGCCATTTGTGAGACAAGACAGAGGAGCAGTCTGAACCACTAAAAGCAGGATATTTTCTGAGTTGCCTAATAAGGAATGAGGAGCAAAGATCCAGGATATTTAATTCTCACTATGCCTTCCTCAAGCAAGTAACTGAGGAGGGAAGTAAGACCTTTCTCTGGGTCAGTTGAATCTTAGCATGCATGCATACATCCTGGGGGCTAAGGCTGTACTGATCAAATGAGTTTTTACCATCTCACAAGTATTTTTTAAGCTACAAACCATGCCGATAGATGATTTTTCTTTTTTCCATTTTAATAATAGTAATAATAGATGCAGATTTGTTAAGAATTTAAGTAATTTGATTTTTGAAGATTTGCTGCCATTATTTACTGTAAAATTAATAAAATATGGGAGATCATATCATATTAAAATTGAAAAGTGAGAAATTCCAGCCTGTATTGAATTGCTTGTCCTTCCAGTAGGGGTGGGTGATGAGGAAGGAAGGGAAAAAATCTAGAATTTAAAGCTCTATAATCAAATGTTAAAAATATATATGTATATATGTATTATTATTATTATTATTATTATTATCTACATGCAACTGGGAATTAAGATATACAGGC
>CM053586.1:192346594-192362055 GCA_028646515.1 Pseudochirops corinnae | reverse complement strand
GTTTTGGGGTGGTGGGTGGGGGAAAGAGGGGGAGAAAATATGTAACTCAAAATCTTGTGGAAATACAATAAAAATGAAAACAAACAAACAAACAAAAACGAAACTTGTTTGGCTCAGGGGAATAAGCTTAAGCCATTGATGCTACTTCCTGGTTACCTGCATGGCTGGTTGTTGTCCTTCATACTCAAAGAGAACCAAAATGGCATTACTATGTCTGGGTCAATGTATGATATGTCTGACTATGGCTGATCAAACCAATATAAGCTCAGAAAGCTCTGCCACAGGTTGGGTATTAAGAGTCCATATGAACATTTGGAGTGGAGATATCTCTTAAATTTGCACATCTCATGTTACTTTTGAGCCACTGAAATTCTGCTTTGCCCATAGAGCACAGTTCCTTCTTGGATGTGGGCATGCCATGCTGGATGATCTGGGCCCAGTGTCTACCATATCTCACAATCAATTCCAAAGTTCTTCAAAGAGACTTTGAAAGTGTCCTTATATTGCTTCTTCTGACCTCTGTGTGAGCACTTACTTTGTGTGAGTTCTCCATATAATAGTCTTTTAGTTAAGTATGAATTTGGAATTCTGGCTATGTAGCCAGCCCATTGGAATTGCACTCTCTGCATTAGAATTTGAATACTTGGCAGTTCAGATTGAGAAAGGACTTCAGTGTTCAGTACCTTATTTTGCCAGGCGATGTTCAGAATCTTCCTAAGACAATTCAATTGGAAGCGCTGGTATACTATGCTATGGTGTATTCACAGGCACCATGGCCTTGTAGACCTTCAGTGTTGTAGGTAGCCTAATGCCTTTTCTCTCCCACACTTTCCTTTGGAGCCTCTGAAACACTGAGCTAGCTCTGGCAATGCAGGCATCAACCTCATCTTCTTTGTGTACATTCCTGGATACTGCTTAGGACAGTGAATTTATCCACAGCATTCAAAATTTCTCCATTTGCTGTAACTGATGGTTCCACATATGGATGATGTGGTGCTAGCTGGTGGAAAACCTGTTTTCTTGGTGTTGTCAGGCCTAAATTAGCACAACCAGCAGAGAATTGATTCATACATTGTTGCATCTCAGTCTCAGAGGCTGCACTGAATACACAATCATCTGTGGAAAAATACCTCATGCACCAGCTCTCCCTTTTTGTAACCTTTTCAAGTTTAATAATTTATTGTCAGCTAACCTTGATGCAGTTTTCATCCTCCCTGAAGGCCTCTGATAGCATCTGATAGCATCACTGAAAACATCATGCTAAAAAGCATGGGAGCAAGCATACAGCCTTACTTCCTTCCACTGGTGACTGGGAGCATGAGAACATTGTCCATCATCTAGAACCAGAGCAAGCATGCCATTATGAAACTGGTATACATTACCGATGAACTTTGGGCAACCAAATTTCTCCATGGTCTTCCACAAGCCCTCACTACTAATAGTATCAAAGGCTTGGTCAGGTTGATACAAATGTTACATATAACTTCTGTATTGCTCCTGGAATTTTTCCTGGAGTTTTCAGGCAAAAATCACCATATCAACTATTCCTTAGCCCTTTCTGAAGTCACACTTACTCTCAGATAGATAACCATCTTCTAGGTGAAGGATCAGCCTTCTGAGAAGAATCTGGCAAGAACCTTGCTGGCAATGACTAAAAGAGAGATATCTCTCTACCCTGCCTTCCTCAGTTCCCCTCACCCTTGTAAATCTCAGCTGGAATGGGTACTAATGGTACTCAAAACCTCTTCTTCAATTGGAAGTCTGAATAAATAGGGAATGACTTCAGTCTGAGGCACAGTGTCAGTGTCTTCAGCATTGATTGATGATGGTCTGTTGAGAACACTATGGGAGCATTCAGTCCATCTCTCCAGGATCATGTCCTTATCACTAATCAATGTGGCTCCAACAGTGCTGAGCAGTTGAGAAGTATAACTGATCTCTGGTCCACAAATAGCCTTCAGTGCATCATAAAAGCCCTTTGGACTAGTACTATCAGAGTAAAACTGAATTTCATCTGCCTTCTTACAGAGCTAAGCATCCTGCATCTCTCTAAGCTTTGCTTGCACTTTACTTTTGATGGAGATAAATGCTGCCTTCTTAGAGATGGATGAACTATCCTACTGGTAAATCCTGTGGAATTCATGTTTTTTTCATTTACTAATTTCTGAATTTCGCCATAAATATTCATCAAACTAATTCTGATGTTTGTTCCTGTTCTAGCCTGGATGAGTAAGTGAAATCCTATACACCAAATCCCTGAGAACTGCCCACTCCTTTTCTGCTTCATTGCTGCCAACTGTGTTAGCTCAGCTTTCCCTCCATGTTAGTAATAAACTGTTCATACATGAAGAAGTATTTTAAGTCTTCTCATAGTTGTCTTGCCTTGGGGTCATTGTTAAATGAAAATGTTTACCTTGGAGAGGGTAAGTCTATAATTGGTCCAGCACCCTGTGCCACACATCACTTTCTTCTGTCTCATCTCCTCACAATGACATAGTCTATTAAATGCCAATGTTTCATGTGAGGGTACATCCATTACATTTTATTACATTTAGGTAAATGGAAGACAGTATTGGTGTTGAGGAGGTCATGAGATGAATAAGTGTTCAGTAGTAAGTCACCATTGCTATTGCTGCTTCTGATTCCATTCTTCCCAAGGACTCCCTGCCATGTCTGATAGTCTGTGCCTACTCTAGCATTCATATCACCTGGAATTGCAAAATTGTCCTCTTTTGGCACATTGTTGATAAGTCTCTCTAGGTTTTAATAAAATTTTTCGTTGACCTCATCAGGGTTTGTCATGGTGGGAACATAAGCACTGATAATGGTGGCTGTGGTGCTTTCCTGCAAGTGGCAATCACATTGTCATTAGCCTGTTGTTCACACCTTTTGGGAGGCATACAAGTTTGTTCACTAGATTAGATTTTATTTTGAAACCTCCTCATCATGGTGACAACTCCAGAAAAATGTGTAAACAGTTCCAACTTTGGTAAGCTGGCCTTCATTTGCCAGCCTCGTTTCACGCAGGGCTGTTATTTGGATGTAATACTTGCTGAGTTCTCTCACAATAAGAGCTGTTTGTTTTTCATGTCTACTGGATTTTGTGCTGTTCATAAGTATATAAGTATATTCCATGTGCCAATGGTGAGTAGAATAAACTTCCCAAAAGTTTTCATACATTTTTTTTGTGTTTCAACCACAGGGTAGGATCCTCACCTGCTGCAGTAAGCAGGCCAAGGTTAGGTTAGGCAAAGCAGACAATTTTTAGGGTATCTTTCTATTGCTGTTTCAGTCCAGTGAGAAGATGACCCTATGGCCTAGATGATTTTATGTGAATAGAGCTCCCAGTGTATCTGCACCTGCTGCTTCATCATTTGCCAGTGGCCATAGGACTTTGAAGTAGATAAGAATGGTAACATAGTATGGATGATGTCTTTTGACTCACACATAAATTGGATTTAAGTGAGGGAGAGTTGCAAAAAGTTGTTGGCCTCATGTTCTCTTCCAGAATTATTAAAGTTCAGTGGCAAGATGAAAGTCAAGATGATTTGTGATGGGTTAGAATGCAGCAGATTACCTTAGTGTCTTTGATGCCTGACCAAGCACTAAGCACTCCACAGTACCTACTTCTGCCACCTTTGTGGCCATTAGGACAAACTGTTCACATCTGCCCATGCTACTGAGGGAAGTCTTCACATGCTTAAAGTAGACATCCTCCTAACTCATTGATGGATTTGAGGTTGGTTGGTTACCCTCGACAAAAGGCATCAAGGAACTCCATCTTTCTCTCTCAATTTATTCTGTCTATACCTTTTTTGTACGTACTTTGTTTTTGTGTTGTCTCTCCCATTAGACTATGAGCTCCTTCTCTTTTGAAATGAAGAAATTAAAGCTACCTATAGTCATATAAAAATGCTCTATATCACTATTGATTAGAGAAATGCAAATCAAAATAATTCTGAAGTAACACATCAAACCTATCAGACTGGCTAACATGACAAAACAAGAAAATGATAGATGCTGGAGAAAATGTAATCCAACCATTCTAGAGAGCAAATTGGAGCTATGCCCAAAGGGCTATAAAACTGTGCTATAAAACCCCTTGACCCAGCAATACCACTTCTGGGTCTATCTCCCAAAGAGATCATAAAAATGGGGAAAGGACTCATATATACAAAAATAGTTATAGCAGCTTTTTTTGTGGTGGCAAAGAATTGGAAATTGAGGGGATGCCCATCAAATGGGGAAGGGCTTAACAAGTTGTGGTATATGAATGTAATGGAATACTATTGTTTCATAAGAAATGATGAGCAGGCAGACTTTGGAAAAACCTGGAAAGACTTAAATGAATTGATGCTGAGTGAAGTGAGCAGAACCACTGACTAAAGGCTAATTGAGTCAACTGTCTGTTAATGGGAAGCATAGCAGTGGGGACTCCTGAGGTATAGTGTTAGAAGTATATAGTAGGAGGGCAGCTAAGTGGCGTGGTGAGTAGAGAACCAGCTCTGGAGTCAGGAGGACCTGAGTTCAAATGCGGCCTCAGACACTTAACACATACCAACTGTGTGACCTTGGGCAAGTCACTTAACCCCAATTGCCCTGCTTTCCCCAAAGAAAAAGAAAAAAGAAAAAAAAAAGAAGTGTATAGTGATGTATGTTGTCCATACCCCATAAGATTAACCCTAGAACCCTGAAAGTACTTGTAGTTGTTTCTGTGGGGACTCATCTTAAGAACCCAAGTGTAAGTTGGGAGAATGGTCCCAGAAAGGGTGCTACAGCAAAAAAAAAAAAGATCATTGATGAGCTTGGAGAGAGTAATTTCAGTAGAGTATTGAAAATGAAAGCCAAAATACCAGGGGCTGAGAATATAGTAGAAGACGAAAAAGCAGAGTCAAATAGTATAGTTAGCTTTTTCTACAAATTTGGTTGTCAGAGAAGGTGATCTCATGAAGGGATGATTGGTTTTTATGATTCAACTTTAGAATTCAACTTTAGAATGACTTTAGAGGCCACTAAGAGTACAATCTCCTCATTTCAAAGATGAGGAAACTTAAGGCAAAGAGAGTTTAAGTGACTTGCTCTGGGTCACTAAATCTTAGGAAGCATCTGAATTCAGGTCTTCTTACCTCCAGGTCCAGTGTCCTAGCCATTATGCTAGATATTCTGGGCACATTACCAGCACTAGGAAAGGAATCAGTGGATATAGAAAGGATGAAAATTAAGGAGAGAGGGAATGGTTAAAGGAACAAACTTTTGCTGGAAATAGGAAGGGATAGAATCAAGGGCATAGGGAGGAACTGGCTCTTTTTTAAGAAGGGCCACCTGAGACTAGAGTGAAGGAAGAGAGAATGGGGATAGTGCAGGGACAGATAAATATCAGTGACACTCAAAATGGCATAAGATGTAGGTAAGATACAATGAAGGAAGCAAAAGTGAAGGAAACAGAAGTTTCAGGTTACAAGGTAGCATCCTTACTTTCTGTCCTGTCCACCTGGGGTTGGGTGGAAGAATGGGGCTTGACAGGTCAGGGCTAAAATTACTCAGGCTTCTTGTTCACTTCCTTTCCTTAGACTGTCATTCCCCAGAAGAAGGTAACTTTAGAAACAACTGAGAAAAAGAGATGGATAAAAGGCAACTGTAATAGTCTGTAAAGCAGAAACAAGAACTACCTAAAATTCAGAGGCAGGCTCCTGAATGGCTACTTCTATGTGAAAATCAGGTGTCAAGGGAGGTTCTTCCTTGAGAATTCTTAATAATAACTTTCATTCTCTCAATATCTCTACCTCTGTGTCTCTCTTGTTCATGCCCATGCCCCCCTGCCTCCACAACTGGAAAAATTATCATAATCTGGCTCATTTTAGCTTACTTCTAGGCCCTTCTACCATGTTCTGAAGCAAAACAAAACAGGACACCCAAAGCTTTTGAACATGGGATATTTAGTTTTGATGGTAATGAACTTAACTAAGTGACTCCAAATCATGGAAAGGGTTAGTTTTAGATTTTTGTTTTAGTTTGGTTTTTGTAGCATTGTTCCTTTGGGTACTCTTTTAGTTTCTTAGCCCCAATCAGAGAATACAGTTGGCATCAACAATTCATTAATGAATAACTTTAGTCCTTCCTCATCCTTCCCCATCCATTCTAGTCCCCACATTCTCCTTAACAGAAATTCATAATGGCAATAGGAAGAGTAAATGCCTCATGCAGTTGTAGTCTTTCCTCTTCCGTGGCACCAGATTTTCTCTTTTCTATAATTTTTTTTTTGCTTTTTGGAGGGGAGAAGGTAGGGCAGTTGGGGTTAAGTGACTTGCCCAAGGTCACATGGCTAGTAAGTGTTAAGTGTCTGACATCTAGATTTGAACTCAGGTCCTCCTGACTTCAGGGCAGATACTCTATTGACTGAGCCACCTAGCCACCCCAGATTAGCTCTTTTCTACTCTATTTTGGCTGGGTTTCCAATTTCTTACAGACAGTCAAATTCCTTTTCCCTCCTGGTTGCCTCTATGGCTCCAGACTTACTTGTCTACCTTCCACTCTCTTCCATTCAGTGGACCTTGACTCGATGTCTTCCTGCTAAGTACCTTCTCCCCACAACATGCTGGAGAATGTAATCTTCTCTTATTGTTGCTATTATAACCCTGGACCCATGTTTTTGTTGTTTCTTTTTTTAAAGAAGAATTGCCATGGAAATGAGGTCCTTGGACAGATATACATTTACCAGAGTTTCATGCATACTCATGACTTTGACCCTGATGTACTTCTGAAGAGAGCATCAGTGATTTAGAGCCTGGAGGTCTGGATATTACCCAGTTAGGACTACATTCTAGATTGCACAAGCAAGGATATGAGTAATGGTTGGTGGTCATCGTCTGGGGTGTGGACTTGAGTAGAAGTCATGGATAAGAGCACATCAGAAAAGGCACAAAGTGAGATTAGCAACAGATCGTGTTCTCTTTTCCCTTTCTCCATTCTTGGCTGGGTGAGTTACCAGGATAAACTAATCCTTATCATTGATGAGGGGAGGGAAGAAAAGTCCATTTTTTTCTTTCTGTCAGTTGTAGCCCAGGTGCCTAGCATTCATGTTGTTTCCAAATTTTCACTTTTACTCACTGTTATTTGAGTTGTTATAAAAACACTTGATAGCCATCAGACAGAGTTAGTCATTCCCCCCTCCAGATCTTTGACATTCATGGAACTCGATTTTCAGAACTCTGAGACATCCCAGTGTCAGCAACAGTGAGCTCTCTCTGATTATTTCCAGTCCTGGTAGTTTCCAAGGTCCCTGCTATAAGTTCCTGGCCACGCTGGGGAAAGCGACAGGGTTCTGATTTTGTTGCCTCTGGACCCACGTTTACATGTCTCTGGCTCATTTCTGGTCTCCTTGAGTCGGTCTCTTTGACATGATCTCTATCTGCTAGCTTGGTGGCCTAAGCTGGAGCAGGTTTTGATGAGGCCCTCCTTTCCTGTTATCCATGGTTTTTTGGTTAACGTCTTGTGTAATTGAGAAGTGGAAGAATTCACTTACTATAGTTTTTCATTAGATTTCTTTATTAGTTTTCAGATGATATTTAGGTTTTTGCCGGAGTAGGTATGTGGGAGCTGGGCTGTATGCCTCTGTTCAAGTATTCATCTTAGTCATAAGTTTTCCATTCTATCACTACTTCCACAAAGTTTTCCACCTTCTGTTGCAAGTTGTTTATCCTCTCTTTTTTTGTCCAAAAAATTTTTAAAAAAAATCTGCTTCACTTCATCCAGATATTCTTATATAGTCTTTGGGGACAAATAATTCTTTTCTCTGGAGCCCTTCTTGACTTTCTCATGGAATTACTCTCTTCTCTTTGATTTACTTTTTTGGTTTCTTTTAATTCTTATTACTGTTTTTTAAAATGTGTTCAGCAATTTATTTGGTTTTCTTATCCTTTAAGCCTTAGTTTCTGGATAGTGACTTTGCACTTGAATCTGACTTTGCTGACCCAGTATTTACTCCGGTATTTTTGGATGGAGTAGTCAAGTCCTGCCTGGTCTTGCTCATTTTGTAATTTGTATGCCATTGCCTCTGATGTTCTGGAAGTGGTGGCTAACATTCAAACCTGTCCTCTGCAGGAATTCCTTGATTCTGGCTCAGCCTCCTCATGGTTTAACTCACATTCTGATCTTGGCCCTTACTATGGCCATGATGGGCCCCAACCAGATATTGATTGTGCCTGTAGCAGGCCTATCTCAAACGCCAGGTTCTTTGCTTCTCAGGTGCTGTCCTAACCCTGTATTCTGCTATGACTCTAGTGCTGGTTGCCTAGATGCTCTGCTGCCTGGATCCTGGTCTACCCGTCTCCTACTGTAGCTTCAGCATAGGCTGCTTGGGTACTTCATTGCCTGGCTACAAGTCTGGCCTTGTTTCCTACCGTGACTCTAGTTCAGACTTTCTGGATGCTATTGTTTTTGCCTCTTCTGGTTCTTCTCCACTTAAGCCAAAACTTCTGACGGTCTTCTTATGCAGTGCTGAACTTGAGGGAGGAGCTTATAGCCAGTTCTCTTTGTTTTGGAGATTTTTGTTTTGGTTTGGTTTTTGTAGCATTGTTCCTTTGGGTGCTCTTTTAGAATTTTACTGGAACATTTGGCTCTTTTAGGTCCTGTCATGTTGCCATCTTAACCAGAAGTTTTTGAGTTCAGGTTTAGGTAGACACAACAACAGTTTGATGAAGTCTCATCAGCCCAAATCATCAACCCATTCAGGTACAGGTACAGACAAGTCAATAGGCTGCAAAAGAGCTAGGATTATTCAGCCAGTGACCAGACTGATTTAAGATGTATGAAAGGACAGTTTAGGATATCCTCCAGGACATATACAAATGCTAAGGTTTACTTGTGTACTGTATGCCCTGCATGCTTTTGCATATGTTAATTAACGTACCTATTAATGCTGCATTATTAAGTATGCTTCTTTTTATGTTTATTTGATTTTGTCCTAGTCTCATGACTGAATGGTAGCTATATTACAATAACTGTGAATACTTTTGCTATTATTTGTGAATATATTGCTTTTTTTGCATTTTTTGTTATTTTATAAGCCTAGTGATTTTGCTTTACTCTTATAGTTGTTCATATTTGTTTTGATTCTATGTATATGCATGCAATGTTAGGACATGTGTATGTATCTTATCCTGCAGGTAATTTAGACTAGCGCTTTCTAGAGCAGCCTGTCAGGTGATGGTTTGCATTGTGCTGTCTATTGCACGTACTGTTGATGTATATCTTCTGTGAATGGCATCTTAAGATAATTACATAGTACACTGGGCTAATCATCATTATTCTCTTAAGTGCTCATTTTGATGTTATATTGTATAATTCAAGTGTAGATTTTTCAAGGGATGGAAAAATTTTAAACCCTGGGAAAGAATATTATCAAATATTCAGGCTTTTTCTATGGGCAGGAAAAAGTTTGGGGACCAAGCAGCAAGACTTTCTGAAAATCATAGTTCTAATGGACAATATGAGTTTCACCTCTCTCTCATCTGAAGGGATAAGAATCACAAACTGAACTGAATTTCAACTGAATGCAGATGTTCTGATGAGGAGAGAGAGAGAGAGAGAGAGAGAGAGAGAGAGAGAGAGAGAGAGAGAGAGAAGAAACTCTGTAGATGTTTTGTAATGTGAGTTTAGAGACTGGAGTTGAGATATTGTAGATTTAGCTCCAGCAGTCATATCCTCCATTCACCAGAGATAAACTGATGGTATGGCTAGAATGGACTGAACTGGCTGGTTGTTGGTACTCAATGAGATCAGTGAAAGGATGCTGATTACCCCCCCTTTCCCTGTGCCTGTAGCTGGCAGGCATTTTCTACAGAATTTTCTCATTTCTTTAAACTAATTCTCACTCCTGATATGATCTCATATGAATTATGATCAGTCATAAAAGTTCCATGACTCAGATATGCAAATTAATTTTGTACAGGGAGATTGCAATAGAAGACACCCCTTGAATACACAGAATTAAACAGGATAGAGGTCTGACACTTAGTCCAAAATGCTGGGGGCTCCCACTTTGCTCACTGCTTGGGGGGTAATAGCACAGGCAAACCTCAGAGATTCCAGCAGAGATCTACAAGGCAGGCAGTCCACTGCTCATCCAGAAGCTGACTGAAATCTTCTAGATTACATGACAAGAGGAAGTTATACTCCCAGAGATCAAGGATGTCTCCATCGTCCATCTCTAGAAAGGAAAAAGAAGTCAGCTGTCCTGTGATAATCACAAAGGGAATCTTTTTCTTAGTCATTGCTGACCAGATTTTCCAAAGCCCTCCTTAACAGGCTGACCCTTCCTAGAAGATTCTTCTCCCCAAGAGCCAGTGTGGCTTCTGAAAGGACTAAGGAATAGTTGCCATAGTGTTTGCTCCCTGATAACTCCAGGAGAAATGCCAGAAGCAGGACAGAGGTCTATATACAACATTCATCAACCTCACAAAAGCCTTTGATACTGTTTAGTAAGGGCTTGTGAAAGATCATGGTAAAATTTGTTTAACCTGAGGAGTTTATCAGTATTGTACACTATGATGGACAATAAAATATGATGGATGTATTATGATGGCATGCTCATACAGGTTCTGGGTAACAGACAGTGCTCTCATGCTTTCCCAGTCACCAACAAAGTGAAGCAAGGTGCTAGCTCCCATGCTTTTTTGGAATGATGTTTTTGGTTATGTTGTTGGACACCTTCAATGGGGATGAAAACGTCATCAAGTTCAGTTACTATACTGATGGTAAACTATTTAACTTAAAAAGGCTACAAGCCAAGACCAAAGTGGAGAAAGAGCTGGTACTTGATTTTTTTTGTTTACACTCAGTGCAGCCTCTGAGGCTGAGATGCAACAAGGTATGGATTAATTCTCCTCTGCTTGTGCTGATTTTGACCTGAAAATCAACACCAACAAAATAGATGTCCTCTACCAATCAGTACCAAACTATCAATATATAGAACTGTTGATCACAGAAAAGGGAGAAATTGTGACTGCTGTGGCTAAGTTCATTTATCTTGCAGTATACTTTCCAAGGATGTCCACATAGATGTCAGAGCTAAGTCAATGATTGGGAGGCTCTGAAAGAAAGTGTGGGAGAAAAGAGGTATTAGGCTGCATACTAAACTAAAGGTCTACAGAGCCAGTGTGCTGATTTCACTGATGTAGATTGTGAAACTTGGACAGTCTATCAGTATCGTGCCAGAAAACTGAATTGTTTCTGTTTGAATTGTATTACGAAGACTCGGAAGATCACCTGACAAGATAAGGTGCCAGACACTGAGGTCTTCTCTTGAGCTAACTGCCAAGCATTCAAACTCTACTGCAGAGAGTGCAACTCCAATGGACTGGCCATGTAACCTAAATGCCAAATAGAAGCTTACCTAAAAGACTATTTTACGGAGAACTAACACAAGACAAGCACTCACATAATGGTAAGAAGAAGCAGTTCAAGGATACTCTTACTGTCTTTCTGAAGAACTTTAGTATTAATTGTGAGAGATAGGAGACATTGGCATAAGGCAGCCCAGCACAGTGTTCCTGCATCAAAGAAGGCAACCTACTTCATGAGCAAATCAGAATCACAGTAACCTTTTAATTTAAAATAATCATAATTGTCCATTTTACACTTCAACATTGCTCTCAACTTCTAGTTCCTTCACACCTTTTTCCCCTGATTTCCTTGAAGTTCTTGACCCTCTGCTTTTCCAAATGAACCTAGTTATTATTTTTTTCTGGCTCAATAAGATAACTTGTAGTAATTTAATTGGGATTGTATTATAATAAACATATCAGTTACTAAAATTACCACAAATTAGCACACAGGAAACATGAGCTGTGCAAATCCAGAGACACATACATTCCAGATGTTCTAATGGACCATTTGTGCCCAACCTGTGGTACAGCCTTCTGAGTTCATACTGGATTCATCAGCCACAGTCGAACATACTGTATCCTGACTTCAACATTGGGATGTCATTGGATCTCTTTGGAAATGAAGGATGAACAACACCTCAGAGATACTGCAGGTTTAGTTCCTGACCACTGGAATAAAGTGAATATCACAATATAGCTAGTCACAGAAATTTTTTGGTTTCCCAGTGCATATAAAAGTCATTTTTACACTATATTATAGTCTATTAAGTGTGCAATAGTATTATTTCTTTTTTTCATTATATTTGATTTTATTTTTAACTTAAATGCAAAATAAATTTTTTTTAATTGCCAGGTACACAGTAGAACATAAGAAAGGGTTCAATATAAAGCAATAAATTTCCATTTCAAGAAAACATATAATAAATACTACACATCATTTTCAAAGCTGCCCAGCTTTTTCTTTGCATCCTTGCATGTTTTCTTTTATCCTCTGTAGTACACTGTTTATTTAATTCCTCCCCCCTCCTCTTCCCCAAGAAGGCTACAATTAAGCATATATATGCACATATATATACACACATACAAATACATAGATGTCCATAAATATATACATATATACATACATACACTCAAATGCATATGCATAAGACTACATTATGCTTATTTCCACTTGTCATCTATTTCTCTGTAGGTGGATAACATTTCCCTTCATAAGACAAAATCTTCCCCCACCAGCTCATCATTTCTTACACCACAACAATATTCTGACCCAATCACATTCTATCTGGGAGACTGTCTATGGGAGTTTCCCCTCCCCCAATTTTTCTGCATTCCCTCTATTTTTGGCTACATAGGATTTTATTTATACAGTAACCTTTTAATTTAAAATAATCAAAATTGCCCATTTTACACTTCAACATTGCTCTCACCTTCTAGTTCCTTCACATCTTTTTCCCCTGAATTCCTTGAAGTTCTTGACCCTCTGCTTTTCCAAATGAACCCTGTTATTATTTTTTCTGACTCAATAAGATAATTTTTAGTAATTGAATTGGAATTGTATTATAATAAACAGATTAGTTACTAAAATTACCATTTAAAAATTATATTAGCTTTACCTACATATGCACAATAAATATTATTTTAATTATGGAGATCTAACTTTGCATAAAAGGTGTTTTGTGTTTATATTCATATGGTTCCTGTGTCTGTTTTTACAGGTATACTCTCATTTTTAAAATATTGGCTGGTTATTTTATATGTTCTGAAACTATTGATGAATATGGCTGACACATAGTGTAGTTCTCCTATTCTTCTCTTTTGATTAAATCTGATTGTAGCTTTAACTCTGAGATCATGTTTACTATCCCTGCTTTTTTATATAATAAATTCTACTTGTGACCTTTATTTTATGTTTGTGTGTATCTCTCATTTTTATAGTATTTCCTAAAAGCAACATATCATTGAATTCAAAATTTTAATCTGCTATCAGTTTCCATTTTATGGGTAAATTCATCCCATTCACATTCTAAACTAAAATTTCTTCTTGTATGTTTTCCTTCTTCCTATTTTCCTCACTATCCTTTTTATTTTATTCCTATCCCTCCTCACTCCTCCACTTTACTTCTATTCACTACCTTGCCCTCATATTCCTTAATCTACCCCCCCTTCAAGGATCCCTCCCTTATCCTCTCCTTCCACCTTATCTCCTTACCCTCTTATTTCTTTCTGAATTTAAATTTTTATACTCTTCTAAATATATATGTTGTTCTCTCTTTATCCCAGTCCCATTAATCTATACACCCTTCTATATGCACCCTTTATCCTATTCCCTATTCCTCCTTCATCCTCTCCCACCTCCCTATCCCCTTGCCCTCAGTATTATTTTTTAAAATATGTATACCTTAATTTAAAAATGCTTTATTGCTAAAAACTTATAAGCCTTCAACAAATTGTAATCTTTTTGCAGGTGTAAGTTCTTGCCTCAATGTTGAAGACTGTTGACTGATTAGGGTGGTAGGTGATGAAGTTTGTTTTTGCTTTTTGGAAGGCAAAGGTAGGGTAGCTGGTGTCAAGTGACATGCCCAAGGTCACGCGGCTAGTTTGTGTGTGTGTGTGTGTGTGTGTGTGTGTGTGTGTGTGTGTATGTTAAGTGTCTGATGCTGGATTTGAACCTGACTCCAGGGCCAGTACTCTATTCACTTTGCCACCTAGCTGCACCCTGTGGCAATTTCTTAAAATAAGAAAACAATGAAGTTTGTCCTATGGATTGATTCTTCCTTTCACCTGAACCTTTACAGGTCATTATAGGGTTGTTAATTGGCCTAATTTCAATATTGTTGGCTCTCAGGGAATAGGGAGGCTCAAAGAGAGGGAGAGAGCTGGTTGGTGGAGCGATTAGAACACACATAACATTTATTGATTTAGGTCACCATCTTATGTGAACATGGTTCATGGCATCATGATCAAAGATCACTAATCACAAATCACCATAATAATAATGGAAAAAAGTTTGAAATATTGAGAAAATTAACAAAACATGAGAGAGACATGATGTAAGTACATGCTATTGGAAAAACGTGCTGATAGACTTGCTCAATGATTGCCACAAACCTTCAATTTGTAAAAAAACAAACAAAAAACACCTCCACAGTATTGGAGAAGCACAATAAAACACAATGTGCTTGTATTAGTGATATAGAGTCTTGTGTAGTTGTTAAATAATTATTTTGAAATAAAATAATCATTAAAAGCTCCTAAATAGCAGAAATAGATATGATTTGGGACCACTTGCCCTTAGGTTATTGAGTAAGCAAGGTTCCTTGTGACAAGCCCTGCCCTGGAGGGAGCTGAGGCTTTGAAAGAAGAGCCAAGACTTCAGATGTTTAACTTCCCTCCTATGGCTTGCCTGACAGCACCATCTGGTGGTTATATGAATATAGACACAATGTATTCCCACTATGTGCTGGGTCATTTTATGAGGGAGGAGGGTTCTAGGAACTCTGGGTATAAAGAAAGGCTTCACGGTGTAAGATGGTGCTTGAGCTGAGTCTCCCAGGCAACAAGTCAGAGGATAGAAAGGGCTATATTACATGGCCAACATGGAAATAAGTTTTACGTGACTTCAGATGTATATTTGATTTCATATTTCTTGCCATCTCAAGGCGCAGGAGAGGGGAGAGAGGGAGAGAATTTGAAACTTAAATTTTTTTAAAAAATGAATTTTAAAAATACTTTTACATGTAATTGGGAAATATTTAATGAAATAAATAAAATACCTTCTTAAAAAAGAAAGAAAACGGTGCATTTTAGGAATGGGATACAGCCAGTGCAAAAGCATAGCGATGATAAAGATAGATGATGAAGAACATCAAGGACATTTTGATGGGACCATAGCATATGGGAAAGGGAATAGGATGTAATAAGACCTGAAAGGTAGGTTAGAATCAAGTTGTGAAGGGCTTTAAATGCCAAACAAAGGAATTTACATTTCATCCTAAAGGCAATAAGAAAGTTTAGAGTTCATTGAACAATGGCATCGTGGAGTCAGACCTGCACTTAGAAAGAGTCGCTTGGGGC
>CM053586.1:192327205-192346094 GCA_028646515.1 Pseudochirops corinnae | reverse complement strand
AAATTTGACTTTTTAAGGCATTCTTCTCCTCATTGGCTTTTTGGGCCTCTTTTGCCATTTGAGTTAGTCTATTTTTTAAGGTGTTATTTTCTTCAGTCAGGTTGTTGACTCTCTTTTCATGATTTTCTTGCATCATTCTCATTTCTCTTCCCAATTTTTCCTCCACTTCTCTTATTTGGTTTTCAAAATCCTTCTTAAGCTGCTCTGTAACCGATCAATATTTTCCTGGGAAGCTTTTGGTGCGGGAATTCTGACTGTGTTGTCTTCTTCCTGTTCCGTGCTTTGATCCTTTTTGTCCCCCAAAAAAGTTGCATTTGTCCCCAATCTAAAGTTGCATTGCTGGGCTTGCTTTGCTTCCTTTGCCTACTCATGTTGCCAGTCAATTACTTGACTTTTAGGTTCAGTAGAACTCTGCTTTCAGAGGGGAGAGCTCTATCCCAAACAGCTGGGGTTTCTGCAGCTGCCAGAGCTTTTAGGAGGCCACCATTTCTGCAGCTCCCACCAGCTTTGGCTCACTGAAAATGCCACCTCAAGACCACCTCCCAAGACGATACCGATCCAGGCAGCTCAAGGCAAGAGCACTTAGCCTCTGAATGATCACTTGGCTCCCCTGCAGTCTGCAGGCCATAAGCCCTGAAGCAGCCACATGGAGGTGGCAGCAGTGCCACCACTGCTTCAGCCGCTTCTAGGCCCTCGGGCAGTTGGCCGAATCCTCTCCCCCAGATGAGTTCCACTGACCTTTCACTTAGTCCTTATTTCTTATGAGTTGATAAATCTGGAAAACGCCTCAGCTGCCAGTGATTCTCGTTCTAGCTGTAGCTTGTTCTGGCAGCCCCAGTGCGCTGAGATGATCCCCTTCCCATCTGCCTGCCAGGCTGCCTTCAGCAGGAGCTTTGCCACTCTGCCACTTTGTGAGTTCTGGAACTTTAAAATTTGTTTAGAGTCTTATTTTATAGGTATTTGAGGTGGTTATGGCAAGAGCTGCGGAGTTTTGCTGCTTCTACGCTGCCATCTTGACTCTGCCACACTTTTAAAACTAAAACTGACAATTTCAAGCAGCAGAATTCCCCAAACCAATGGAGATGGTTTGTCCAAAAGGATGAAACCTACTTTTTAAGAGCTCCATTTTCTTAATTTTCCTTCAAACCAGCAAGCACTGCTCTTGTATTCCCAAATCCTTAATTTGGAAATTTTGTTTAGATGCCAATATTTCCTACAGGTTCAGTGAGATCTGGTTACAACTAAAAAGGCTTGGGAACTTTTGTGTGGTTTGGGCTTTGGGAAAGGTTTTAGGAATCTAACATGAAGAAAAACAAGCTGAATTTAAGCAGACCCACATTGAACATCCTCCTGTGGTTCCCCAGAAAAACACAGTTTCATTGTTAATTGTACTTTTTGTTATTATTCCATTTGTGTGCTTACTAAACATCTTGAGGGAGAGAAGATACAAAAGAAATCACCAAGTAGTTGAATAAGACCAGGCACTCCTAACATAATGTGAAAGAACTGTACAAGTCAATTTCTCTCTGAGTCTCTCTCCTTCATAAAATGAAAGGGGTGGGGGTGGGGGAGTAGTTAGATTAGACTAGATCATCTCTAAGGTCCTTTTAAAATGTGATATTCAAATGAAGAAGACATAAAGCAAAATGTAACCTATTGGGGAAGTTCTGTATAGCAACCGTTTCCTTTTGTCTTACAGAATGTATTTCCTCCTTTCACTAAACAAGCTTAGTAAAGCAATTTTAACATTAAATACACCACTTTAAAAAATTAATGAAAAAGGCTTTTTCTTTCCTTGTTAACTGAAGAGATCAATTAAGTAATTTAAGTGAACCAGATTATGTTCAGAATCGAGAAGACCCAGGATGTTATTATGGAGAAACCCTTCAATGTGGTCACAGGAGACCAACTTTAATGTACTGCCTCCTCTCCACCCTATCATCCTATCTAGATGTACTCAGTAAAATTTTCCTACCCTTCCCTAGGTCAAAAATTTTGCTGTGTGCTCCTTTTTGGGAAAAACAAGTGAACCCACTACTTAAGATGGGAGTGCGACATTGGCTTCCTGATATTAGGATGTAATGGCTACTAGTTTGTTCACTGGCAACAATTTTTTTTTGCTTTTTTTGGGGGGGCAGAAGGCAAGGCAATTGGGGTTAAGTGACTTGCCCAAGGTCACATGGCTAGTCAGTATTAAGTGTCTGAGGCCAGATTTGAACTTGGGTCCTCCTGACTCCAGGGCTGGTGCTCTATTCACTGTGCCACCTAGCCACCCCTTGCAACAACTTTCCAACTGCAAACAGCCATGTTGTAAGAAAAAAAAAAATCACCATCCACCTTTCATTTTCTCTCATTCCACCAACCCCCTCCTTCATGTCTGGCACTTGCCATGAGGGGAAAAGGGTGGAGGGTACAGTGTGTGCTGTTACACAAACCCTAGTGAACATGTGGCATGTATAAAGTGAAGTGGGGAAGTCAAGCTCATTGGATCATAACATCCTACCCTGTAACTCCCATCACACAGCTCTACCAGACCCTCAACTAAATTAAAAATGAACCTTCTCGACATCCCATTTGCATCTTAAGTCTTAGAAGCTGCTATCTGCCCCTTCTAAGAGAAGCTGAGAGTTGCCTCCCAAGACAGTGGGATCCTGGTCACAATGGGTCAGGACTTCATAAATTCTGATAAGTGAAAGAAAAGAATCACAACCAGTTTTGTTAAATATCAATGAACCTAGGATTATTAATCTAAGGCATACTTTTAGTTTCTTCTGGAAACTACTAAAATGAAGTGGAACCCAAGTATTTTTTTAATAATATTTGTAAGTGAGGACCAATTTTATTCAGCTTTTTAACTCATTTCCATTATCTAGGATTTCCAAACTCTAATTCAGGCAGGCTGAATCCAGTCAAGAAATACTTTTTTTTCTTTAAACAGTTCACATTTATTATTGATAACAATAAAAAAATCTTTTAAAGACTATCAGTATCTTATTACCAAGAGTGAGGTAATATATTTATAATCATTTACAGAATTTGAAATGTGAATAATGAATTCAGGAAGAAAGATAGGCTAAGATTCTAGGAATACTGGGGAGAAGCCAAAAGAATTATCAGTGCTAGAAAAAAGTAGAATGAGAGCAGTAAAATTATCACACTTTGGGGGGAAAAAAGAGGCAAAATGGCAAAAATTTTATAGGCAAATTGCTAAGTGCATAATCTGGTTATGTTTGTCACATCAATTCTCTTAAAGGGAGAATTAATTCTTACTTTCCTCATGAATAAACCCTGTAAGCATCTGTGTAGTAATGGGCTTTGAGCTCTTAAAGACATATTAAATTCTCATGGAAAAAAAAAGACACGTCACTTTTGAGCCAACTTAAAATGGCTACAATTCAAATAGCTCTACAAACATCTCTGGGCAGATGTAGCTTGTTGAGTGAAGCACTTTCTTTGCAGCTGTCAGCAAAATCGCCATCTGAGACAAACATAAGGAGAGAAAGAAGAGAAGAGAGGACCATCTTCAGGTCCTTATAACTTGGAAAACAGGAAGCACTATCTGGAAGCAGCACAAATGCCACCAAATTAAATAACCCTTATCATGCTTTCTGAAAACAACATTCTGGTGCCAATGTTAAGCTCATCCTATGAAAGGCAACACAGCTAAGTTCTAGAAAGGCAGGCAATTAACATAAAAGCCAAAGAACTCTTTCAGGGAATGCACTAGCTTTGGAAGAACTAAATTAACTGGTGTCAGGAGGCTAGAATTTCCCAGTCATCTGCTATTTGTTCCTCCCTCCCTCACCCCTTGGCCGAGGCACAACACACACACACACACACTCTCTCTCTCTCTCTCTCTCTCTCTCTTTCTCTCTCTCTGCCAAAGCTCCCTGGCCACAGAGATAGCCCAACTAATGCTTTGAGAAATTTCTTTTTAAAACAATCCAGTCTAGAATTGTACACACATAATGGCCTTTTTTAGGTTTTGGCACAATTTCTAAAAACAACACAAAAGCATGCTTTCAACATCTTCATTAATGAGGCTTCTTCAGTTTCATTTTAGGACACATTTTAAAGTCACCTGCTTTTCCTGTAACAAGATTACATTAAAGAAAAGGCAGGGTTGTTTTTTGGTTGTTTTTTGGTTTTTTTTTTTTTGTCCTTGGGAATTGAAGGGAAAAATGTAAAAGGCAAACTAATTGCATGTTTTGATTTCCTTCTACAGAGGATTCTTTTGTAATGTGAACTAAGTTTCTGTTATAAAGAAAAGGAAGATTCAGTTCTTGTGTACAAAGCAGGACTTCTACAAAAACTTCTCTGCTGAAATAGCAGCAAATGCTGATGGTGTTAACACAAAATTTAGGCTGGTGAGTCAGGAATGTCACAAAATACTACAAGAAGGAATGGCTGCTGGTGACATGCTTCTTTCCAAATGAAATCTCCTTTAGTTAATAAATATTTAGGTTCTGATGACCATGGTTTTAGTATATTAAGCTTCAAGAATGCATTGTGTATCGGGGATACAAGGAGAGAAGCTACAGTAAGTTCAGGAGACAGTTTGGGCACTTACTGCCCAAACTTAGATGAATCTCAGATATGAAGAACAATTCCTAAGAGAAGGGGGAAAGCTCAAACTGAAAACAAATGTATTTTTTCTAGCAGAAAAATCCAACTGCCAATTTGGAGAGTTGTGAAATTGTAGAGAAGGGCAAAGAAAGTGCAGCTTTACAAATGTAAGATCTTCCTTTGAGGTAGGGCAGCCTCCTTTAAATTCCTTTCATTGAGTAACACGAAGTCAGCCACAGCAGGGCTGGAAATTCCCAATGGAGGTGTTTATGAATTATTCCAGATTTAACAAGGGGCTTTGGAGAGGGAAAGATGTCCGGTAAGTTGTCATTTTACATGTAGAACATTTCAAAAGAATAGCAGAAAGAACATGAGAACAACAATGGGATTTATGAAAGACAAGCCGGAAGGTTTCTGTTCTGTATAAGAAGAAGGAACTGTCTAATTTATGAAGGCTCTCATAGGAATTCATTCACTAATGCACCATGGTAGTTTGTTGGGAAAAACAATTTTTTGCATCAACACTTTAAATGGTCTACTTCTTAATCAGTGTATACAAACTATTGTTTTCAAGAAGAGCCCTTGTGCTTTAGTTTGATTTTGTGCACACTGTATACAAAATTTATGGCTACTGAGTTTAAAGTTAAGTTTAGAATTAAAACTACCTATTCAAGTTAGCTTCAGGTTCAAAAATCACTACATTTAAAATCTGAACCACTATTTTTCTATCTATGAGGGTCTGAGAGGGATTTGCACAAATGTCACTGCTGAGTATGCTGTAGTGCAGCTGGCTGTCACCGAGGAGGTCCTGCCATCTCATTTCATCTGTGCATTTTTCACTTGTGCCGCTGCACTACCTGGAAATCAGGGAACTGGAGTGAGACTGGCTGGAAGAGGTTGTGGCAGCACTTAGCTGGGAGAAACCACTGTGGCTTGATTCCAGGCTGGTCATAGAACCTCTGAAATTGAACATAAGGGAAGAAAGAAATTTTAAGAGCCTTTTTTTTGTGGTTCAGTAATAAAGAACTGTACATTAAACCCAAATCCTCCATCTTCCCACTATCACCTCTCAAAAATCTAATTAAAAACTTATTTCTACAAAGCCTCTACTGAGGAATCACACATAGTACTGAAACACTTTTTTAAAAGTTACTTTTGTATTGTTTATTATCTTCTCACCTGCTAAACTTATAAACTCCATGAGGTCATGGTTCCTAATTTTTGTTTAAATTCTACCTCTAGCTTTCCTTCCACCCTTCTGTCACTGCACATGTATATGTGCAGGTGTATACACACACATACATAAACATACACACACAGTGCCTATTATACCTTTCTGTGTAGATACTAAAAATCTGTACACAATACATACACACATAGCTACCACTTATAGACCCCTTAAGAAACAATGTAAGGTCATGCAGACAAACTAAGATTTGTAGAATCCCTATATGTAAATTTTTTTCAGTGCAATACAACTCCCAACAAGTGTTTCTGGTCACAAAAAGAGTCTATACCTGAAATCCTCAGAACCAATGACTTCTGTGTAGTACATCACTTTACATTTGTGAGAAGAAACCTGTAGTGATGCCAGCACATCATCCACTCGTGGTAAGCTGGTTGTGGCACAAGCTGGCATGCTGTGAAATTTCCACTGTAGAATATAGAAACCTGGCCATCTGGTCACATGTGAACCCTAGAAACCAATGAACATGAAAATGATTTCTATAGAGAATCTTATCTTCCACATCAGTTTTCTTTCTGAGGTCTGATAGAAGCAAAGCTGTTTTGTCTTTGAGTCTCATTCCACTGACCCTATACTCAAGATAAACCATTTTGATTTCACTCACACATTTAAAGCAGTTTTTCCCCTGATATACTTGCCCAATTATGTCCTAGGGTGTTACAGGATTTAGAAATATGTGATAATTTAACTGTTGTATGCACGAACAATTTATAAAGCAAACTGCTGAAATCACTCTTCCTGTAAAATTGAAATTGGAGGCATACTGAATATGGCATAGCACTGAAGGAATTTCATCAACTACCTATTGTTAAAGTGTAGCCTTTAAAAAAAAAAAAGCTTAGGGGCAGCTAGGTGGCAAAGTGAATAGAGCACTAGCCCTGGAGTCAGGAGGAGTTGAGTTCAAATATGACCTCAGACACTTGATACACTTACTAGCTGTGTGACCTTGGGCAAGTCACATAACCCCAAATGCCTTGCTTTCCCCACTCAAAAAAAAAAGCTTAGCTTTTGTGTCTAGAAAAAGGAAGATATGTTCATCCTTTGGGGGGGGAAACATGGAGTTAAAACTACGGACTTATTACGAAAGAAAGTACTGGAAGAACTATTATTGTAATAAATAAAACTGACAAATAAAAAAGTATCAATAATGCATTTTAAATATATTGCTAAGTGTAATACTTATTCAATTTTACTTTTGAATTATTTCCATAAGGAGACAAAAGCTACTTTGGCTAAACATATTTTAGAGGAAGTAATTTGATTTCCAGTTACAAATGTGTACATAGTAATTTTTTATAAATACTTCGAACTATTTTCTTGTGAATGGGAGCCACATGGAACTAAAGATGATGACTGATACATATTGTGAAAATATTTCCTTGGAAATGGGCAAATATTATTGCTGCGGTTTTGTTTTCTAAAAAACCACTCGAATTCTTAGGGATACGAATGCATATGATAGACCTTTATAAATCCCATTTCTACTAAATATGAAAATCACTGGCCCTGTCAGTTTGACCATAGGTTCTAGTTTAACTCTCTAAAAGTCAACTTCCCTTTAATAATTTCTTTCCTTAAAGATTAACACTGGAAATTCCCAGCTTCTACTAGAATAGAGAAAGGCAGCTTCTGAGAACATATAGAAAGCTACACAAACTACTTGAGACTTATTTTCAGCACCACATGTCTGCACTGGAAAAGGCAACACAAAAGGTTTTACCTGAACACTTTCTCCTTCTTTGCAAGTGAGTGGGGACTCCACCATACTATAGTCTCGTCCCAGCTGCCACATTTTGTCTATTAATTGCACATTATTTCCTACTGGAGAAGTAATGCTGTGAGCTCCCACAGAGTCCTTTTTAGGAGGTTGTGGTGATCTCTTGGAGTGATAGATATTAAAAACAATGTCACCTTTGCACACATCAAAATCCCATGTGATCACAGAAGAGGCATCCACAATTTGAATAAGAATCTGTGAAAAACAAAAATCAAATCAAATTAAGCAAGTAGTATGAATTAAGTACTATTGCTAAGTATTTGGGAGTTACAAAGAAATGTTCCTACTCTGAAAAAGCTTACAATATAGATGGTAGTGTGGTATCCTTTGATCCTGGAGTTGTAATTTAAATATTGGGGTTCCCTATATCAACTTAGAGTCTATCTTCTTGCACAAAGTGTATATTTTAGAGGGGGGGAATTGGTGCAACTCATTAGTTAAGGGGTAGGGGTAGGGAATTAAATGGGAAAAAAACCTTCTCTTTTCCCACTAAACCCCCCTCTCTCAAAAGACCCCCCAATACCACTCAAAATTTAAACACAGAACATAACACCATAACGACCTATCTAATATCATTCTACATATTTTTGCCCATTGAAGAAAATGACCTTTGAGAGCATTAAATCTGGTCACACCTTAATATGAATATTTAAATCAGGTGACCTAGCTGAGAGTTCTCCGTGTAGAGAATGGAAGTTCTTATTGGGGCAGGAAAGAAGGGAAGTAAGAGGAAGGATTTCTGAAAGACAAAGCCTAAGGAGGAAAATAGGCTGGCCAAAACAAACCTTAGAAACTTTGTGATTCTGCACAGGGCTGCTGCCAGTTTAAGGCTAAGATATTATAACTAGCTTGGACAGTTTGCATATCTCAATTTCCCCAGATTTAGCTCTTTACATTCTGGTATCTTCCTATCCAATTACAACTTTTCCCTAGATGGGAGCAAGAGGGGAAGTCTAGTAGGAAAAGATAAAAAAAAAACATGCCCTAAACCTCTCTCTTCCTTTTTATTATTTATAAACTGTGGCAGAAAGAATTTCCCATTTGTCTCAGGACCATAAGGATGCATTTTTCAAGATTTTTCTGTACAGACAGAAAATATGGTATAAGATATTTAAATAGTTAAGTATCATGTGGGAATTAAAGATATTAAAGCTGTGGAACTTGAGGGAAGGGAAAGATGACTTTGGTATGGGATGATTAGACAAAAGCTCATGCAAGAAGTAGGATTTAAGACAGGCCTTGCAATAGGAGTAAAAACAAATAGAAATGAGGAAGACTTCCCAGTCCTGGGGAACAGCATAAGTTAAAGCATGTTCTAAGAACAGTGAATAGATCAATAGGGCTGATTTCTATGATAGTTCAATAGCTCTGACAGCTCATCAATGTGGGTATTCCTTCCTTTGTGACCTTCCACCACTGGCACCGTGTGAATATTAATGGGGAATGAAAGCTCCCCGATGCAACCCAAACCGAAAAGCACTTATTAAATGCATTCTGCCAGGTAATAGAGATACAAAGTGCAGAATTAAGACACTAGGTCCATCTTATTTTGTAGTGCTGAAAGCTTGACATCCTTATAAAGGTCTGTGGTTAGATCAGGTATTGTTAACATGAAGAAACTATGGGGAAATGTGTTATCATGAGAAAGAATGCTTCCCTTAGGCAAGACTTTGATGGAAAGCACCTGCTCAACTCGTAGTACTTGTTTCTAGAATGTTACTATGGCAATTGGTCACTGCTGTCTCACTAAACATACCTTCATCAATCAATTATGTACTTCCATCTCCCAAAATGGTATTTTTCCCTATACCTCCTCCCCTAACCTATACTGTCTTTTAATGAGGTACTCGCCTCCCCACCCAATTTATTCTTTGTCTTCTCAACCTAGTTGTAAAACTTATAAAAACTGGTCGGTTATATTGCACTTGTTTGGAGAAAATGGCTGTGAGATCTGCTTCTTCATCCATGGTCTGGTTCTACCTTTGTATACACAACTAATAAAAATGCTACAGCTAAGCTATAAAAATGCAGAGTAGTGAGTTAATTCTTTGACAAAAGACAAAATTAAAAATGTTTATTAGACAGTCTTCAGTCTCAGCATGTGACTAACTGTCCTAAGCTTGTGGGACTTATTCTAAAAGTTGGAGAGATGGTCAGGCTTTCCTACCTATTCCTCAACCGTTAGCAGTAGACGTTCTCTAAATAGATAATTAAATGATAAATGTTATCAACAGACCACAAAGAGAATAAAGAAAACTCTAGTTCACAACTCATGAAGTCATAAGTTAGAGGTGGCTAGATCTTGGACAAATGCAAGGAATGAGAGTGCTACCAAAATCCTCTCAAGGTGCTTCCAGAGGCCTGAGGAGTTTCCTGGCCCTTTGCCAGGCCCTATCCATATTAACACAAGCACTAGCATCCATGTGAAGGTTACAAGACAACTCTTCAGAAGCAATGTTATTTGAAGCAGGATGTTTTTGCTCATGTGATAGGCCCAGAGTTTTCCTTATGCAACTTCCTTCAGCCCCAGCTTCCCTGATGAAACTTCCTGTATGTGGCATTAAAAAGTCCCAGCTGCATGTAGTCTAGGCCTCTCAGACTTGGAGGATTCTTGGCACATTAAGTTGCCAAACCCTAACGGTTATATTGACCCTCTGTATTTCCTGGTGGAGATGAAGGGGACCACATCCAGAGAAGCTAAGTGCCACTGCATCCTTGCTGAATATTCTTGC
The DNA here is from genome assembly GCA_028646515.1 of Pseudochirops corinnae. Taxonomy (NCBI): domain Eukaryota; kingdom Metazoa; phylum Chordata; class Mammalia; order Diprotodontia; family Pseudocheiridae; genus Pseudochirops; species Pseudochirops corinnae. The sequence goes on along the minus strand of CM053586.1, from coordinate 192,335,773 downwards.
TGTGACAAGGGTAAAGTAAACCTCCACTGTTAAATGTTCAACAACTCTCAAGTGCCTCATTTCATTCCAAAATTGGGCCTAAACTAAGAGACTGTTGGTGTTAGAGCCACACCTGCAACAGCTCACATAGAGAATAATATTTGCTTCCAATATCACTTCTCATTAGCAATTCTACTTCTCAAGAACATTTGGGGGGTTAAGAATGCTAACTGGGGCAGCTAGGTGGCACAGTGAATAGAGCACCGGTCCTGGAGTCAGGAGGACCTGAGTTCAAATGTGGCCTCAGACACTTACCACTTACTAGCCGTGTGACCTTGGGCAAGTCATTTAATCTGAATTGCCCTGCCTTCCCCCTTTCCAAAAAGAAAAATAAAAAAAAAAAATAAAAAAAAATGAGTGCCAACTGGCCACAACACCCTTGTGTGAGTCTGTGGAACAATCTTTTCCAAATTCATGATTGGTCTCTTGTGGAAACTTGGCCTTCACACATATTCAAGTCTTCAATACTCTCATATATAGATGCTAAGTTTTTTGTTTGTTTATTTTTGTTTTAGGAGGTGAAGAGAAGCTTATGATTTGTCATGCCTTACTCAAAACTTTCATAAAGTAACCTCAAAATTCTGTTGGGAATCTTGAAGGTAACCTATACAATTCATCCTTTGCTTTACTCTACTAAATAAATAACTGTATAATTAATTCAATGATGATACATGGTTGATGACCTTGGAAATGACAGCTATCTCAGGTTGAGCAGTGTCTGCCCAGGGCAGGTAACAATCTTGAAAATTATCTTGAAAGAAGCTACTGTAACCTTAGAAGGAAGGGTAGGGACAGTAGCCATAAAGTCTTTTACAAACATTACAAAGCAAAGTGGGAGGAAAAAAAAAAACCTACCCCCCCCCCCCCCCCGCCAAAAACCAACTTGTGAGCTTATGAAAATTTTAATAGGCAAGCAAAAAAGAATTAAAATAAACTATATTTAATACACATTTATTTCATCTTAGAAATGTAGTGTCCCTTCTCCCCTTCCCACAGAGGTCCCAGCTGTAGTTTCAGTATACAATTAACAATAATGATAACAATAATAATGACAATGATGTACAATGGATGGATCCATCACTTAGCCTCAATTCTACAGATATAAATTCATGCAACAGTAACATATCAAACTATGAAGAAGGTCACAGAAGTCAAAATATGGCACTGGCTAATGAAAAAGGCTACCTAAGATATTAGCTCACCGTTTTTTCTGGTTAACATCTCTCTCTAACAACATCCATTATAGCACTTCTCTTAGCTGACAATGTATTATAGCCTACTCATAGGCTTTCCATTAAAAGTGGCCTTCAACTTTAATTCTTTGGAAACCGTGGTATTCTATGACATGTAGCCACTAGATATCACTACAATTCAGATTTTTAACCTCTTTTTTTGGCTAGAGGCAAGGGGAGAGGGAATGTGAGAGACCCCTTTAGTAATCATACAGTCAATGGACTGTTTTTCAAGATGTTTTTAAATGCATAAAATAAATTACATAAGATTACAAAGGATATCTATTTTATTGAAATAGTTATCAGAATTTGAAAACCAAGTTTACAGACTCTAAGCTAAGGACCTCTGCACTAGAAGAATATTTTTGTTTGAGATACTGATGGATCAACTTTTGAGTTTACATTCAACTACATACAACAGTTTAGATAAGAGGAATTTTTCTATACTTAGTTTTCCTGTGATGACATTTGGGGACTTTTTAGGGTAATTTATAACACTTTGTAATGTTCTAGGATTTGACTCCACACAATGTCATTTATGAATAGCTGGAGGACCATACCATCCATAAGGAATCTCAGTTATGCCTGATCTATGAACTGGATAGCATTCATGACAGAGACAAACACCTTTGGGAAGCATACATCTCACTATTTTATACTTTACTTGATTATTAATAAGAAGGCCAAACACATTCTTTCTGTAGTTACATCTTTCAAGGAATCTCAGTTTTAGGATTTTTGACATTTGCATGGAAATCACCTATTTTACCTATTTATTTATTATGTTTATATTTTGTTTAATTATATTATTTATCTATTGATAGTGGAAATAAGTTAGGCCATACACTAGTGAGACCTAAGTGTGAGGCTAAATAATTCAGATTTCATCGCTGAAGACTAGTGACATAATCAAAAAAAGGAACAGGAATAATATGGCAGTGGCATGATAATGAAAAGAATCTACATAATGAATTATTTACTCACTAAAGAACTTATATTTTAACAAAAAAGAACAGTTCTTTCACACACGCACATTAAGTCTTCTTTTATGGCATGTGTCACTTTATTTTAAGGAGGAGCTGTCTTTGGGGCAGACAGAATGGTGGCCTGGCAGCACTGATAATTATCTTGGCTTAGTTATCATCTTAGAATTTCCTTAAGTGGCAGGTTCAATGAATCATAATAGATACATCCTTCTGGTGATGCGTTAACTGAATAATAAAACACAATCTTTCTTCAGGAAAATGTGCTTCCTGTTGGTCTACAGTGGGCCCCTTAAGACCTACCATGCGGACAAGAACCTCTCCTTTTTATCTAAGTGGGCTATGTTGAGTCAGCATGTGCTTAAGAATGACTATCAGTTTTTAAAGATCATAGGAAAAATTAAGACTGGTGGGTTTGTTCAGTCATCCGATGACTCCTGACTCATAAAATGTTTGGAAGTCACTTAGATCTCATAGCATGGTAATTACTTTAAAAGACACATACAACACCCCCCCTCTCAAGACCAACCCCCAAATATAAAAAGGATATAAATAAACTGTAAGGTGGAAATTCCATTTCAGTGGAATAAAGTAGAGAATGGACTGGACACAGATTACCTTACCCTCAAGACTTACTAAACAGAATTTTGATGTTGTGTTGTAGATATTTTGAGTAAGGCATGCTGTTATAGGCTGGGTCTGACTCAAGTCTTATAGCTGAAGTATGATATTGAAACAAAATAAGATACTTGTGTAGGTCATACAATGGTTAACAAAAAGGAGATTTACTTAACTATAATAGGAGAATGATATTCAATGAGGATATGCTAAGCACTGAGGAGACTACAAGTTGCTTTAGGTAAGCAAAGCTCTCTTGTCTATAAGTTGCCCATGGTGGCCTGCCAGCTAAAGATGGGATAGCCTGGAGCTTCTTGTCACTGATTTGTACTCAAGAGACAAGAAAGTAATGTTAACAGCTTGAGCCTTTATTCCCCTATGCCAATTAAGTCTCATATGTGGTTTCAGTACTTTTAAGGAAAAAATAGCCTAACCTGCATTAGAGTGAGGGTTAGAATATTGCTCCCACTTCACATACCTATTTCCTACCCACTGTTCAATTCCATGACAACATAATTAAGCTACTGACATGCTGTAGAAATACAATGTGCAGACTGCAACAGGAGAGATGCTAGCAATATGGGCCAAGAATTTGTCCTATACAGCATATATTTACACATACAATGTGGAAGGTATCACTGCCAAATTCAGTGAAGGTAGCTAGAGAAATGTTGAGGAAATGTCAGGGAGTAAGCATCTCCAGCTCCAAGCTTCATAAATCTTATGAGCTACACTAGGGAAAGCACAAACTTTCTATTCTAACAGTAAGGAGAGGTGTGTTTTTCTTCTTCCCTCCCACTTTTAGTCTCCTGAATATATTTCTCTAGTGGATTAATAATCTCAGTGAGGAAATGGAATTTAATATTTTCTAAAATGGTTTCATAGTCAATATTGCAGAATATATCTATCCTGTACTTCAAGGAATAACTGCACCTTGTTAACAGCATTAATTTCTTAATTGCTATCAAGAAGCTTCTCAGTTAAATCTTCCAAACTAACTGCTCTCATTAGGTCAATATACCAATGAAAATTTTTTCTCTCTTTTCCTCCCACAGCTGAAACAGTAGTTAATTAAGATTTATATTTAGGTGGCATGTGCAAAGAAGGGAGTTTAGTCAGTACCTCATGTGGTGCTCCTTTGAAAACACTTGCAGATTGGTAGATGGTTTCAGTCCAGAGTTTTAGATCTTCATTTTCCAGCTCCTCTGCAGTCCTATACAGAGATTTGGGAACTAGCCCACCCTCTGGCACTTCACACTAGAAAATGTAAATAAACCAAGTGAAGCTGTACAAACACATACTCATCTTCTGAAAACCAAACATACTGGCAAACATCACACTCTGATATATTTTACTCCTATGAAATGATTAGAAAAAGGAAAACAGAAGCTTTGAAGCAAAATATTCTCTGGAATTAAGGAAAATATTCTGCAAACTTTTTAAATATATTAACTTTGCTTTGAGTAAATGAGAACAAGTTAAAACCATTATTGCCAAACTTGAATATATAGGTTATCTCACTCAATTACTATAATATTTTTATTCAACTGTAAAAGAAGTATAATAATTATGGAAAGGAAACATTCTGAATGGCACAATAAAAATGATGCGTAGCTACTTTAAAGAGTTATACTGGAAAAAAAAAACTTCAGGCCTAACCATAAGTCAAAAGGCTATACTATAACTATTGAGAGGAGGATATAAGATATTTGTTCCTTTGATTTTGTCTAGTAAAGGAAACTGAAGTCAGCACTTCACTTTTTATAAATTTCCCGAGTGACTTGCTTGATTCCAAAGTTCATAAAATTCATGGACTTCCTGCACTAACAAAAATCACTGCTACTGGTATTTTGAGCAATTACAGAAATAAATACTACAGTTTAAGTGTGTAGTTAGTCACACTGGGGGCCACAGTACAGCTTTAACTGACTGACAAAATTACGTAAGAGTTATTAAAGCACAGAGGGACAACTTAAAGTGTTTAAACTGTAATAGCTAATAACAATAACTAGCATTTATATAGAACTTTGAGCTCTGCAGAGCACTGTGCAAATATTGCAATTCAACCTCATAACAACCAGTCAAAATAGGTGATATTTCTATCTCTATTTTACACGTGAGAAAACTGAAGCAGACAGTAGCTTAGTGACTTATCCAGGATCACACAACTAGTAAATGTCAGAGGCTGGATTTGAACTCAGGTCTTCCTGACTGTAGGTCTAGTACTCTATCCATTGTACCAGCTATCTATCTACACTATATCTATACTACATTGACTAGTCAGTTAAAATCAGTGATCCACTCTGAAACATTAGAGTCAATAATACAGCTCAAATACAAAGAGGCAACATAATACCTAAATATGACTATCTCTATTAGCTATAAAGTGATCTTCATGAATACCAAACACATTGCTATAGAGGAAATAAATGTGGTCAAAATTTGTTCACAGCACAGTATTCCTTTTCAACAGACCCAGTAATATATGTAAGCAACAAGATAGGAACCATTTCTTACATAAACAAAACAAATTACCCTTTTCTATAGATGTGCTCTTATGATGTGACATGGGAATCATCTGATGAATTATGGACTTCTAATTTAATTGTTTCTTGTCTCTGTCCTTTAGATGACTGTATTTTCCTCTAAGCAGGAATGATAAATTAATAAATTGATTCAAATGTCTTTTTTAGAGTCAGCTATCCATTTGGGCAAATTATTTTTTGGGAGGCCAACTTAATTAAACAAATTAGACAAATTCAAAGTATGCATATGTTAAAAGATTCTGTGTTTACTTAATAGATGCCTGATATTCAGGGCCATGAACTTCTTTCTTATAGTGATATGCACATACCAAATCATAGAAAATTTCCATTTCAGGTTGGCTTCCATTGCTACTGTGTGTGTGACACTATCCCCCTTCCAGCTGTGTGACCTTGGGTAAAATCACTTACCTTTTGTGTGCCTCAGGTTTTAATAATTATAAAATGATGGGATTTGCATCACAAAAGTTTCCTCCAATTCTAACATTCTAAATTGGTATTTTAATATTATAGGATATATATCTATAGAGCCAAAAATGTAGAGTTTTGCTTGAATTTGAATAACTGATTAGCCAAAATATGGCCCAAGTGAATTTTCTACCTCTAAAACTGAAGAACATGAAGCTTTCAGGTCACATATGTTTGAGATCAAATAGGATGATATGAGCAGAAAGTAAGGATTAAGCAAAAAAAAAAAAAAAAGACTCAAAAGAATATAAAATTAAGTGTTTGTGGAGAAGAGAGAATAAATTTTAAAATCTGATAAAAGGGGAAAATGAATTGTGAAACAAGAATTTTCATCATAAAAACAAAAAATGCCAAATAAAACACCTCAAAGTAAAAGAGTAAGTGCTATCTCAAAAAAAGAAAAAAAACCCAACAAGTGTTATTTATATCTACATAGAAATTTATCTGGAAATATCTGTAGTAATAATTTGTAATAATTTTTATTTTTATTTTGTAAGATGCAAAAAAAGTATTACTGTGCCTAAAAACAAGTCGCTTTCCAATGGTATCTCTTCCAAATGACCCTTTTTTATAATCAAACTCCCCTAAAACCCCGTACCAGTTAAGCCAAACCAACACTGGGACACACAATACATCCGGCATTCCATACCCATAGTCCACCATCTTTTTATTGCTTGCTCAATTTTCAATGGGACAGCAAAGTGGTGCGGTGGATAGAGTGCAGGGAAGTCAGGAAGAGTCATCTTCCCTAGTTCAAATCTGGGCTCAGAGACTTAACTAGTTGTGTGATCTTGGGCAAGTCACTTAGCCCTATTTGCCTCAGTTTCCTCATCTGAAAAAGGGGGGGAGAAGGAAATGGCAAACCACTCTAGTAACTTTGCCAAGAAAACCCCAAATAGGGTCACAAAGAGTTCACAAAGGTGGAAAATAACTAAACAACAATTTTCAATAATAGAACAATAAAATCCAACATATGAATCAGTCAATAAACAAGCATTTATTAAGCACCTAATCTATTATGTGCCAGTCACTGTATTAGGTTCTGGGGAAACAAAGACAAAAAAAAGGACATCATTTGAGCTCTTAAGGAGCTTAAATGAAAAAGCAGAAAAAGCAGATTTATATTTAAGATCTATCTGGCATTTGATTTTCCAAAGATTTTTACATTGTAAAATGATTTTCATTAGGATTCTTCTAAATATGAAACCCCTTTGATACATTTAAAATATGATCTAACTTACAATTTGGCTTTAAGTAGCAGCTCTATATGCATGAAACTACATCAGTATAAGATTCTATATCACATGAACTTTCATATTTGCTAATATAGAGATTAGCATTTGGCAAACCGTCAATATTTCACAAAAATAAAGCTACATAAGAGATACTTCAACAAAACAGTAAATTATGCAAAAATTAACAGCTACCTTATTCTTTTGGGGAAAAAAGTCTAATATTCTATATGCTTAAATATTTACCATACACTCTCCACTCAGGAAATCTGGGATAATTTCCTTATCAATATAATCCAGTAAGCCCCCCGGACCTTGGTAGTCATTGCCTGCATAAATAAGGAACTTCTTTCTTGTGTTGTCATCAATGAATGGGCTAACCTATAAACAACAGAAAAGAGAACATTTTAGCAAATTTCCAGACTTTTAAAATTACATTTAAAGGTTAAGAATAGATTTTTACATAGTTTTTCTGTAAAGTACTTTAGCATGGTAACAAGTTATATAGAAAGTCAATTAATTTTATTCAAGATACTTTTTTTTATCACAGGAGGCAAATAGTTAAGAGTTGTCAGAAGGTGAAATGGTGTCTGAGATGACTGGTTCTGCTTAAAGGGGAGCCCTGGTCTGTAAGACCTCTCTTCATCTTTCCCCACAGAAATCAACATGAGGGAGAGATCAGAAGATTCTAGACCTCCTCAAAGCAGAAAAAAGATAAGCCAGATGAAAAGAAACAGAAAAGAAGAAAGGAGACCACTAAACTGGGAAGAAATGAAAACTCTTTTGAAACAGAAAGCTCATATGGCTTGGTCTTCAAGACCTGTATGACTATCAAAAACATGTATCTGGTCTATTTTCAAATGGCATTGCTACAAGTAATGAAATAGGACGAGGGGAAAAAACTGCTCTCAATTGCTGCAGCAAAACAACTGAATCAAATCCTGGCTATGATATCAGGGCAATATTAGGGAGAGCAGAATTATATTCAAGAACTAATAAGCAGATTAGACAGCTTTTCACAGTCCCATATTTAACTTGTAAACAGATCTATCTAAAGGAAAAGCTATTCAACAGGGCAGAATACTCTATCCTCTTGTTTTACTGTGAGAATGAAAATTATTTACTATTATGACAGAACTAATTTGATCTCCATTTTGTTGTATAGAGCTACTTTCCTTGGTGCCCTCTGCAAATAACTTGTCCTCTTCCCAGAGGTAACTGCTGGGCAAGAGTAACTTCTGAGAACATAGACAACATTATCTGATACTACTCAATTCCATGAAACAGCTCCATGAACCAAGTAAGTCTTTCTAAGGAGTCAAAGAAACTGGTCTCATCCTTCCCTCTACCATATTCTCTCCAAATATATTGCCAAAACTCTTGTCATCATTAAACATTTTATTATTTTTGTTAATAAAAGTTTTCTATGACTTAAATTTTTTAAAAAAATATT
>CM053586.1:192298015-192326705 GCA_028646515.1 Pseudochirops corinnae | reverse complement strand
TACCCTCCTATATAGACATATGTATATGTATACATATACATACATTTATATTCCCTTCAACTATATTCACACTGAGAAAAGTTCCATAAGTTACAATTATTGTTTTTCCATGTTGGCATGTAAATAGTTCAACTTTGATAAGTTCCTTATGAATTCTTTTCCATGTTTACCTTCTCATGCTTCTTGTATTTGAATGTCAAATTTTCTATTTAGTTCTGGTTTTTTCAGCAAGAATGCTTGGAAGTCTTCTACCTCATTGAATGACCATATTTTCCCCTGGAACATTATACTCAATTTTGCTGGGTAGGTGATTCTTGCTTTTAATCCTAGCCCCCTTGATCTCTGGAATATCAGATTCCAGGCCCTTTGATCCCTTAATGTAGAAGCTGCTAGATCCTGGGTTATCCTGATTGTGTTTTCACAGTATTCAAATTGTTTCTTCTTGGCAGCTTGCAATATTTTCTCCTTGATCTGGGAGCTCCGGAACCTGGCTATTACATTCCTAAGAGTTTTCAAAAAGAAAAGATCCCCAAAAGGGATCTTTTCCAAGAGGTGACAGGTGAATTCTTTCAAGTTCTATTTTGCCCTCTTGGTTCTAAAATGTCAGGGCAATTTTCCTTGAGAATTTCTTGAAGGATGATTTTTAGGTTCTTTTTTTTTTTTATCATGGCTTTCAGGTAGTCCAATAATTTTTAAATTATCTCTCCTGGATCTATTTTCCAGCTCAGTGTTTTTTTCAAGGAGATATTTCACACTGCCTTCTATTTTTTCATTTGTTTGGATCTGTTTAATAGTATCTTGATATCTCATAAAGTCATTTGCTTCCATTTGCTCCAATCTAATCCTGAAGGAATTACTCTCTTCAGAAAGCTTTTGAAATTCTGTTTCCATCTGGCAAATTCAACTTTTTAAGGCATTCTTCTTCTCATTGGCTTTTTGGGCCTCTCTTGCCATTTGGGTTAATCTATTTTTTAAGGTGTTATTTTCTTCAGTCAGGTTGTTGACTCTCTTTTCATGATTTTCTTGCATCATTCTCATTTCTCTTCCCAATTTTTCCTCCACTTCTCTTATTTGGTTTTCAAAATCCTTTTTAAGCTGCTCTATGGCTTGTAACCAATTTACATTTTTGTTGGAATCTTTTGGTGCAGGAGTTCTGACTGTTGTTTTCCTCCCGTTGATGCTTTGATCCTTTTTGTCCCCAAAAATGGATTCTAATGTTGGGTTGCTCTTCTTGCCTTGCTTCCTTTTCCTGCTCATGTTGCCAGTCAATTACTTGACTTTTGGGCTCTGTAGAACTCTGCTTTCAGAGGGGAGAGCTTTGTCCCAAATCGCTGGGGTTTTTGCAGCTGCCAGTGCTATTAGGAGGCCTCCGTCTCTGCAGCCCCCACCAGCTCTGGCTCACTGGTCACGCACCTCAGGACCACCACCCAAGACCACGATCCTGATCCAGGCAGGTTAAAGCAAGACGAATTACCCTGTGAATGGTTGCTTGGCCCCCCTATGATCGGCAGGCTAGGAGCTCTGAAGCTGTCACGTGGAGGCAGCTGCAGGGTCGCCACATCTCCACCATTTCTATCTCCGGGGGCAGAGGCCAGACCACACTCTGTCCCCCCCAAGTTCCAACAGAGTTCCACTGACCTCTTACTTTTTCTTCAGCATCTATGGTTTGATATTTTGTTAACTACCACAGCTGCTGGTGATCCACTCTCCTGAAGTCTGCTGCAGCTGCTGGTCGAGGCCATGCTGGGGCTAAAATCACAGACTCCCCTCAGCTCCCAGCGTGCTGTGATTGACCCCTCCTTCTGGGCTGCCTTCAGCAGGAGATCTGCTTCTCTCTGTCACTTTGTGGGTTCTGTAGCTCTAAAATTTGTTCAGAGTCTTATTTTATAGGTATTTGAGGGTAGTTATGGGGGGAGCCACAGAGTTTTTCTGCTTCTACACCGCCATCTTGGCTCTGCCTTGTAATTCTTTTTCAACCAAGATGGCTGAAATCAATCAAGATGGACATTTTGTCTTCATAGTAGCTATAGTAGAAAACTCTATTTTACACAAACAAAATACTACTTTTATTTGGGTTAACTTTTTTTTCATTGGTTCTTTCACCATGCTTTCTTTACAGCTGGTTTTACCATCTACTGCTCTTCTCTGTTTTAGAAGTGAGACTGCTCATAATCACCTATCAGCCTTCTTCATAAAAGTTTTACAAATGAGTTTGTATCCTCAATCAGTGTGGCTTTGCCATTTCTTTCTACTTGGCAAGTCAGTCAAATGTTTGCTGATCAAGTTGCTTTTTAAAAAATTTATTTATTTACTTTTAGTTTACAACAATCAGTTCCACAATCCCTTGAGTCCCAAATTTTATCCCCCTCTTCCCTTATGGTGGTATACAATCCGATACAGGTTCTAAATATACCTTCACCTTGAACATTAGTCAAGTTATAAAGAAGAATTGTAATCAATGGAACGAACAACAAGAAAGAAGAAACAAAACAAAAAAAGAGAGCAAGTGGTATGCCTCAATCTACATTCGGACTCTAGTTCTTTCTCTGGATGTGGATATCCCTTTCCATCATAAGTCTTTTGGAGTGATCTTATGGTGTTGCATTGCTGAGAGGAGCCCAGTTTATCAAAGTCAGTCATCAAAGATATGATGTATCTATAATTGTGTACAAAGTTCTGGTTTTGCTCTCCTCACTCAGCATTAGTTTATATAAGTCTATATAAGTCTCTCCATGTTATTATGAAGTCCATCTGCTCATTTCTTATAGCACAATAGTATTCTATTACATTCATATACAACAAATTGTTTAGCCAACTGAAGGGCATCCCCTTGATTTCCAATTCTTCGCCACCACAAAAAGAGCTGCTATAAATATTTTTGTACATATGGGTCCTTTTCCCACTTTTTATGATCTATTTGGGATACAGCCATAGAAGTGGTATTGCTGGGTCAAAGGGTATGCACATTTTTATAGCCCTCTGGGCATAGTTCCAAGTTGCTCTCTAGAATGATGATCAAGTCGCCTTTTAGGTTCTTTTGTTCTCCTTGTTATTACAACTGATTTACATCAGTTAAGATTATGAATGAAATTATTATACTTGGTGTTAATGTCCTTTTGTCCTTTACTTTATTACTTGCTTAATTAGTTCAGAATAGCTGTTTCCATTGATAGGCCATGCTTTTTCTCAATTTCTTCTAGTTTTTAAAAAAAAATAGATTCTTGGGGTGGCTAGGTGGCATGGTGAATAGAGCACCAGCCTTGGAGTCAGGAGGACCCGAGTTCAAATCCGGCCTCAGACACTTAACACTTACTAGCCATGTGACCTTGGGCAAGTCACTTAACCTCAATTGCCCAGCCTTTTCCCCTCCAAAAAGCAAAACATAAAAATAAAAAATAAATTAAAAAATGGATTCTAAACTTTAGTCTAATACTCTTGTGGTCTGAATACACATAAGAGAGTTGACTGATAAATGACTCCTGCATCAATAATAAGTCTTTTTCCTTCTCTTAAGATATCAATTTGACTTTTTTTGGTGATGTGATTCACTGTTCATTATATCATATCTAGCACCTACTATGCTTACCTCAAAGAAAGTATTAATCATATAAAAAGACATGAGACTTCTGTGGACACTGCAAGTCTGTGACCTCTTTCATTCCCACCTTTGTAATAAAGTCATTAAATACTGAGAAGAAGACAGCCACACTGGTCCACTGGTATCCTTTAAATATCAGGACAAAACCAGAAAGACCACTAGCATGTTAAGTATGGCAACATAATAAGAAGTCATGGGACAAGAGTTGCATAGGTCGGGCAGGTATGAATGGGTTGTGATCTGCATTACTGGAATTCCTTCCAATCCAGATGGATAAGAGCACAAAATCATTTGGGTATTACAATGTTATAAATGCTAATAAAATTTATATCACTTATTTGATAAACCAGAGTACTCTTTATTCACCTGATGTCAAAATGATTTTGGTGGTCAAATGCTTCTTTCAATTTACTACATCACAAGTTTATTAACTTTTTCTTGTTCAGATACAGTAATAATAATATAAGCCAGTGAACTCTGATTCCTGGGAAAATACTAGGATGAATCCTTAAAGAGATGCCTAGGAATACCTAGCAAAGGAAAGAATGATTATAATGAGCCCATATAACATCACATGAAGGATAGCTCATGTCAGACTATACCTCATTTCCTTTCTTGACAAGTTTACTCAACTACCTGATCAGAAAGCCTGTAGTTATAGTTTACCCAAATTTTGAGTAAAGCATTTGATATCCTCTATTTTGTGGACAATATGGTAATACCCTCAACAGTAACAGGAAATTCAGGAAGAAAGGAAAGTTGAGGGAAAGAGATGATAATTTCTCTGTACTCATAGTGGACTGAAAAATCTGAGTTCAAATGCTACTTCAGATACTAGTTGTGTGACCCTAGCCAGTAAATTAGCCTCTGAGCCCCAATTTCCTCATCTACAAAGTGGGGAAAGTAATAGCTCCTGCCTCACATGGTTTTAAGAATAAATTTTTTTTTTAAAAAATAGTACAATAAATTTTAAAGTACTGTAAAAATGTTAGCTATGCTGCTGACAACCTGGTCAGACCACATTTGGAACTGTTCAGGTCTGAAAACCCCAGTTTGAAAAGCTCATCAAGAGAGCAACCAAGATAGTGAAAGGCTTTGAGTTTAAGCTATATAAGTTGAAGAGAATATGTATGATTAACTAGCAAAAGAAAAGATTCAGGGAGATGTGACTGAAATTTTAAGTATATGAAAGATTACTGTGTAAAGGAAGGATCAGACTTGTTTTTAGTCCCAGAGGGCAAACCCAAGAGCAAGTGGCAGAATCTGATGTCGGGCAATCAATGAGATAGGGGCTGTCTCAGAAGATAAGAGACTTCCTCCCCTCAGAGGTCTTCAAGCGGAGACTCTATGATGATTATGAGCATTGTCACATAAGCAGAGATAGTCTGTAACAGGGCTTCTCATGTCAAACATGATTGGACGGGAATGCGGAGGTCCCTTCCAACTCTAATACTGTGTGAAATACATAATTAGTTCATGGCTTATATATTCACTGATAATTAGAAATATCTAGAGTTTAAAAATAAAACACCAACTGCTTTTATAGACAAGTCATTAGGAAGCAGAACTTTCCTTTCTATTTTGTTGATGGATATAATTTTTAAAATTTAAAACTGAGAAACACATAAAAATCTAATTTGGTGAATTATTATCTCTAAACTTTTTCACAAATGTAATTATTTTATCATTATATATTCATATGTAGAATGTAGTATAAATTCAAAGTCTTTGCCTGGATTTATTTTGAGCAGTTAAGTCTCCAAGGGTGGTCAGAGATCCTTTTCAGAGGATCCATGAGGTCAAGACTACTTTTATAAAAGTACTTAAGATGTTATTTGCCTCTATTGCCTCTAAGTATATAAATACACCTCTATTTTTCAACTATGTATCTATGTGAGACCAGATTTTCTTCAACCAAAATCATATAATAACGAACTAAATGCAAAAGCAGATATGAGAATCCAGCTGTCTTCTATTAAGCCAGCCGTTAATGAGATTAAGAAAAATATGTAAAAATGCCATTAAAAAATTTTGTTTGGGAAAACATTTTTCCATCTAAAATGTTATTCACATTAACATGTAATTGGCTTATTATTTTAAAATTAATAAGTATTTAAGATTTTATCACCTTTCATTTCTAATATGAAAAATAACAGTAGGTCTCTAATGGTAAAAAGACTTGGAAGTTTTACGGTACTTTCACATACACTGACTCATTTTATTTTCATCACTACTTTGTAAAGCTAGTTAGGGCAGCCAAAACAACAAATCCTCCCTCACATGTTTCAACATCATATTGTACATTTAGTATAAAATGAGTATTGTGAGCATCCAATTATTAAGTTTCATCTATTTGTATTGCAAAATAGGAAGATTTTCACTTCTCCAACTACTGACAATAAAGTTCTTCAGACACAATGGCAATTTTCCTTTCTAAGGGATAGAAAGGAGGTGGGGCAAGTGCCAGGTAGATCAAACCACTGTCATCATCTACCATTACTTTCTCTCAGACCCTCTATCTAGTTCAGGATTTTGAGCCCAAGAGCTCCAGGGGGAAAAAAGCAACTCTACCACTGATCCCACTCTTTCAGACTAGTCCCCAAAGTTTCTGTCCAGGTAAGCAATACCTGTGGAGATGTGACCTAACAACTGCCTTGCTGATGACATAGCCCTAAGTCTTCTCAGCAGTCAGAGCTGCTTTAAGACCTGGAATAGAACATCTAGACACCAAAGTGCTTGGTATTATCAAAAAGCTCAATATCAGAAATGGGTGACACATGTAATCAATGGAGAAGATATTAAGGAAGAGGCACTACACCACCCACTTTGCCACTGTACCCTAAGAATCACCAGGTCTTTCCATCTCATTTGTAGCTGAAGCCTCCTACATGTTATGTTGTTTCCTCATTTCAGACTGTGAGCTACACAAGAGAAGGGATGTCTTGCTTGTCTACATGCATCCTCAGTGCCTAGAACAATATTTTCCACACAGTAAATCCTTAACATTTTTTTTGATTTATTCATTTCTTCCCACCATATTATCTATAAGTAGAACCATTCAAAGCTATTTTGTATATGATTCATTAAGCACCATCTAAACCATATCCACAGTTACACACAGTACTGTTTCTCTAATCAAAGCTTTTTATATCTAGGCCAACAGTTCTCAACCTGTGGGTTGTGACCTCTTCACAGGGGTCACCTAAGGCCATCAGAAAACACATATTTCCGATGGTCTTAGGAACTGAGACACTGCTCCTCCATCCGTCTCCAGGCGGGTCTGCCCACATGCAGATACGCCCACATAGGAGTAATAAAGGGTAGCGGCATTGAGAACCATGATCTAGGCAACTCTATAAACAACCTTCCACAGTACAAGCAATCCTTTTTATGCTACATGGTTTTGATGACAAAAGTTTGTTTTTGCTTATGCTTATTAAAAGCAACTACATTTTTTTCTGAAAAAATCCTCTTGTACGGCCAACATATTCTGCATGTACAATTGCATGATGTTATTTAAATTTATTAGGTCTCATGCTACCTTCAGCTGAGTCTTTTGTAGAAAGTAAACACAGGGGTCTTTCTTTGTCAGCAATAATACCTGTGAATCTCAATTATAACTATAGTAACAGATTATCATTTGGGTTTTTTATTTTGTGGTTCTGCATTTCTGCTACTTATTTAAATCAATTATGTATTTATCCAGTTTGCTTTACTGTATTAACTAAAACTAATGACAATTACAAATATAAAGATATTATGGTACTTTTAACTTCACACAAAGATTGCTTAAGTGAATTTATATACTTCACATTCAAAAGATATATCAAGCAGCACAATGACATAATTCATCTGTGTTATAAACCTATGTTGACAGCAATGCGGGTAGATCATGCTAAAGTTGAATTCAATGCATACTGACTTATATTTGACACTGCACATATCACAGTACTGTGTTAATTTTGAGTTGGAAGGAATTTGTCATCTTAGCTTCACTTTGTGAACTTCATTTTAATTAAAACAGATACATTATGCATGAATTACACTAAAATATATGCAGTAATTTCCACCTCTGCATTGTACTCCCTTAAAATAGAGATGTACATTCCTCTACTCCTACCCTATGATAATGCCCACAAGTTGGAAAATTCTTATTTTCATCTACTTTTTAACTTTTAGAACTCAAAACCATTCTTTTCTGGAGACTTTAGGTACTGTCTTGAACGACTCACCTTAAAACTGTTTAACAGATAGTCTTACTGGGCAGAATACAATTACAAAAGTCCATGTTTACCTGATAGGTCGGCCAAACACTTTTGTATTTTCTTCACATCTTCTTAATCCTTCTTCATTTATTGAGAGAACCTGTGCATGGATATAGAACACCCACAAAAACATTTACTTTTGTTAGCCATAAAGAGGAATAACTACAGAATTACGTTGAAAGGACAATAAAAATTAATGTTCCCTAAGAATGATGTTATTTGCTATGAAAATGATAATGTACAGGGACATCTGCACTTAAAGTCATAGATTTAGATACCTTTATGGGTCAAAACAGAATACATTTAGAATTAAAAGGGTCCTTTGGTGGTTTTCTAATACAACCTCTCATTTCACAGATGAGGAAACTTAGTCCTAAGAAATTCACCCAAGGTCACAAAGGCAGAAAGAAGTGGCAGAGACAGGATTCCAACATAGGTCTTTTCCCTCCAAATATAGTATCTTTTGCCATTGATAGGCACATGGCATAAGAATGTCAAAAATAGCATTTCTGGATACAAAAACTAGGATATTTTGTTAACATGGAAATTTAAATACATGCTATATTTTACACACTGTTAGCAATTCAAAATGAAATAGTATTTACACTAATCGACAAATGCCAAGGGAAGGTGTTTGAAACTCCTCATATATCTTTGGAATGAAGGAGTTTAGAATATTTTAGTTAATGTATCTTTTATAATTCTAAATGTGTGGGCATTTTGGCACCAAGGGATAGCTTAGCCTAGACATATATTAAGTGTCAAAAATATAAGTACTTTCCCTTCTAAGTGTACAATTTGGATATTTCTATCATCCCTGATAACTTATATTTGGAATTGT
This sequence comes from Pseudochirops corinnae, assembly GCA_028646515.1. Taxonomy (NCBI): domain Eukaryota; kingdom Metazoa; phylum Chordata; class Mammalia; order Diprotodontia; family Pseudocheiridae; genus Pseudochirops; species Pseudochirops corinnae. Next base: position 192,318,001 of record CM053586.1, on the reverse strand, counting down.
GACACTGTTTTCTCTTGGTGAAAGAGCTGACCCTTCCTTTCTTTTACCAGAACATCATCCATATCATAACTCTTAACTGTGGATATATCAAGGTTCTGTCTGAGGCCCACCTCTCCTCTGTCTATACTATCTGGGAGTTTTATCAGCATCCATAGTTTTAATTAATCTCATTCAGATGACTACCAGATCTATATAACTAGCCCTAATATTTCTCCTTATATCCAGTACCACATCACTAGCTGCCTACTGGACTGAATATTCTACAGGTATCTAAAACATTACTCATTATTTCCCACTATAAACCTACTCTTGTTCCAGTCAGGCAGGTTTGCAACCTTGGTGGAATTCTCAACTACTTAACCTTAATATATAACTGGGTGTCAAATTTTGTCATTTCTACATCCAAAAATTTCACCTATTTGTCCCCTTCTCTGTACTCACACAGCCATCAGCCTGGTTTGGGCTGTCAGTACCTATCCCATGGATTAATGCAACATATATTTACTGAACACCTTAACTCAAGCTTCTCCTCATTCCAATCTTTCTTCCACATAGCCATTAGTGTGATATTCCTAAAGCTCAGGTCTGACCATATCATTCCTTTATTACCTCTTGGATTAAATATGTACTCTATATGACATTTAAATTTCTAGTCTTATTATACCTTACTCCCCTTCATGTTCCCCATGATCCAAATTGGTGGTCTTACTCTTTTTTTTATACGTGGCATTCCATCTCCCATTTCTGTACCTTGGTACTGGCCATTTTCCATCCCAGGGATGTATTCCCTCTCCTCACTTCCACCTGTTAAAACCCAAGTACCTTAAGTAGTCAAGGTACTCAAGCACTACCTTCTAAAGCCTTTCTTACTCTTTCAGCTGCTAGTTCTTTCCATCTCTTTCCCAAATCAGTATCTATTTTGTATTTATCTTTTATTTACCTATATATGTACATGTTGTCACCCCCGACAGAATGTAAGTTCTTGAAAGCAGGGGTTGTTTCATGTTTTTCTGTATTTCTAGTGCCTTGTACAGTGCCTACCACATAACAGACACTTAATAAATGCTTTTTGATTGACCATCACTCTCTAAAAAGTTCAGTCCAAAAGCATATTCAAGTTGTGAAAACAGGCTATTTTAGTGAAGGGAAAATATTTACAACATTCTGGTAACATTAACGTGGTAATAAAATGCTAAATTATGCACATACACACACACTTACGTATCTCAGCAAAGCCTCTTCTCCAAGTGCTCTAACTAAACCTTTGGTGTCCATCTGTCCCAGTCTAAGCACATAGAGTGGACGACCGTCTGAGGAAAAGAGAGACTGGCAAATGAGTCAAAGGGAACTTTGTGTCCCCTGTCCTGGTTAAGTTGTAAATTATTTCCCACTACGAAGAGCAGCAATCATTTTCCATAGAGCATTTGTTATAATAAGATATTTCTGAACTGACCACATGATTCTACAAAGTACTAAGTTTAATATTTAGCAGTAGCAGTAAAGTCAAAGACACTACTAAATTTTAACTGCATTATTTCTATATCATTAAAATTGCTTTATTTTTAATACAGAAAAAGACCCTTGATGAAATTTCTCAAAGAGACCTAAGTTAGGATTCAAAAACTATTACTTATTTAAAAAGCTATGAACTACTGAAAAGGGCTATTATTCTAACTCAGTGGTTAGATCATTTTTATGCTATGGAAATTTTCTGTAATAGATTTTACATGAGAAACATGGCAAATTATACATAGGAAAACATCATAGCATGTTTTGTCCCAAATCATTTCAGCATTACTTGAATGAGCCCTGGACTAGGAATGAGATGTCTTACATTCTAGTTTCAGGCTCTTAACATTAACTCATTCAGTAATCTTGGACCATTCTAGGCTTCTACTTCCTAAGCTGTTAAAATGAGAAAAAGACTAAAATATGTCTAATGAAGGTGACTTTTATTACTTTTGTGGCAAGAGTAAAAACCCTTACAGAAGCAATAGTGCTAACTTTTCTATGACTTCCCCTCTCTCTCTCTTTTTTTACTTTTTGGAGGGGAGAGGGCAGGGTGATTGGGGTTAAGTGACTTGCCCAAGGTCACACAGTTAGTGTTAAGCGTCTGAGGCTAGATCTGAACTCAAGTTCTCGGACCCATGCTCTATTCACTGTGCCACCTAGCTGTCCCCAACTTCCCCTCTTTGAGAATTTATCTTTGTGGACTTAAGTTCTTAAAGCATTGTGATATTGGGTTATGACTTTCTTAAATGAAGTATTACATTTTAGAATTAACCCTCGGACACATAATTTTTCTTCTAGAATAGGGTGCAAGTAGGAACTGTGAAAAGTGAAGTATGGGTAAAAAGCTTAGTCTTTTCCTATCTTTTTCCTTTTTCTCCTACTTTGTTTACAGTTCTACTGATTTCACTGGAGATGTCATTGAGTTTAAAAAAAAAAAAAAAAGAAATACTTAAAAAACTAATGTTTGAAGGTCTCCAGAACACTGAATGGATCTTCCAAAGAAGAGTTATGGAAAGAAATGGACAAGAATTATGCTGGATGAAAAGCTGGGTTGAGAACTGTAATGATGCAGTATTATTAAAGTGTACAAAATAACTCCCATTTAACTGAGAAGGAAATTGACAATAGAAATAAAATTATTTACCTGAAAACAAACTAAATCAGTGGAACTAGATCAGTGTAAATATAGTTTTATGTCCTAACTATTAATTTCATTTCTTTCAACTATGGTCTTAGTGAAAACAGTGTAATAGGTTGGTATGTACTAGTTTTTGGGAAACAGAAAAGAAACATGTGTTTGCAAACTGGATCAAATTGCTGAATATTCAAAGTTAGGACTACCAACTTACACATCAAAAGTGTCACTTGCTCTACATAAGGCCAGTTCTTCATTGGATTTGTGAAGGAATATAACAATGGATGTACTGTGGATGTACTTAAGATTTAAACTCTGTAATAAGAATACCATATAGTCCATACCTTTGTCATGGTGATGCCACCCTCCTGCATAGTAATCTTGAAGTACTTGGGGAGGGTTCCACGTGTCAAGAATGTAGTCCACTTGGTGTTGCTTTCGCCAGGTTAATGACTGACACATGATTTCTCTAGCTTTGTCAATATTAAAGTCACGAGCACGGAGGAAACGTAATATATGCTCATCTTTGGGGATCTACATAGAAAAAGAAGATTCTAGTCAATGTTAAAAAATATATGCAAAGAGAATCAGACTTTAGAACCATTTCTGCCTCTTACTTACACTTAATTTCCAAGGACTGGACTAGTGTAGAACTATCATTAGGAAAAATGAGTTCCCTTATATCACTTAAGAAAATAAGAATTAGTATCACTGAATGCTTCTTTTTATTACTTCATTTTGGTTTTAGCAAAGCATAAGACATAGCTATGAACAGCCTCTAAAATAGCAAGTGTTTCATAACCAGATAAATAATACCAATCCCACAGGAACCTTCATTGGCATTTCTTTCACAACATATCCTGGGTTAGTTTTTACAGTGGAAAATGTTAAAGTCTGTGGGGTGATTGTCACATAAACTAGTTTGCTTTGCTCTCCTGGCCCCTTATTGTACTTCTACTCCTAGTGAATCACCTTACTGAAATGTGTATCACTACTGATAGGATGAACATGTTAATTTCATATCACTGTAAAAATCCTCCAAAATATTCACTATATCAATAATAGGTAAGTAGTACGAGGTTTATAAGACAAATGACAACACAGTCCAAATATGTGACCTCTGGCATGGGATGTGATTGAACAGTACACCAGTTTCATGGAATGTCTACCTTCTCTTGGTAGTTGTACCAATATAAACAAAGTTGAGCGCCTCCCATTTTCTATAAATATATAAGTCACTGCAGAGTTTCAAATCTTTAAAGGAAGAGGAATGGAACTGTAGAAAACATGAAGGATAATTCAGTCTTTTTAAATTGACCACATAATTACTAAGTACTAAGATTTAGTAAAAGTAGCAGTAGAGTCAAAGATACTACCAAATTTTAACTGCCTGATTTTTAAAACATTAAAGATGCTTTATTTTTAATGGTAAAAAACACATGATGAAGGTTCTCAAAGAAGCCTAAATTAAAGTTCAAAAACTATTAATTATTTAAAAAGCTATAAACTGCTGTATAAGGATATTATTTTAACTTAGTGATTGGATCTTTTTTTATGTTATGGAAATTTTCTGTAATAGGTTTCACATAAGAAGCATGACAAATTATATACAGGAAAATGTCAATGCATGCTTTGCCCCAAAGCATTTCAGTACTACATGAAATAAATACTGATCTAACCGCTTTCAGATTTAAGGATTGATAGTTGGCAATATGTGTTCCTTAAATGGATAGAAAGCTAAGTTCCCTGAATTAAATTATTATATATTTTTTTAGGTTTGCTTTAACACACTGGGAATTTCAACTGTACCACTCATTCCTTACTTTGCCCTTATGGGTTTCCTGGAGCCACTGTCGGAGCCTGATCAGGCAGCTTTCTTGTAGTGGAGTCAAATCACCCAGATACCTTTTGATGTAGTCTGCATCCAATTTGTCTAAAACAGATAAAATTTATACAACTTTATTAATTTAGATGGAAGACCCCAAATACTTTCGCGCAAGAAAAAATTTAATTTTGGTCGTATTATAGAGCAGTAGATTCAAAACTTTTACTAATCCGTTGCTATTCAATACTGCTTATACAACTCCACAAATATTTGTTAAATACTTATTAGGTACCTGGCAATCACCGGGGAATACTAAGATTAAAAAACTTAAGTCTTTGCCCTCCAGGAACTTATATACTACTTGGGGATAGAGGACAAGGGAAGAAGATAATATATATATCAAATACATATGCCACAAGGCAGCATATGGTGAAGACCAAAGAGATAAAAAACATTCTAGAAAAACCTGAGGTAAAGAAAATTTTCAGCTAGATGGTATTCATATTAGAAAAGGTGATGTAATTATGTGATATACTAAGTTGGGCAATCAATTTTAATTCAGCAAGACCTGGGTTCAAATTCTACCTCTGATGTGTACTAGCTGTGATATCATGGGCAAGTTACTTAATTTTTTTTAAGCCCCAGTTTCCTTATTTGTAAAATAGGGATAATACCTACAATAACTGCTTCACAGAGTTGTTTTAAGGCTCAAATGAGATAATGTATGTAAAGCACTTTCAAATCTTAAAGAGTTATTTATATTATTTTACCTAACAAAACACTAAAGATAACAAAATGTAGAAAAGTCAATGATAGAGGGGTTGTGGAGAGGAAAACACTGTAACAGACTACTGGTGAAATTGTGAAAAGGTCCAGTCACTTTGCAAAAACAAACTTGGAACTATGCTAAGAAAGTGTCTAGAAGTTCATATCCTTTAACCCTTAGATACCACAAGGAGTTAAGACTCCACAAGGAGTCCAAAAAACTAGAAATAAAGCAGATGCCCATCAACTGGGGAATGGCTAAGCACCCTATGGGATATGAATGTAATACAATATTAGTGTGCCATTAGAAACAATAAATAGGATACAGAGAACTGTGGGAACACTTACAGAAACTAATACAACATGAAATAAACAGAATCATGAGAACATCTATACTGGGTACAACAAGTAAACACAAAGAACAACAAAAAAAAGTAAATTTAAGTATTGTATAATCTTAAAGACCAAGCTTGGCCTTAAAGAAGTATAGGAATGGATTTCCTTTCTTTATAGGTATAGAGGGAGAAAAGTAGGGGTATGAAGCACTGCACTAAGTGTCAATTGATATGGTGGTTAATTTTGCTCAAAAGTGTTTCCCCCTTCTTTGACAGTCTTTGTTAAAAAGGGATAGATTACTGCATCGAGGGATACAATGGGAAATGAAAGTAATGAAGGACCATAAGATCATAGATGTGTATCCAAAAGAAACCTTAGAGATGAGGAAACAGCAGTTAAGTGATTTTCCAAGATCACACACAGTAAGGAACAGAACCAAGATTTGAACCCAGGTTCTCTGACTCCAAATCAAGCATCCTTCCCACTACATCATACTATCTGCATGTTCTACTCTAAGAAAAAAGCAATAAAATTAATCGATCACTCAGGATTTTGCTTCACTAGACTTGGGGACATGGACTACTTCAAAGGCCATCATGCAATCAAGTAATAGTCAAATTTCCCAAAGAAATAACTTGGCCTTTTATCACTTTTAATGGGATTATCCTCTAAGTGCCAGTTTTCTACTAGCTTTTTTCCCCCTTAATAAATACGTAACATAGAAAACCTCGTATGCAACAATTATCCATATCTTTCCTTAGGTTCTTTATAGGGGCCAACTCTCCTCTTGACAGTGCATGCATACCAATGGAGCACATCATCTGTACATCAGTTAGCTCCCTCAAAGATGACTATGCTACTTCCTTTTCAGGTCACACAGCATTTGCAATGCTGCTTCTTTATAAGTCTTTGTTGGTAACAAGCTGCACTACTACTCATTCCCAGAATACCCTTCTCCATGGCCCTCTGGGGGACTTCTAACTCTTCAATTCTTGAAATAAAGTAAGAAATTAGGAATAAAGCACCTTACCATCGGGTGTCCCAACCACAAGTTCAGATGAGCCGTTAGAGCTAAGAATTTCCTTACTCGCTCCTTCCTTTGGCGGCGTAGTTGGTACGCTAACAGCAGCCGACACTGGCTGTTCACTGCAGGATGAGGTTTTCTCAGAGGAGCGTGAGACCGGGGGAGCCCAGCGGGGCACAAACGTGACGCCTTCTTCCTCTAACTGATGCAGGTAATATTCAATGATCTCTTTTCCCTTTAAAATAAAATCTTATTTTATGTCAAGGGAATTTATAATATATGAATTATCCATCTCTCAAGGGTTTTTTAAAACATGTTATTAAAAATGAATACCACAAATAAAAATGGAGGAACAGTGTTTTAAACCATCTATTATCTTTATTTTTAATCCCTTCTTTTTGGAAAAAGCCTGTGTATTCCAAGCAACAATGATAACATATTTACTTGGCACTTTAAGTTGATTATGTGCTTTATATATATTATTATTTCATTTAATATTCCGGCAGGCCTTTGAGGTAGATATGCTACGAGGCAGGTAAATGCTATCCACTCAGGTTAGACTTAGTATCTGGAGATAGTACGATATAGTAAAAAAAAAAAAATCACAGAAATGTAGGTTGAGAGGTGGAAGAAACCTTGAACATTATCTAGTCCAAAGTCCAAATTTTATGTATTAGGAAAATGGGGCTCAAATTGCTTAAGTGGTTTGCCCATGATGGTTCAGCTAGGAAATATTAAGAGGCATAATTCAAACCTAAGATTCTCTTGAACCCAAGTCTAACACATTGGGACTCATAGTATAATGGAAAGAATATGGATTTAAAGTCAGAGTACCTAGGTTTGATTCTCAGCTCAGCTGCTTAATACATGTATAATCTTGGACAAGTCACTCAACCTCTCTGGGCCTCAGTTTCTTCATCTGTAAAATGAGGGTGTTAGAAGAGATGATCTTCAAAGTTCTTTCCAAGTCTATTATCTATGATCCTAGAAGGTTTCCACTATATTATGTTGCCTCTAAGGACTAAGTCTAGCCTGAGTGGGCAGGATTTTCCTACCCAGCCAATTACAAACATTACTTGTTGCCTTGACTTGGTGTACCAAATCAAGCTACATTGAAAAAAACAAGATATAAATAGGACTGTAAACCATTTGATAATTTCCCATTGACAGATACACCATACAAACAAAATTCCTTAACTTTTATGTTGTTATGTGTAAAATTTTAGCAGACAGGGCCTTCTAGAGAAGATAAGGTTATACTTCAGTGATCTGAGATAGGTCTTGTAAAACCATTTAATAATTCTCCAACACACTAGATCTTACAAACGAATCTAGTCAGTCTCCAAGCAAGCTATGAATGTCATGCTCCTTTCCTAGAACTTTTGGAAGATTTTAATGGGACAGAAAATAAAATGGGCTGCCTATTTCCATTAACCACTTACACTTTTAGCATCAACATCTGCCATTCACTTTCACATGATCTTAAATCTTCTGAGTTCTATTAAGTAGCTTATCAGGAAATTTTGAGGTTCCTAATCTAGCCCACCCTCAGGAAAGAATGCCAACTGGGACCACCTCAAAGAGATGGCCTTTTCCCCCTGTAAATCCCATGCCAAGCCTTACTTTTTTAATGTTGCTGGTATACTGTTTCATTGCAATTTTTTCCACAGTGCTTTCAAAACCAAAGAAAGATTTAATATCCAGACTTGCAGACTGTTCAAAACAGGTCCAGTCTTCATTGTCAGGGTGAACCTGAAAGCAAGGGAGAAAGCATTCAAATTAACTATTTTGGAAAGCGACATCATATAAGCTATTGAAACTATAATTAACTTGAAGTAATGAAAGCATGAAGTAGATTAACTAGAATTCCTATTATTCCTCTTAAAATTATATAGAAAAATTATAAAACCTGGTTCAAAATCATAAAAGGCCCAAATAAATTTTTTTAATTTCTAAATTAAAAAAATATTCTCTGAGGATTATTTTGCATTTAAGTTAGAAATAAAAATTGAATTCAATTCAACAAACATATTAAGAGTATACTAAGTATAAAGAAAAGTTCTTGGTACTGTCTTCTTTAGTTATAACTCACATGTTAAAAAATTATCCAAGGGGTGGCTAGGTGGTGCAGTGAATAGAGCACTGGCCCTGGAGTCAGGAGGACCTGAGTTCAAATCCAGCCTCAGACACTTAACACTTACTAGCCATGTGACCTTGGGCAAGTCACTTAACCCGAACTGCCCCTCCAAAGAAAAGTAAAAAAAAAAAAAAATCCAGAGCTCCCCTACAGGTATTTCTGGAAAGCAAAAATGGGGTCAGAATCAAAGTGGTACTTTATAGGAGAGTATTCCTAGGGAAATACAATTCTCACAACAGTAAACCATTAAGAATTGTATTATTGCTAGACTAGGCTCAATCTCCTACTAAATGGAACTCATTAATGACAATAAAGTTTTTGATAGGAGAGTTGCTCAAGAGAATGAGAAATAGGATTGTTTAAAAGCAAAGATGAACTATCACATCCTTAGCAATTCAGTGGAATATTCTCATTTGCTTCTGGTGATAAACAAAACATACTGGGAGAGGTCAATCTGTCAACACAATATTGCTGGGGCCACATAATACCAAATGCCTAACAGGACTCTTCTCTGTCATTCCAGATTACTCACTGTATAACAGCAGTACTCATTAATGATGACCCGGTTAGAAAATGTTTCATTATGAGCCTCTATATGCAAAGTCCGTTCCCGGTGGTTTAATGAATTTTTCTGAACAAAGTAAACATAATCGACTCCTGCAATCTAAAAAAAGACATTAGATTTGTATTAGTGGTAGTTAAAATGTACTAACTATCTCAGTGGGTATGGAGTGAGGCGTTTATTTCTTATTTTTCTTTTTAAAATAGATTTTTACTGATTCCATTTGTTTTTACATCACTTAGATTTTACTCTGTATTCTTCCCAGTCCCTCATCTGAAAAAGCCACATATTATAACAAAGGGATTTTTTTTTTAAAGGCAAAGGAAGAAAATTTAGCAAAACCTACCAATGCATCCCCTGTTTCCCCCCAAATGATATTATATACCTTGTAGTGTACCCATAAAAGCACCCCTTTACAAAGGAGGAGGATCAATTATCTCCTCATATCTTTCCTTTGAGGGCAGGCTTGTTCTTTATAGTTTTGAAAAATTCATTTTTTATTGTTTTATGGTTACAGTTGTTTCATTTTATATTACTACAGTAATTGTGTATATCATTTTCCTACCTGTGTCACTTTGTAATAGTTCATGTAACTCTTTCCATGCTTCTCTATATTTATCTTGTTTGGCATTTTTTCAGCATTATAATATTCTATTACATTCATATACCACAATTTGTTTAGCCATTCCCTCATCAATAGCTATCTATTTTGTTCCCAGTTCTTTGCAACTAAAAAAAAAAAAGTGCTTCTATAAATATTTTTGTGCATATGGAGCCTTCTATTTTGTCAATAACTTCTTTGGGGTATAGACCTAGCAGTGGAATCTTTCATTTTAGCTACTTTATTTATATAATTCCAATCTGCTTTCCAAAATGGTTGTACTTATTCGCAACTCCACCAACAATGTAGTAGTGGACCCATCTTCCCACAACCCAACACTGACTATTCTAGTTTGTAAAATTGTCGGGTATAAAGTAAAACCTGGGGATTATTTTGATTTGCATTTATTAGTAGCAATTTGGAGCATTCTTTAATATGGTTGTTAATAGAATGTAATTCTTCATTGGGGAGCTGTCTATTTACATCCTTTTCCTTTGTCCATTTCTCCACTGGGTAATAGCTTTGGTCTTAATATACTTCTATGAGTTGTTTATATATCTTAGATACTGAATTCTTATCAGAGATTTGATCCAAAGATCCCAGACAACTGCCTCCCTTCTGATTATAGATGCATTAATTTTGTTTGTGCAGAAGCTCTTCAATTTCACATAATCAAAACTATCAATTTTATTTTTTATTAATTTTTTTATTAATTGTCCATTGTTTGATTAAGAATGTAGCTCCTACCCATACCTCTGAAAGGTATATGATCTGCTTCTCTTCTAATTTTTTAATATACTCAATTTTAACATAATATACCTATTTTTAATTTATTGTGGAATTTTTTCATTATTTCCCTGGATATTCTAGAACTTTTGTTCTTCCAAATGAATTCCATCACTATTTTGTCTAGCTCTGTAAAGTATCCCTTTGGTAGTGTGACTGGTAAGAGTACTAAAACCATAGGTTAACTTTAGCACTATTATAATTTATATAATGGCACAACTCAGCCATGAGCACTGAATACTCATCTAGTTTATTTAAGTTGTTCTTTATTTCTTTAAGAAGCATTTTGTAATTGAAACTATGAAATGATTAGGTGCCTCTTATTCCCAAATATCTTACAGGATTCATTTTGCCTCCTGGATTTGTTATTATATAGAAATGCTTAGGTATATTGGCTTATTTTGCAGACTGCAACTTAGTTGAAACTATTTTCTCATTTTGTAATTTGATGATTCCCTGCCCCCCCAGGACATTTTAAGTAAACTATTATGTCATCAGCAAATAGGGATCATTTTGTCACCTCTTTGCCTATTTAAACCTTAAATTTCTCATCTTATCACTACTTCTAGCATCATTAGAACTATTTAAAACAGCAGTGAGTGGAGGAGATATCCTTGCTTTTATTCTCAATAAGGGCAGGTTTCTAGTGTATCCCCATTATATATAATCTTTGCTTTTTGGTGAATAGTGCTCATTTATTTTTTTATAAGAGTCCTCTGTGTCTATATTTTGTAAAGTTTACAGCATTAATGAGTGTTGTACTTTGTCAAAGGCTTTTCTACATCTGAATTATGGTAATTATGGTTTTGGATGTTTTGTTTTTAATGAGAGTAATTAATTTGATAACTGAACCATCTCTGCATCACTAGTACAAATCCAACCTAGTCATAATTAATGATTTCTTGAACAAATTATTAATTTGTCAAGATTTTAATTTAAAAAATTAGCAATCAATAAATCAATATTCATTAATGTTATTAGTCTATTATATTCCTTTTTTGCTTTATTTCTCCCTGATTTAGGTGTTATGCATATATTTGTCTTGTACAATGGGTTTGGTAGAATGCTTTCTTGTTCAATTTTTACAATGGTTTGTGCTATATAGTTGTTAATTATTCTTTAAAAGCTTGATTCTCAGTCCAGCTAGGTGGTACAGTGTATACAGTACCAGTCCTGGAGTCGGGAGGACCTCAGTTCAAATTCGAGATCAAACATTTCTTACTTACTTACTTACTAGCTGTGTGACCTTGGGCAACTCACTTAATCCCAATTGCCTTGCCTTGCCTCCTTAAAAAAAAAAAAGTTTGATTCTCCTGTAAATCCACCAGGAACTGGAAATTTCTTCCCTTGCCCCAAATGGTAGTTCTATTTCCTTTTTAGAGCTAAGATTATTTTGGATCTCTATTTAGTCTCTTGTTAGTGTAGACATATAATACTCTATTTCCTTTGTATTTTCAGTTTTGTTTACATATAGCTACTCATAATAGATTTGGATAATTCTTTTTTATTTCTTCTAGTTTTTACTGTGATTTCATCTTGTTTATTTTTTTCTTTTGTTGATATGACTTTCTGCTCTCCTTTTAATTACACTTAGTTTTTTCAAAGAACTGACTTTTAGTTTTGTTCCTTGGGTACATAGTCTTTATGGTTTCCAATTTATAATTTTTTCCTAATTTTTAAGATTTCTCCTTTTGCACTTATCCTAGGTTTATTTATTGAGAATCCATTTTTAAAATGTATATTTAGTTAATTTAGCTTATCTTTTTACATTTTGTTAATACAGACTTTTAGAGATGATTTTTTTTCTTCTGTTCTTTTTTTTTTAACCAATTTATTTATTTTTAATTTTTAACATTCAATTCCATATGTTTTAAATTTTCTCCTCCTCCTACCCCAAGATGGCATACAATCTGATATAGGATCTATACATACATTCCTATTAAACACATTTTCACATCAGTCATATTGCACAGAATTATAATGAATGGGAGGAACCACGAAAAAGAAAAAAAAGCAAAACAAAACAAAAAAGAAAATAGTCTGCTCAGTATTCAGACTCCATAGTTCTTTCTCTGGATGTGGATGGCATTTTCCATCACGAGTTCTTTGGAACTGTAATTCTTGCATTGTTGAGAAGGGCTAAGTTTATCAAGATCAGTCATCATGGCTGTTTCTGTGAACAATGTTCTCCTGGTTCTGCTCACTTCACTCAGCAACAGTTTATATATGTCTTTCCAGGATTTTCTGAAGTTTACCTGTTCATCATTTCTTAAAGCACAACAGTATTCCATTACGTTCATATACCACAATTTGTTCAGTCATTCCCCAACTGATGGGCATCCCCTTAATTTCCAGTTCTTGGCCACCACAAAAAGAGCTGCTATAAATGTTTTTTGTACACATGGGGCCTTTTCCCATTTTTATGATCTCTTTGGGGTACAGACCTAGAAATTACATTGCTGGGTCAAAGGGTATGCACATTTTTATAGCCCCCTAGGCATTGTTCCAAATTGCTCTCCAGAATAGTTGGATTTTAGCTCACAGTTCCACCAACAATGAATTAGTGTTCCAACTTTCCCACATCTTCTCCAACGTTTATCATTTTCCTGTTTTGTCATGTTAGCCAATCTGATAGGTGTGATATGGTAACCTCAGAGCTGTTTTGATTTGCATCTCTCTAATCAATAGTGATTTAGAGCATTTTTATATGACTATAGATAGCTTTAATTTCTTCCCCTGAAAAATGCCTGTTCATATCCTTTGACCATTTATAAACTGGGGAATTCTTATTAATTTGACTAGGTTCTCTAAATAGTTTAGAAATGAGTAGGCCTATGTCTTTTGTCAGTGCTCCCTGAATCTATTACTATTTTATTGTATTTTGATCTGTAAAGAATGGGTATTTCTGCCTTTTTACATTTATTTTCAACTTCTCAGGACTAAATACATGGTCAATTTTGGTAAAATTCCACATGGTGCTGATAAATATGTATATTCTTTAGTAATACCTTTTTCAATAGTCTGGGTGCATCTATATCCAGTTTACAGCGTCGTTCAATAATGTGAATAGCCCCATCATCACTCTTATATTCATTCACAGTGTCACTGTGTACAAACATTGGAATCAGAGGACACGTAGGAAATCTCCTTTCATAGGCCTACAAAAGGAGAAAGCATAAAAGGAATTAACAAAAAATGCAGTTTGGCAGAATACAAATTCAAGAAATGTCAAAATTAACTCCAGAAATCTGGCAATGGCATCACACATGTATATATTCATTTCAGACTTTATAATTAAAATTTTCATTAAAGAAAAACACTACATATATGTATATATGTGTGTGTATATATACACACACACACATTTACACACATACATACAATTATTCATGGATTCTTTTGGCAGCCTAGTGAAGCCAATGATCCCCTTCTCAGCATAGTATTTTTGAATGCATAAAATAAATAGGATTACAAAGGAAATCAATTATATTAAAATACTTATCAAAATAGTTCTAAAAATAAATCCATGGACCACAAGTTAAGAATTTCTATCCTGGAACCTTTTTAACTATTAAAAAAACCCACAAGGTTTTATGGATACCTTTTGTCCTTACACCTACCCCTTTCTGGACTGAACATATCTTCTGAGGGGGGAAAAAACTTTTAAGCAGAAATATCAGGCACAGTAGCAGTGTTTGATACCAGATTTCATTATCTCTTCTCCAGGAATTTCGCTGCTTTTTCCATTATTCAAAATGAAACTTCTTTTACAGCTCTATTCATTTAGATTGTTGGAGTCACTGTGTATATTATTTTCTTGGTTCTGTTACTTTATTCTGTATCAGTTTATAGATCTTAATGTTCCTTTTAAGTCTGCATATTCCTCATTTCTTACTGCATTATTCATATATCATAGCTTTTTTAAAGCCATTTCTCAATCAATGGGCACTTACTTTGTTTCTTTCCTACCATAAAGAGCATTGCTCTGAATATTTTTGTATATAATGTACCATTGTTCCTGACTTTGATTTCTTGAAGATATAAATCCAGTTATCAGGAGGATACTGGGTCAAAGGATAAAATCATTTTTCTTGCATTTTTGTTCAGTTGTTCAGTCATGTCCAACTCTTTGTGATCCCATGGACCAATGCTTTCTTGGCATTTTGACATTTGGTTTTCTTGGCAAAGCTACAGTAGTGGTTTGTCATTTCCTTTTTCAATTCACTTAACAGATGAAAAAACTGAGGTAAACAAGATTAAGTGACCTGCCCCAGGTCACACAGTTAGTAAGTGTCTGAGGACAGATTTGTACTCAGGTCTTCTTGACTATACACAATACTCCATCCACTAAGAGCCTGAAGCCACATTTGAACTTAGGTCCAGGTACAGGTCCAGCCCTCTATCCACTGAGTCACCTAGTCGCATAGTTATAAACAAATCTAGAATGCTTGGATCGCTTCACAATTCCACCATCAATGCATGGGTGTGCCTGTCTTCCTACAGCTCCTCTACCACTGACTATTCCCTTTATTTTACCTCTCTTACTTTTAGTTACTTAGAGTATGTTTTTATGCAGTAATTTAATAGTTTGCAAATTTTGGGGGAATGGCTTGAACATTTAATTCTCTGATTATTTCAGATGACTTCAATTTTATGACAGTGAGGGATGTTTCATGCAACAATTACTCCATATCCTATATTTTCTCTTCTAAATTATTTACATTTATTTCATTCACGTAAAAGCACTTAATTTTATGCAGTCAAAATTATCTTTTTGTCTTTTAATATCTCCTCTATCTTTTAAATGAAGGATTCTCCTATGAGAGGAATGGCTAAACAAAATTTTACAGAAATACAGAAATTTAATGTAATATTATTGTAAGAAATGATGCATATAATGAATATGGCACAGAAAGATCCACATGAACTGACGCTGAGTGAAGCAAGCAGAGACAAAAAACCAATATACACAAGAACACAAACAATGTTAAGTGTAACCTTAAAAAAACAAAGTGAATGTAACAAAATTATAAAGAATTATAAAAAATATGACATGAAGAGATGAGAGGATAATCCAAACTCTTCCCTTGGCAGAGGTGGGAGGTCCACAGGTATTATACACTGCACATGTTTATGTTTTCAGACTTTTTTAATGTACTGCTCAGTTGTGATGATTTTTTTCCTCTTTTTTTTGTCTTTAAAATATACTAACTGGGACAGCTCGGTGGTACAGTAAATAGAACACTGGCTCTAGAGTCAGGAGGACTTGAGTTCAAATCCAGCCACAGACACTTGACACTTAATTAGCTGTGTGACCTTGGGCAAATTACTTAACCCCAATTACCTTTCCTTCCTCCCCTCCGAAAAATAAAATAAAATATACCAATTGTTATTGGGGATGACTCTCTGGGAAGAGGTCAGGGGAAGGATACTGGAGATAACTGGGGATATCTATGATGCAAAAAAAGAACAGAAGATATCAATAAAAAATTTATTAAAAAAAAAAAAGAATTTTCCCATGGGACAGTCATCAACAGCTCCTATTTCCTGCCTTCTGACTTGACTTCCAGACTTCTGGACCATACTGCAACTTCCATGCTGTAAGGCAGACCATCTGAAGCCTTGAAGAAGGATACAATAATAACACTTAAAACAAAACAGGGCATTGGGGGATGAAACTGAACCACCTAAAATCACCCGCCACCCTCAACAAACCTCTCCCCATCCATTAATACTTTACTTAGACTTATTCCTCAATGTACTGTTATATACTCTTGCTTCTCTTTTATTCTCCCCATTCTGATAATACTGAATCTCCTGCTGCGGCTATTGAACAAACCTGCTCCCTCATTCCTATCCAGCTCAATCTTGTCCTCCTCACCTCCCACTCCAGATCTCCACATCCAGAACTTGAAGGGTATTCCATGAGTATGTGTTACATAAGATCCCTTTTAGACATAAAATCAATTTTGGAAACTTTGTTGTAATCTTCCACTTCTATTTTGTATTATTCTCATTCCATTTAACATATCAGATGTCTCAATAGTGAACTAAAACTTTTGGGTTTTAGTTCTAAAACAACTGAGATTTGTCACTAAAAGTAAACCCATGTTTTGGGTAATTATGTGGATAATTATATGTATTTCTACCTACGATCCTACTCCCACTCTTATTTCAAAAGAGATGGGTTTTTTTTTTTAGCCTGTAATTTGGGAACTTGATAATAGTTCTTAACCAGACTTTAAAGCATATGTAATTTTGACATATTAAAAGCTGAGATTCTGCTGTGAAGAAAACCACATTTTAGTAAAGCTGTCAGTTTAAAATTTAATGGTTATAATGCTGTATTCTGCTAGGTAGATCCATTTAAAAGCAGCACCACTTAAGGAAGTGCAGCTTAAAACTGAACTGTGTGTGATCAGATCCAAAATCAGTCAACTAAATACAACAGGCTCCTTATTGATAGTATTATTAGTCATTTGCTAGGAGATAGCAGTGAACAACACTGTCCCAGATCTTAATAAAATTGAGTTCCTAATGCTTTTAAATAGCTACAAATACTCCAAAAAACAGTTTAAAAATGAAAATAAAGTTCAAAACATCCTCAGAACATTGGAGAACTGGGATTGTTTCCAGCCCATTATTGTCTTTTTCTATAAGATCTTGTTTAATAATTTATTATCAAATCAAAAACGTGTGTCTAGTGTTAAGCACTGTTCCAAGGGCTGGGGAGGAATTGAGAGGAAGGAATACAAAGAGTATAGAATAATCTTAAAGAGCTTAGAGTCTACGTGGGAAGACAAAACAAAAAATTTTGAAAGCTGTATAGCAATAAAAGAGTTAAAAAGTTCAAGATAACAGATAGGTTCTTTCACAAGATAGAATATGATTAATTTTGAAAATATGGTAAGAGTACAAAGATTTTGAGTGTGAGGATCTAGTTTCAAATCCTTGTTCTGCCAAAAACTACCTGTGTGACAAACTTATGATTCAGTTTTCTCACCTAGAAAACAAAGGGGACTGAATTTCCCTTTCAGTTCTAAATCTATTATCCTCTGAAACAAAAAGATCGCATGAAATTATATATACTTGTCATATGAAGTTGAAATTTAGAGAAGGTGTTTGGGGTGATGGTGGGGAATTCCAGTTAGATAAGAGAATAGGATTCAATTAAATGCAAACAAAAATTCATTTAAAAGCCTACTAAAAATAAGACACTGTGCTAGGTGGTGAACATACAAAGACAAAACTGAAAGAATTCTTTCCCTCAAAGAACTTAAATTTTACTGGAGGGATACAACATATACTCAGATAAGTGCACAAGAATTTGAGGAAGGACATAACACTAAAAACTAGGGGATTTAACAAGAGATTTATCTTGGCTCCAGGGATTTTCTCTGGCAGTGCCCCAAACCTGGAATGCTCTCCTTCTTCATCTCCAACTATTAGCTTCATTGTTGTTGTTGTTTTTAAGCCCCGACTATAACCCCATCTTCTACAAGAAACCTGCCCTTTTCAATCCTTCTTAATTCTAGTGCCTTCCCTCTTTAATTACTTCCCATTTATCCTGTTATATAGCTTGTTCTATTTGTTTGTCTCCCCCCATTAGATTGTGAGCTCTTTGAGGGTAAGGACCATCTTTTGCTTCTTTTTGCATTTCCAGCACTTAGCAGTCTCTGACACTTAATAATATTAGGTTCTTAATAAACGTTTGACTAACTTCAAGATGAGATGTCACCTGAGCTGAACCATGAAGGAAGACAAGGTTTCTAAGGGGATGAAAAGGGGGTGTATTCCAGAAATTGGACAATTGTATGAAGGTTCAAAGGTGGAGAAAGAATGGGCAGTTCAGAAGAGCTAACTAGTCTAGTTTAGCTGAAATGTAGAGTACAAAAAGAGGAATAAATAATGTCACTAAAGTCTGCTGAAGCCAGAGTTGGGAAGAACTAAAAATGCCAGGTTGGGGCAAGGTGAGGTGGTGGGAGGGTTGTATTTGATCCTAAAAGCAGGATTTCCTATTAATCATGGAAGGTTTTGTTCAAGGGCAGAAATATAAAGCTTGTACTTGAAGAAGATTGTGTTGGAAGGCAGGCAGTTTTACTTAACTGTATAATCCTTTGTTTTAAGGACTTAACAAAAGATCATTGAGTGAGTTTCTTCTTACCACCCTGCTTGTCCTTTTACAATTTACCACATGACAGTTCATATCACACAATCACTAGCTTTTCCTCAGGATTTAAAAGGTGGAGTGTGGGGCAGTAGCTCAGGAAGTCAGGTTTTTTTTAGGGGAGAAAATGATCCTTTTTTTCCTTTTCAAATAGGAAAAAAGATGTTGAGACTGTTTGCAGTTCTCCCCTTAAGAAAAGAGTCTATGATTTATATTACAGTCTAGATTTGATGATTGTAACTCCAATGCCACTGTCTTCATTTGTCTTAGAGACAAACCTGGAGAAAGGTCTTTTTCTATGGCATTCAATGTAAATAGTAACTCTGCAATCGTTTATTTAGTATTATAAATTTTATCTTATCTTATATATTATATAAAATATATAAATTATTACATTATTACAAATTTTAGCATTATTTTAGTATTAGATATGAACCTTGGAGGTTAGATGTAAAAATACCCATATCCCCTGTGGAGGCTAAATATAAAAAATACATTCAAATCCCATCTACTTTTATGTACAGATATCCAAAGTTGTTTATTTGAAATATCTGAGGGAAGCAGAGGAGAAGGGCAGGGAAGAAAGAGGGATGGGAAAAGACTAAATTATCTTGATTCAGATCATTCAGTAGCTAGGTGGCATAGTTTACTTAGAATGTCAGATATTAGATATGACCATGGGCAAGGCACTATTTCCTAATCTGTAAAATAAGAATGGCATCTACCTCCCAGGATTATTGTGAGAATAAAATGAAATAATACTTATAAAGTGCTTTACAAATTTTAATGCACTATAACACTAGTTAGTATTACTATTCTTACTCATCAAACAATAGTACATTCAGTCAACTAGAAACAACTAAGAAACAACTTAGGTATTTCAAATTACATACTATTTTGAATAGGTCAGATTAATGGAGCTTTACTATTACCGCAGCAAAAGGATCTATGGCAGCTCATGAAAAATGTAGGGGAAAACAGCCTTTATATATATATATTTTTTAAAATTTATTTTTTATTTACTCATTTACTTTTAATTTACAAGATTCAGTTCCACAATCACTTGGGTTTCAGATATTCTCCCCTCCCTTCCCCCCCCCCCCATGGTGGCGTGCAATCATGTATAGGATCTGTAA
>CM053586.1:192263933-192297515 GCA_028646515.1 Pseudochirops corinnae | reverse complement strand
AAAGAGCTGCTTTCTTCATTGAAATGTTTTTCTATTTTTGCAATTTTGATTTTAAAAGAGTTAGTCAGTTTATCTTCTATCTCTCTAATTTGGTTTTCAAAGTCCTTCTTGAGCTTTTCTAAGAATGCTTTCTGGGCTTGAGACCAATTCATATTCCCTGTTGAGGCTTCAGCTGTGGGTATGGAGTCAATGCTATCTCCTTCTGAATTTGGTTCCTTCCATTTGCAATAATAGGATTCCAGAGTCTTTGTCTTTGCAATCTGTCTTTTACCCCTTTTGAGGCAGGGCCTTATTCATGCCCTTCCTCTAGGACTCCCAAGCCTTCACTATTTTAAAGTTTTGCTCTGGGGCAATAATTTCTGTGTTTTCAGGTCAGAGAGGGGGAATTGGAGCAGCCGGGGTTCACTCTGCCATTCTGGTTCCTGGGAGTTCAGGTAGGTGCTTTATAAATTTCCAGGCTGTGGGTTGATAGTCTCATGAGTAGCTGCTGCCACTGCTGCAGGCCTTAAATTTGTCTCTTACCCAGCTCTCTCAGATCCCAGTCCTGTGGTGATAGGACTGGGAATGGCTCTTGTGGTTGGTGGATCAACTTGCCACCATCCACATCTTTCAGGCCTCCGCCTTCCCATTTGTTTTATTCTCAGCTTTTAGTTATCACAAATAATACTGCTATAAACATTTTTTACATATATTATTGCTGTCAGGAACTTCCTCGACATATAGCCCCAATCCTAAAAGTTCCAAGTCAATTGCTATTAGCATATTTATATTATTTATATTATCATTCCCTATGTTTTGTTTCTTAAATGATATTTCAAATTATTGGGAAATCTAAAATTCATTTAGACATCACATAATCTGATAGGCATGCTAGGAGGTGAGAGCCTTAACTGCTTAATGTCATCACTCATTTGGGAAGGTACAAAGGTTTCCTGGATTCTCAAGTCAACAGCAAGGGACTCTGGTTGCCTTTTATTTCTCAAGTATATGAACATAGGGAGTATGAATCCAAAGCTGAAATCCAACCACCTAAACTTCGCTGCCCAAATGCTGACTTTTCTGTCTTACATCAGGAGGAAGCTATCAACAGACTGCTCATATAAACACTTGAGCCAGTGCTGGAGAACAGGAAAGAGTCTTGATTCTTTGTCTCCCCAAACAGGAATAACTTGAGACAGAGACAGGATGTTTTCCAAGTCTCATCATTTTCATTGCTCTTAGCACTACTATTAATCTCATTCCATGTAGGACACAGTAGACCAATGCAATTATGTGAGTTCTGATGACTCAAAAGTTAAGTGGAACACAATTCCTTCAAAAATGGAAAAAGGATAGCTGGCATTCTGAGTTCTTCCTAACTTAAACATCTGGTTTATAATCTCATGGGTAGCTTTTATTGGATAATTTGATGAGCTCCAAATTTCAGTGATAGTATGTTTGCAAATTTCCACTATTGCCTTGAAACACCAGAGGCTTAGGTTGCACAATGAAAGGAATCTTACCTATGGAAAGGCAAGATCAAGGTGGCTGGGTGGACAATAATGAATAAATGTTCAGTACTTATGAAATACACCAACTAATGACCCCTTTGTTTATAAGAACAGTAGTTAAAGGAGTTCTAAATCATTCTGTGGAATAATATCAGGAAAGAATTTAAATTGCCATTGGTCCATAAAAATAGCCACCCTAACAGTTTATTGCTTTCTGGTATCCCTGCAAACCCTGGATTTTGAGATGTGAGTTTTTCAATTTCAAATTAACCTGTTACCTCCCATTTCTTACACTACCTCCTGTTTGGTAGACTGGACTCAATAAATAATACTAGGGAAATTCTCATATCATTAAGCCAAAAGGATAAAGTTTCCAGAAATAGCACTGATTTTTTTTAACTCTAAATGCAACATAACTTGTTTTGGTTACTCTATTGGCCAAATTAAATAATTAGCCTCTGGCACCACTAATGGTTGGGTGATGATAACTCCCCATCATTTCCAACTCTCCAAATTCAAAAGCCCATATAGATAAAAGATATGTTCAAGTTTGTGTTCTTTGAAGTAATTTCACTGGAAAGCAGAACTACTTGTGAACATTTTTTTATTAGAAAGAAGTCTTGATTAATGAGTATTTACTTTGGAGACTGAAAACAACAGATAACAAAAGATGAATTCAGAATAGTATAAAATGGGTGACTTTGCCTCACTTTCTAAGGTCCTAGCCTATTATACTTTAGCCCCCTTAGGGTTCTCTAGTACCCCTAAGGAGCTGGGGAGTCTCTTTACTCTGATATCAGATCAATTCCCCAATGGTTATCTTCCTCTCATCCTTAGGGGCCCAGTGATTAGCAATCTAGTTACATTGAATAACTTAACATTACTTCAAAAATATAGCAAGAATAAGAACACAAACATTTTTTCCTAATACCTCCAGTGTGTATTCCCCCCATATCACATTGGTCTCTGGGGAGGAGGATGGAGAAGACCAGGCTCATAGATTGGCTCAGTTCTTACATAACATTTGTCCCATCAAGTACAAGTACAAAGCTGTGCCAGCTTCTGCAGGGATGGAGGTCAGGACCTAAGATCCTTAGGGTGTTGTTGCTGGGAAAGCTGCAACATTGGGCCTATATTTCTAGACTCTTGAATCCCCATAAGTCACATTCCCAGACCAGAGCAGAGACTTCACTCATTGCGCCTAGAAAAGAAAAGAATGAACTAAAAGGCCAAAGATCCAGGGTTATTTCGAAAGGCCATATGACCTAAGTTGAGGAGTACTCCTAGTTGAGGCAACCCCTATTCTTTTCTCCCTTAATTTATACTGTGAGTGATAGGGTCACCTTTACTTTCAGACCTGAATGTATCAAAAACCGAGGCAGGTATTGCCAAGCCATTTTTAAAATGCCAACACTTCTTCTTGTGCAGCCAACGAAAAAAAGCTATCCACAACTATATGGTTGGTCAACAGAGATGTCCACAGATGTTCTAGTCCTCTTGTCCTCTGGAAGCAAATCCCCAGCATCTTCCACTTGATTCTTTCTCAGCAAATTGATGGTATCTGTACATGTGTCTGATTTCTTCTGTAAAAATCATGTCAAGAATGATAAAACTCAAAATAAATTGAGCATGACTAGGAAGACCAAGGATAACAAAAAGAGTTGTTCCCTCTACTCCAACTATTAGAGGAAGAGAAGAAAATCAAAAACGGTTTGATCAAGGACCATTGCATAGGGGGTAGAAGAGACAGTGATCATTGGCAATAAGGAGAAAGCAGAGCTGTTTGGTTATTTTCATAGAATCATAGATTTAGTGCTAGAAGAAACCTCAGGGGACAGTTAGTGCATCATTTAACTGATGAAGAAGCTAAGGCCCAAAGAGTCCAAGTAACTTGCCCAAGGCCAAGTATCAGATTGGGATTTGAACCTAGGTCCTCTCCAGAGTCTTTCCACTGTACTCTATTTCTTCTCTTTTTTCCCTGCCAGAGTGAATGACCTCTGTGCTGGAAATGTTAGAACAAAAATGGCTAACAGGGATTTGTTATTCAAGATAAATGAGGAGATAGGAAGGACCATCTTTCTAACTCACTGATGAATTCAAGTCCTCTGGCCCAGATAAACCACATTCTTGAGTAGTGAACTGGTAGATATGATTGCTTAGCTAGGTAATATCTGAAAGATTGTGGAGAATGGAGAGATACTCCAAGATTAGAGAAGGGTGAATGTTACTCTGAGTTTCTAAAAATGGAAGAGAATAAAATCTACAAACTATAGGCCAGTGAGTTTAACAATAATTCCTGGAAAAATTCTGGAATGGTTTGTGAAAGAGATCAGTAGAGAAAATGTTGAAAAGAAAGCATCAAGAACAAGTTGTTGCAGACTATGCTGATTTCCTTTTTGATAGGTTTACTAATTAGCAACTAATTAGCAATCTGCTAATTAGTGGAATATTTTAGATATTGTTTATCTAGATCTTAGTGAAGCTTTTAACAAAGAATATCATATCATTTTTGTGAAAAACAAGAAGAAACTAAATGATGATACAGGCAGATTGATTTAGAACTTGTTGTGTATCTGGACTCAAAGAATAATTATTAATGGTTCAAAGTAAATTTGGCAGAAAAACTCCAGGGGTATGCCTCAGGGGGTCTGTGTCCAGCCTTCTACAATTTAATATTTTTATCAATGACTTGAATAAAAGCATAGATGGCATGCTCATCAAATTTGCAGATGACATTAAATCTGGAGAGAAAAGTGACATACTGGATGACAGAATTTGGATTCAAAAAGATTTTGACAGGCTATCCATCAATCAATCAATCAACAAGCATTTAAGTATCTACTATGTACTAGACACTTCTAGGTGCTGGCAATACAAAGGCAAAAGTGAAACAGGAAACTCAAGGAGTTTACATTCTGCTGAAGGAAGATAATCTGTATGTATATAAGTATATATGAAGTAGGTACAAAAGAAATACAAGGCAATTTGGGGGAGAAATCAGTAAAGTCTTCTTATATGTAATGAGAATGGGAATTTGAAGATCTTCCCTGCCCCTTAATACACCCTAGGGGAGTTTGAAGACCTCCACTGCTTTGAAAGTAAACTCTACCCCCTAATAAGCTGAATGTAGTCACATGGAGCTTGTGGTGGGAGGAGCTTGCTGAAGGAAAGCAGAGCCCACAGGAAGCTGGGAATCAGAGGCAGAGAGACAGTGGGAGAGAGACAGGAAAGGAGATAGAGAGGTTTGTGAGTAAATATTGATCTAATATTTGTTTGTGGGAAGGCTAAAAGATGCTGTGACTCTCAGTGTTATTATGGCTTCTTAATATCTTTGGTACTATGATGGAATCAGCTTACTGGTTTTGGGATTTGGTTTTCTGGTGTTTCAATGTTTCAGTTCTGTCCTCTATATGGAGAGTTTGGTATATTTTGCAGTCAAATGTCATGTGATATTTATAGTCATGGTCTTGATTGTGATCATGGAAGCTGTAAATATTGCATTAGCACTACAATATGGAAGGTGACTTTGAGCTGATTTTTGAGGGAAACATGGTAATCTAAGATGCAGAGGTGAGGAAGAAGTACATTTCAGGCATGGAGGAATATGGGGGAGACAACAAGTCCAAAGGCATGGAATCAAGAAATGAAGCTTTGTATAAAAAGGCCTGTGGGTCTGGATGTGCAAGAAGTGGGAAAGTAATTTAAAAAAATTTTTTTTTTTTGCTTTTTGGAGGGCAATTGGGGTTAAGTGAATTGCCCAAGGTCACACGACTAGCAAGTGTTAAGTGTCTGAGGCCAGATTTAAACTCAGGTCCTCCTGACTCTAAGGCTGGTGCTCTGTTCACAAAAGTGAGTAATTATAAAAAGAATGAGAAGATAAATTGAATCCAAGTTGTGAATGGTTTTAAGAATCAAACAGAGGAGTTCAAATCATAATGTAATAGGGAGCCATAGGAATTTATTAAGTACAAGAGTGATATCTAATGTACTGGCATACCTAATGTACTGGTATGACAGATCTAAATTATCTTGACTGACTGGAGCACTGGGCTTGATCAAATAACACAAAATTCAATAAGGATAAATGCAAAATTTTACATGTTATACAAAAAATCAACTTCATAAGTACAAAAGGGGGAGGCATGTCTGAAAAAAATCTGGGTTTTTTTAAAGATTGAAAGCTCAATAAAATCAGCAGTATAATGAGGCAGCCAAACTAGTTAATGGTAATCTTGGGGTACATTAAGAAAGCTATTGCTTCTAGGAAGAAGGAGGTAATAGACCCACTATACTATATCCTTGTCAGATCATGGCTAAACCCAATAATGTTCATTTCTTGACACTTTGGTTTAAAGACATTGACAAACTGCAGTGTATCTAGAGGTTAACAAGGATGATGAAGGGTCTTGAGTCCATGCCATATGAGAATTAATTGTGAGGATATTTAACTTGGAGAGGATAAGATTCAGGGGGGACCCAGGAAGTCATCTTAAAGGATTATTATGTAAAAGAAGAATTAGACCTTCTGTTTGGTCCTAGAGGTCAGAACCATTAGCAATGAGTTTAAGTTACAAAAAGGCTTGATGTCAGGAAAAACTTTCTAACTATTATAACTAATAGTTATAAAGAAATGAACAGGTGCATGAGAATAATTTATATAATAACAATACTATAAAAAATTTAGAAAGTATAAAAATTATGATCAATAAAAATGACCATTCATGATTCCTAAGGCCCAGAGATGAAATATGCTAGCCTCCTCTTGAAGGAGATGTGAAGAATGTAAGGTGAAGAATGAGACATTCATCTTTTGAACACAGCCGATGAGGGAATTTGTTTGCTTGACTACACATATTTATTGCAAGGACTTTCTTTTCTTTTCTTTCTTTCTGAAGGGGCAGTGATAGGAGAAAAAGAAGATAGATTTCTGTTCATTTTAAAAAAAGTGGAACATACTCCCTTGAAAACCGGTGGTTTGTCCCCTTTTGGACAAGTGGCTGGATGACCATTTGTCAAGTATGTCATAGAGAAGCTTATTTTCTGGTAGGGGTTAGATTTGATGATTGCAGAGGTTCCTTCCAACTTTAAAATTCTGTGAGTCTGTGAAGCATGTCTTCTTCCCTACTGCATTTGTTAGTAATTTGGGGGTCACTTTGCAAGAGTGATTCACCCACTCATTGCTTTCTCTTTTGGAAACCCCTTCCTTGCATGTGCCACATTTACTCAGAGTAACCCAGGGAAATTTCGTTTAGCTGACTGCAAGGAATTGGTGTAGTGCATCGTGGGATGCATATTGGGTATACATATTTAACAGAACATAGGGGGACAACAAATAACCAGAGGTCTTTTAGTTTTTAGTACCAAAAGATTTAAAATAACCAACCAATCCTATTTCTTGTTAATTTGCTTAAGGAAGTATAGACCCCTATTGTGCCTGTTCACAAGCAGCTGTATGGTACATTTCAAATGGGGACTTAGATTAATAAGTCCTATAAATAGTCTCTAGATTCAGTAGCTACAAATCACACAGCTGGAAGTGTTAGTGCTGTGGTTTTTAGCTAGTCTTCTGAAAAGAATTGAAGCTTGGCAACTTGTAGACCAAAAGGGGAAATAAAATAACAAGAACCAAGAAGGTGGGGGAGAAGAAAGAGTACTAATTCAATCCAATAAAGGAATGTATCCACACCTAAATAGAGGAAGAAATTCCTACTACATTTTTAGTTCTTTTTATAGATATGAAAAGACATGACAAATGACTTGATCAAAATGACTACTGAAACCCATAACTGAGTAATTTCTTCAATGTTGTCTTGTATGGGTGCTGCTTACCGTGTTTAAGCTTGTTATCCGTTACACTAAAATCTCCTGTCACTTTCAGCTTGCTTAACTAATAGGAGTTTGTGTTCATTCCCTTGTTTAGGTGCATTGCACATATGGAGGCACAGTCACAGGTCTGTCTCAATAATGTCCTGGGTCTAGACTGACCTCTGGCTGAGGATCCCATACCTGCGCATTTCACTGTAACACTGAAAACTCAGTTTCACATCTTTTTCCAGGTTAGCCTTTGGCTATGCATCTCTTCTACTTCATTTTTTTTTAAATTTTTTTTTTATTTACTCATTTACTTTTAATTTACAAGATTCAACTCCACAATCACTTGAGTTTCAGATTTTCTCCCCTCCCTTCCCCCCCCCCCCATGGTGGCGTGCAATCATGTATAGGATCTGCAAATACTTTCACATTGTACAATAGTTTGGTCATACAGAAGGATTGTAACTAATGCATCTCTTCTACTTTAGACCTGATGGCCATGCTTGGAGTCTATTTAGTCCCATATCCAAAGTTCCCATAACTTCCTTTTTCCTATAGTTGCTAACAAAGAAGGCAACCAAACCACTGATTCCTTTTCCTGCCTCCCTGCTCACAGAAGACCTTGCCTATTTCACTAGATCCTACCCTTTCTTTGGTGTTTCCTAAGAAGTATTTATGTATGTAAGTGTATATATATACATATATACATATATACATATATATGTATGTGTGTATGTATAATGTATGTATATATCTCTGTGTATATGTGTGTGCATTTATTTGTGAGCTTTATCCTTGTTTGAACACATGAAAAACTAGAAAAATACTGGGTCTTTGACAATCACCTTACATATGTATTAGAGTGACATATCCAACACTGTATATACACAGTCAGCCTTGTGGAAAGAAGGAATGAAAATGCAATCATGGCAGCAATTGCTGCCTGTTAGGCATTATTTTAATGTTTATTAGCTATCTCACAATGAGACAAATCATACATTGTTAATGGCTATATTGATTTATCTAATCCTATTCGTTTAGGAGTTTGAGATGGAGAGAGAAAATAGCCTATGTGGAAAAAAAAATGAAGGTTTGAGAGAGTTTGAGGTTTGGAATAATTTTTTAATATACTTCAGAACATACCTGCTAGACTTCATTTAAACCCAAAGAGAAAGGGAGGAAGGCAATGAGCCTGTGGGAAGATGGTTTTGCAAGATTGAAACCTTAATTAGCTCATTAAAGAGGGAGATGGGCAGGTGATGAAAATGAGTCAGGATTGGCCTCTACCTTCTGGGGCTGCTTGTCGTGGAACCTCTAAAGATGGTCATTGCTTTTTGTGATACAACCCCTACTGCTGGGGAAATAGAGAATAAATTACTTGTGGTCATTCAGCAAAAAAGAGTTGTAAACTGTGTTTCCTTAAGAGCTCCCTTCAAGATAATCGTAGTGAAGCGTGTTTTTGGCCCTCCAGCTTTGTTGGGCCTCCCAGCTGGTCATTTAAGCCTCCACCAAATTCTACCAGGACGGCTTTTCAGGATTCAGTTTACATTCAAAGAAATCCACAGGGATTGAATTTTGTGAGACAGAGGTTTTCCCCTCTTTAGGAAAGGTCAAATTCTGAAAAACTAGTTGTGATCTTCCCTTGCTATGGCACTGGATGCCTTTGCTTTGTGAATGGTTTTGCATCACCCAGCTGCCACCAAGGAGGCTTTCTAAACCCATGGCTTTTTTTCATGTTTTAAAGAGTCGTATTTGTGTAAACTGGTTTTGAATGGCTTCTCCAAAGTACCTGACCTTTATATGGACCAAGCTATTGAGGAGTGGCATGAGAAGCCCCAATTGTGAAAGAATGCAAACTAAGGTAGACCCTTGGAATTTTAGAATTGTCCAATAAATGTGCTTTGACGAAGCTATTTGGGTTTTATTTGTTTTTAAATTTAAAATTTTGCCATAAGGATTTTGGTGCAAGCAAAGGGAGACACTTGAAAGAGCAATGAAAGAACTCTAGAAGCTCAGAGACATTTCTGAAATCGGGGATATGACAAAAAATGCACCAATTGTGTCACCATTAAATTAGCTGAGTTCTGGCAAGGATGCTGCATTAGTTTGTAAAGTTTCCATTCTCACCCCCAAACTGTGAACTTTCTCTCAAAGAATCCTAGGACCATTTTCCCCCCAGTGCCAGCAGAAATGGCTAGTGCACACAGGAAATAGAGCATATAGTTTTGTTGTTTTTTGTATTGCTTTGTATCTTTCCACCAGCATAGAAAGGGGCAGAGTCAGGTCCCAGCAATAGCAGGACTCCCAGAGCTCCTACAAAACACAGGAGGACCAGTGGTTATGCAGGCTCTCAGCAACCTTGTGCATAAGTGAAACAAAATCCATCCTATCATAATGTTGCAGAATCAGGCCCCAGTGAGGTAGGTCAATAGCTCTCAGAACTGTAGGAGCCCTCTGTCCCAGCATAGGGCAGGAGAGGTCAGGCCCTTGTAGTGGCAGTTGACCTGCCTGGCACAGGTAGTGGCAGTTGACCTTGGCAGAACAGTCAAAGGTGCAGGTCCCAGTGGCAGGAAGCAGTAACTTATACTCCAGAAAGAGCAGACAGCAGCAGACAGTGGGCAGAGATACAGGGATTAGTGGAGGAGGTTAGCAGAGTGGCTCTCAGTGGCAGAAAAGTGGTCACTGGCATGTACAATGACAAAAGGCTGATCCACTGCATCCTATTGCTTACTATAACGTAAAACTGATTTGTACCTTCATATTGCTGCCAGTACAGTACTCAATGATTGACTGCCTCTTTGTCAGGGAGGGCTTAGAATACCAACATGCAGCATCATTAGGAAGAAGCTTTCTATCTTTAGCAGCAAGGGAAGCGATGTGTCTAACCTAGTCCCCACAGAAGAAAAGAAGCAGCCCCCTAGACTTCCTTCATTCCTCAAAGATTTTGTATTCCTTACCCTTCCATGGGGGTCCCAAGGTAGGCCCTAGTTGGTCCACCAGGAAACTCTAAGTAGATGTTGGTACAGGACAATTCTTCCTGACTTGTAAAGAGGATCAATGGGAATGCAAGAAATGTCATCATCTTTCCTGTAGCCTGGATATTCCTGCTTTTGCTTATGTTCACCTTTTTTACATTGAGAAGCCCACTATGAACTGAAAAGGCTTAATATCACTCACCAACCACATGGCTAGTACTGTATTCAGTTACAAATGATCTAACTTGCCAAATCTAATGTTTTTTTTTTCTTAATCTTCAACCTTTTTGATCTCTTTGTAGAGTCTCCTACACTTTTTAATCTCCCACATCTCCTTGATCCTCTTTTCTCTCTAGGTTTTCAAAACATTGCTATCTCCAGGTTCTCTTACCTTATCTGACTGCTCTTTCTCAATCTCCTTTGCTAGATCTTTATCCCTATCATAACTCATCAGCCAAGTATCAGAGAGAGCATGCAGAAAGCCTGGTGGCTGTTTTATATTCACCCTCCAGGAAAGTGATGTCTGTAGCCTGAATCTTTAGACTAATCCCCTGAGCCAACCAAAAGTTCAGAATGGTTTCAATGCCTTTAAAGGAAAAAAAAAAACAAAAACAAACAACTATCCCAGCTTGCATGAAGGCAAGAATTAGGATATTGCACTTGCTCTGCTCTGCTGCTTGATGGCAAGGTCTTCTAGAGGCTCTTCCACCATTTAAATGACGTTAGGACTGTTGTCAGTCATAACCTCTGATATTCAAAAAACCTGATACAGACAAAATTAAAAGAGAACCATATCAAAAACAAAACAAATATATAACAAAACAAACAAAAAGATATAATAGGTCCTGAAGGAGTAAATGAATCAAGGAGAGTCTTAGCAAGGACCAAATCACAGGTCTAAACAATCAAGTTCATATAGTCAGTCAAAAAGTATTTAAGTACTTTTGTGCTAGGCAGTGTGCTAATGTTAGGGTATTAGCAAATAGCAATCCTTGCCATCAAGAAGCCTTGGAGATGTATGTATACACACACACACACACGCACACACATATGTGTGCGTGTATGTGTGTATATGTAGATAGATAGATAGATAGATAGATAGATAGATAGATAGATAGATACAAATATATATACACAAACAAGTGACATATAGGATCAATACGATAGTCAACAGAAGGAAGACATTAGATGTGAGAGGATTGAGAAATGCTTCCTATAGAAGGTGAGGCTTTAGCTGGGACTTGAAGGAAGACTGGGAGGTACAGATGAGGAAGGAGGACATTCTAGGTATGTGAAAATGTTCGAGGAACAGCAAGAAGGTCAGTGTCTCTGAATTGAAGAATACATGGAGGTATGTAATGTATAAGAAGATTATAAAGGTAGGATTAAGTTATGAAAGGGTTTAAAAGCCAAACAAAGGATTTTATATCTGATCCTAGAGGTCATGGGGCATGGCTGGAATTTACTGAGTACAGGGGTGACATGGCCAGACCCGTACTTTAGGAAGATCACTTTGACAACCGAGTGGAAGATAGACTAGAGCAGGGAAAGTCTTGTGGCAGGGAGACCAACCAGCAGACTATTGCAATAATTCCAGCATGAGGTAATGAAGGCTTACATGGATGGTAGCAGTATCAAAGGAGAGAAGGACAGATATTCAAAAGACGTTACCAAAGTAAAATTTGACAGGTGTTGTCAACAGATTGGATATGGAGTTTGAAAGTGAGGAGTCAAGAATAATGTTGTGAGTCTGGAGGACCTGAATAAGAGTGGTATCCTAAACAATAATAGGGAAGTTTGAAAATGGGGAAGGTTGGAGAGGGGTAAAAGAAAATGAGTCCAGTTTTGTTGTGTTGAATGGGCAGTTGGAGAGTGAGAATGGAGGTCAACAGAAAGGTTAGAACTAGACAAGTCAATTTCGGAATCATCAGCATAGAGATCATAATTGAATCCATGGGAACTGGAGAAGAGAAGAAGGCTCAGAAAAGAGCCCTGGGGGACACACACCGTGGGTTAAATTAGGCAAGGGAACTTCACTAAGTGGAGTCCTCACAAGGAGGGATTCCTTGGTTGAATATCCTTTTGTTACGGTTAAATAAGCCTCACTCTGTTCATTGTTATGTTGACCTGTGAGTATCTCGTTTTGTTCCAACGCTGAACTTCAATTATTAGAAGAGTAACCTGAGTCAGGCTTAGCCCAGAGCCTCTTCGCATTGCTTTTAGCCTGGCAATAAATGGCACTCCTGAACATTCTACTTTAAACAGTGTTCTTATGCTACCCAGTGACAATGGCATGTGTTTGTCATACGTCCTGCATGTAACTTAGACCTTTAGTCGTTGAAATAGCCTGTCAAGCGATAATTTGTATTATCTTATTTTATATATTGTTGATGCGTTTGATGCTGTACTTTTCAGTTCTAGATCGTAGCCAGTTTCACAAAGGATGGGAAAATTCCATGCTGTGGAGAAGAATATAATTGGATTTTGAGAACTGACTAACATTCTTGGCTTTGTGGTTCAGAGGGATCTCCAGTTGTGGAGGTAGACTTGAGTCATACTTTAGAGTTTTCAAAAAAGGGGCATGTCTGTCAGAAAGCAGCACCTGGGAAGGACTTGGGAACTGCATGAAGTCTATGACAGCAGCAGTTGTGGCTGTGGTGTCCTCAGCTTGGGATTTGAGCTACAAGAGAAGCAGTAGACAATTACAAATGGGAGAGGAGAGAGAGGGCGAGATTAAGGTAGGCTTTTGGGTCTCTACAGGTATTATTTCATTTAGCTCTGTAAAGTATTTCTTTGGTAACATGATTGGTATAACATTAAATATATAAATTAACTTTTTAGTGTTTCAGGTTCATATTTTGGAACAGCCTCTCAATGAGTATTGAATATTCGTCCACCATTTAAATTGTTCTTTATTTCCTTAAGGAGCATTTTGTAATTGAATCTATAAAAGTACTGAGTGTTCTTTGGCAGATAGTTTACCAAACAGTCTATGTATTTGTGGTTATTTTCAATGAGACTTCTTTTTCTATTATTGCCTCTTAATTTTGTTATTTCTTAATATGTAAATGCTGTTGATTTTTTGTGAGTTTATTTTGTATACTGCAACTTTGCTGAAGCTATTGTCTCAATTAGTTCATTTGCTGATTGCCTATGATTTTCTAAGTTAACAATCATGTCATCAGCAGATAGGGATAGATTTACCTTCTCTTTGTCTATATTTAGTGCTTAACTTCTTTCTCTATTTTATCACCATAACTAACATCTCTAGAGTTCAATCAAATAAATGCAGGGAAAGGGGGTGCCCTTGCTTTACTCCTGTATTTTTTGAAAAAACTTCTAGGGTATCTCTTTGCATTTGATGCTTGCTTTTGGTTTTAGGCAATACTGTTTTTAATGTTAAAATAAAAATAGATATCTGTATGCCTTGGTGTGATTTTTAAAAACAAAAATGAATGTTGTACTTTATCAAAGGCTTTTACTACATCTATGGAGATAATCATGTGGCTTTGGATGTTTTGGGGTTTTTTGGTATGATTTATTATGTTGATTGTTTTCTTAGTGTTGAACCATCCTTTCATCCACAGTATAAAGGAAACGTGGTCATAATGAATAACTTTTTTTGAGGGGGGAGAATAAATCAATGTAGTATTTTGCTAGAGTTTTATTTTGATTCTTCTTGTTGATGTTCATGAATGATATTGCATATAGTTCTTTTTCTTAGCCATGTCCTTCCCTGTTTTAGGTATTAGGACTATGATTATCTCTAAAGATGAGTGAACTAGAAACCCCTCGAAACTGAAATAAAGCCTTTCTACCTGGTAGTTCCCTTAGTTGGAGATAGTGTGGATTATTGGAAATGGGTTTCATTTAGCAATTCATTACTGTCAGGACAACTCTATCAAGAAAATAAGAAATCATTAATAACATAATATAACAGCTGACAGTTACATAATACTTTAAGGTTTCCAAAGCACTTTACATATATTATCTCATTCAGTCCTCCCAGCAACTCTGTGAGGTAGATTGTTGTTGATCCTTAATTCTCCAGGAGGATCAGCGATATCAGGAGGGTGATGTCTAGACTTGCTCATGAATTGAATTTAAGTGAATCAGAGCTGTGCAAAGCCATCAGTTTCATTCTCTCCTCCAGAGTCACCAGGGTCCAGTGGCAAGACAAAAGTCAAGAACTGTGAGATAGGTACTATTATGATCACTGTTTTACAAATGAGTAAACTCAAGCTCAGAGAAACTAAGTGATTTGCCAAGGGTCACAAAGCTAGCAAGTACTTGAGACAAGAGTCAAACTCAGGTCTTTCTTGATTCTGTGCCACAATTTATGTTCTGATTTCTTTTGATTGTCATCTGCCTAGAATGGGTCGATTAACTCTTTCTGCACTAAATTTTATTTGGTAGATATGATTTGTATGTAAACATCCCTTCTTCCATGAAAAGCATGCTTAAGATTTCATCTTGTGAAGACAGGGTCTTGGCCCTGAATCTGCTTGGCAAACTACTTCCACACCCACCTGCTTCCAACTCCACCTCTCTCAGTTATGTGTATGTGCTTTGGCTGTTTTATGTAGAAGAGGAAAAAAATTATCTTGGGGAAATGAGAGGACATTGTTTAGAGGGAAAAAAAAGCAGCCTGTGAAATTCCAGGATGGAGTGTATTGTTCTAAGTAAAATATTCCTTCTTGTAATTAAAAAAAATTACTGACTTTTTAGCATTATTTGTGCACGCCCTCAAATGTGCAAATAGCATTGGAGAACAATAATAGGAAATCAACCTTGTTTAGTTACATAAAGTTCAACTGTAATTTGTGTGGGATTTTAAAATATGAAATGGGTAAAAATGCTAAACTTTCATTTGATGCTCAATTCTCTTTACTTCAACTGAGGTCTTTGAAAATGAACTAGATAAAGTGTATTTTAAACCTTAGTGTTCTTAATTTAGTTCTGCCAAGTTCTCTGAGAAATTTGGAAAACATTCACATGTTCTCCTCCAGTGCTGATTTTGTCTTTTTCCATTAAGGAAACAGTGATTTATTTCCTGTGTTTTGAACAGAACAGAACATACTGCTTGACTTTAAACAACAACTTATAGAGCTATTTGTACTGAGAACATCCTTCTCTTCGCATGTGAGCTGACATCAGCAGGGTTGCTATAGCAAGCAATTGTGTGGGATTATTCTTGCTGATTGATTGTCACTCCTGCTACAAATTCAGGAGAAAGGAGATGTAAAAGATATTTTAAAGAGTTTTCCTGTGTTAAAAGTGACTTGGCCAATGAGCCCAGTCATAGGACCATGAGCAAGGTGCTCTGCTCTTGTAATCTCAGACGTTCTGTAACTGGTTCTGTTCTTCTAGCCATATGGTGAGGAGGCGGATTTTTGATTGGTTGTGCAGCAAGAACCAGGGTACATTCAAAAGGCACTGGTCAGACATACGTATACAAAAATATTTATAGCAGTTCTTTTTGTAGTAGCAAAGAATTGGAAATTGAGGGGATGGCCATCAATGGGGGAACAGCTGAACAAGTTGTGGTATATAAATGTGATGGAATACTATTGTTCCATAAGAAATGATGATCTTTTATTCATAGATGATTAGAGATGGCTATGATCTCATGAGTTCCAAAATGTGTAATGGGAATTTGAAGACCTTCCCTGTTTTAAAAATATACTCTGCCCCCTATTAGGTTGAATGTAATCATATGGGAGCCTGTGATGGGAGGAGTTTATGGAAGAGTGGAGCAGAGCCTGGAAGCCCAGAAAGCCCAGGAAGCTGGGAGTCAGAGCTAGCTAGATTGAGAGGAAGACAGCACATGTCCCAGGGAGTTAATTAGGCTTGTGAGTAAAAACATTGGTTTGTGGGAAGGCTAACGGATGGTGTGGCTCTCTGTGCTGTTATGGCTTGTTAACTTTTTTGCTACTATGATGGAATCAGCTTACTGGTTTGGGGATTTGGTTTTCTGGTTTCTGAATAAATGTTTTGCCTCTTCTATATGGAGAGTCTGTTATATTTTGCTATTAAGCATCATGCAAGTATATTTATATTGATCATGGGCATTGTGAATATTGCATTGGTGCTACAAAATGTCAACAGAGTAAGTCACCAGAGTCAAGGAGTCAGGGTTTGCTAGAAGCCAGATAGTTATTAGGGAAGCTTTGAGTGATCTGCCCTGGCCCAATCCAGGATTAGTAGGGATACAGACTCATCCATTCATTGACCATGCTATATTTGGAAGTGAACTTGGTGGGTTAAAGACTATATAATCAGGAACAGAGGTGGGATAGGGGATGTAATACAGTTCTACCCCCCCAAAAGGGGAAAATATAGTATTCCCTCAAGGAGGAAAATGTTAATACTTCTTTCATTGTTATATCTTTGCAATAAAGCTAATGGATGCTTATTGGTTGCATGGAACTACTACACTGATGTCTGAAAGTAGTGATCAAGCCAATCAAAGGAACACCTAATCCCTTAAAATCCTGAGTGAGAAGATACAGCTGGCCTAGCTCAGGAGAGTGAATCTAGAGTAACCATACACCTATAAACATCAATAAAGTGTGAAAAAGTACTCAACTAACCTGATAGGATTATAGAACATCAGCAACTTGATAACTAACAATACATAGGGAACTCAGTGATTGGTTGGTTGACTCATGCTCCTGGTGGCCTTTATAAAGCAAGTCGGTCAGCTCTGAGTAGTAAGCTCTGACAGTGGAAAAAAGATCCATCAATGGAGGAAGAAATAAGCTCTCCACTTTTCTTCTTGCATCTTCTTAAGTGCAGAAAAGGAAAGAGGGATTTCTTTCTCCCTTCCCACCCCTGCCCCCACCAGTTTTGATATCTTGCATCAGAAGCACAGAGCTGTAGGAGACCTGTATTTGCATATAGCCTAAAAGGAGAAATTCAAGGACATTGATTCCTAAACCACAACTTTTTGTGCTGAGTATAGACTCTTTACTATACTGTAGAGGATTCTATACTATAGAGGATTCTGAATCTGACAGATCTAAATAGTTTAGCTGCAGCAGGACCATCATCGACCAGGATTTCAGCAAAGTCAAAAGCTAGAGGCCATGGTGAGTAAGCCAAGCAGTGAGAAAGTGGGGAGACTGGGAAAACAAGGTAGGAAGGACTAACATGAAAACGTAAGTGGCCTTGAAGCATCAGATGTGTCAGCTGCCTTTCCTCATATGTGCTATGGCCATATATGTCCTACATATGTGCCTTTCTACTTGTGAATTACATGGGCATCTACTCTTTCTACTGACACTGTGCATATTTGTGGGAAAGCAAGAACGAGGTGAAAGAAATGTCATATTGCTGCTGTCTTTGGCATGTCATTTCAGGAAATGCCTTTGCCTTGAGCTATTTGTGTCCTCTGGCTGACTAGAGTAAAAGTAAACACATCATTTATAGCTATGTAACTCATTATCTCTATAGTTTCAAGAGTATATGCCCACACAATGCCATGGAAGTGGAGCAGTTGTCCCCTGGGGGACCTAACTTATGAGTGGGAGTTGGGGAAGGGTAACCCACAAGGACCATTACACATGCCAGTGACAAAAATAAGCAATCAAATTAAAGCAATCGATGGAACTCCTTGCAAATACGTTTGATCAACCCTCCCTTTAAAGCAAGTCAAAAGGATGAGTAAATAAATCAGAAAGCTACATGATAAAGCCCCTAACTTCTCCTTTAGTTGTCATTTTGTAACCTGAATGTTGTAGACAGCTTCTGTATCTGGTGTATGAAGGCAGGTAAGAAAGATATGAAAGGAGACAATGTCCCAGTGAGGATTAATCGCAAATGAGAAGGGTAACAACAACAACAACAAAGAGTTAAAATACTTTCCAGTTAAGGATTTAAAGTTAAGGATTTGAAAAAACATGTGTGCCTTAGGTTTATGACTACCTCTAGATCATTCATCATTTCTCTAGATCATACCTCATATCATCCTCTATAATACTTAAATTTTTTACCTGGTATTTTTATTAGGGCTTGAAAAAACTGCTTTAAGAATGTCTAAATTAATAAATCATTTATCACAAAAGGCAGTACAAATAAAGCCTGCTTAGCAAACATGCCATACTACTAACTGAGTCTCTTTCTCAGGCACAAAAATATTTACTGATGTTTTTGCTGATTGCCTAAACATATATGGAAATCAGATACTTTCTGTAGTTGGAGTCATCTACATATTCAGCCATACATTTATTAGATGTTATTTTTAGCAAAATTAAGTACTTATGCCAAAGGCGGGACAATCACCTTTAATTTATCCTTCATGCGGCTTAAGTTGATCTGGAGTCTTTCATTTCTAGTACTGAATCCAAAGTCAAGATGGCTTGATGGCATTTTCAGGAATATAGTTTCTTCTTCTTCTTTTTTTAAAATTTATTTGTTTACTTTTAGTTTACATGATTCAGTTCCATAATCCCTTGAGTTTCAAATTTTCTCCCCTTTCCTCTCTTCTCCCTGCCCCCATAGCAGCATGCAATCAAATATAGGATCTGCAAATACCTTCACATTAAACATTAGTCAGGTTGTAAAGAAGGATTATAACTGATGGAAAGAACAATGGGAAAGAGGAAACAAAATAAAACAAGAAAAAGAAAGAGAGCAGGTAGTTTGTTTCAATCTGCGTTGAAACTCTGAAGTTCTTTCTCTGGATGTGGACATCTCTTTCCATCATGAGTCTTTTGGAGTTGTCTTAATAGCTTGCATTGCTGAGAAGAGCCCAGTCTATCAAAGTTGGTCGTCACACATATGTTGTATCTGTAATGGTGTACAAATTTCTCCTGATTCTACTCTTCTCACTCAACATCAGTTTGTATAAGTCTCTCCAGGTTATTATGAAGTCCATCTGCTCCTCATTTCTTATAGCACAATAGTATTCCATTATATTCATATACCACAACTTGTTCAGCCATTCCCCAATTGATGGGCATCCCCTTGATTTCCAATTCTTTGCCACCACAAAAAGAGCTGCTATGAATATTTTTGTACATAGTGGGCCTCTTCCCACTTCTATGATCTCTTTGGGATACAACCCTAGAAGTGATATTATTTATAGCCCTTTGGGCATAGTTCCAAATTGCTCTCCAGACTGGTTGGATCAGTTTACAACTCTACCAATAGTGCATTAATGTTCCAATTTTTCCACATCCTCTCCAGCATTTATCATTTTCCTGTTTTGTCATCTTAGCCAATCTGACTGGTGAGATGTGGTACCTGTGGTACCTTTTGATTTTCATTTCTCTAATCAATAGTGATTTAGAGCATTTTTTCATATGCTTATAGATATCTTTAATTTTTTCCTCTGAAAACTGTCTGTTCATATCCTTTGACCATTTATCAATTGGGAAATGACTTGTATTCTTACAGATTTGGCTCAATTCTCTGTATATTTTAGAAATGAGGCCTTTATCAGAGACACTGGTTGTAAAAATTCTTTCCCAATTTTCCACTTCCCTCTTAATCTTGGTTATATTGGCTTTGTTTGTACAGAAACTTTTCAACTTAATGTAATCGAAATGATCCATTTTGCATTTTATAATATAGTTTCTTCTTAATAGCTGTATATTTGGTATATTTATTGAAGATAAATACCAAATGACTTGTATAGTGGAAGAAATGGAAACAAAATAGGTGCCTATTGATTAGGGAATAGACAAATAAATCATGGTTTATGAATATAATATTATTGCATTGTAAGAAACAACAAATAGTAAAAATTTGGATAAATTAGTTCTATGAACTAATAGAGAATGAAGTAAGCAGGATCAAGATAAACAATCTACACAATCACTACAATAATTTAAAGAAAACAACATTTAAAGACACAAGAATTCTAATCAATGGAGTAACCAACCTGGGCTCTAAGTGAGGCATGCCTCTCTATACCTACAACATATGCTTCATTTTTTCAGATTAGAACTACACAAGGAGGCATATGTTATTAGACACTGACAATGTGTTGGTTCATTTTTCTTTGCTGTACTACCTTATTATAGGGAAAGGTTCTATGTGTGTGTGTCTAAGGGTGAGGGGGTAGTCATTGGGAAGTGAGGAAGAAAGAAAAAAGCATCGCTAAAACTCGTTTTTTAAAAAATACCTAGTGACAACTAGGATAACACAAGATCTAGCAGCTTCTACATTAAGGGATCAAAGGGCTTGGAATATAATATTCTGGAGGTCAAATGAGAGAAATCATAAGGAACTTAGTAAAGTTGAACTATTTACATTCTTACATGGAAAGACAATATTTGTAAATCATGAGACTTTTGTCAGTATGAGGATAGTTGAAGAGTTTATATGTGTGTGTGTGTGTATATGTACAGGTGGGTGTATATGTGTATGTATATATGTATGTGTGTATATGTGTGTACATGCACACATAGACAGAGGGCACAGGGTGAGTTGAATGTGAAGGGATGATATAAAAAATAAAATTAAGAGATGAGAGGAATATATTGGGAGAAGGAGGGGGAGAGATAGAATGCAGTGGATTATCTCAAATAAAGGAGGCAAGAGAAGGCTGTTGCAATGGAGTGGAAGAGTAGGAAGGTGAAAGAGATGAGTCAACCTTATTCTCATTGAATTTGGCTTAAGGGGGGAATACCATGCGTACTC
This sequence comes from Pseudochirops corinnae, assembly GCA_028646515.1. Lineage (NCBI taxonomy): Eukaryota > Metazoa > Chordata > Mammalia > Diprotodontia > Pseudocheiridae > Pseudochirops > Pseudochirops corinnae. The sequence continues at coordinate 192,276,592 of CM053586.1, read as the reverse complement.
AGTTGGGTATCTTACCCTACAGGAAAGAAAGGGCAAGGGAATAAGAGGAGGAATGATAGAAGGGAGGGCAAATTGGTAGAAAGTGTAATTAGAAGCAAACACTTTTGGAAAGGGACAGGGTCAAAGGAGAAAATAGAATAAATGGGGGGTGGGATAGAAGGGAGGGAAATATACTTAGTCTTTCACAATATGACTACTATGGAAATGTTTTGCATTACTACACATGTATAACTTATATTGAATTACTTGTCTTCTCAGTGGGGATGGGTAAGGAGGGGAGAAGGGAGATAATCTGGAACTCAAAAGTTTTTTTAAAAAAATTTTTAAAAAATTGTTTTTTTACATGCAACCAGGAAATAAGATATACAGGTAATGGGGTATAGAAATACATCTTGCCCTACAAGGAAGCAAGGAGGAGATTAGGGAGGATATAAGAGAGGGCAGATTGGGGGAAGGGGTATTCAGTATGCTTGCCATCTTGGGGTGGGGGGTAGGGGAGATATGGGAAGAAAAGCTGTAAATCAAAATCTTTAGGAAATGAATGTTGAAAAGTAAAAATAAATTTAAAAAAAGACAGTATTACTATACAATGCTGAAATAAGTCCTCTCTCTTGTCTCTCATTTTTCCTAATTAACAAAAATGGTAAAAATGTATTTATTGTTTATGCCTTTTTTCAGTTTATTTAATTTCTTGATCATTAGATAACTTTCAACTTAAGAAAATTAAGGTCAATGATATTAAAATTAATTTGTATCAATTCAGAAAAAAAAAATCTAGTGAATTAGAGAATAACTGAAGGAAAGGTCCCCATCTACCAAATCACTTAAAAACTGTCCCTTTCAAGAGAGGTTCAGAATAGGAGGCTGCCCTGCAGTCTTTCCCATTGAATTCTTATGACTCTGCAAGGCACGTTTCTAGAGGTCTCTGTTAATAAAGACTAGGCTAAGTGAAGCCTTTGGTGGTAACCAAGGAGTGGCCAGAATAAGCTACTGTTAGTTTTCTGAAGTTCCAAGTTCCCCAGAGCAGTCACTCACTCTACCATTTTAGAAAAGCACTTGCTTTCCTGAACAGGTTGCTACTGAACAGATAGTTCAGGTTCATACAATTACCCTTTGTTCAGAGTTGCCAATTGTAAGTTAGATGATTCAAGATAGTCCCTCTAACAAGCTGAGTAGTGCACAAGAGGCTTCTGTTGCTAAATGGAAATGGTACATTAGAAATGATTCTTGCCAAAGTCACTCTAGTATTAGTGCCCTTCACAAATAGATGGCAACTAGCCAGAGACCGAGGTCTCCATTCTAAGGCCTGGAACCCTGTTCCTCTGCTAGCCCAATGAGCCCCTACAATGAGCCCCTAGGCACTGGCTCTTGAGGAATGTTGTTTTTCTTGGTTTATCAATGGCTCCATCTGCTAAGAGATGCATATATAACTGTATTTCAGCAGCTACTAATCTGCTAATGGGGAAACCCTAGGAAATGGGGGTCCTGGCTTTTAAATGTCTGGCTTGTGAAAGAAAGCCTTGAAAGATGGGGCAGAGAAGATCTGACATTCTGTCAGTCTGAGTGTATGTTGGGGTCCTCTAAATACATGCTTTTCTTTTTTCTTCACTTTCCATGTAAAAAAAAAAATGAGGTTGAACCTAAATGCAGTTAGTCTGCTTTCAGTGGGTCTTGTGATAATAAAAAGAATAGAGGCTTATATTTTGGGGTTGGGTTTTTTTGTGGATTAAGTAAGATTTCCTGTCTTATTAAATACATGAAGCTCTGAACAATGACTTATTTGTTTGGATTGAAACTATAGTTGACTGAAAGCTGAAGGGAAATGGACTTGATTGCCTGAGTGCAAGGAAAGGAAATCACAGACTTTTACAAAACTGAAAAAAATTTTCTTTCTAGCAGGGTTATAGTTATAGGATCATGGAACACAGATTTAAACCTGAAAGGGACCATCAGGATGCCCACCTGGGGAGTGTGTTCTCCTAAATCCAAAGAATCCAATAAATCTCTGGGATTCTTTTTTAGATCATGAGGGGGCAAGTGGCAGCAGCCTCTTTAAGACAGTGTCTGGAATCTTCTGGGTTTTTCTCGCCCACTATAGGTCCCCAAATTTAACAAATATTTTGGATATTCTTAGAGTTGATTTTCTACCCCTTAACCATTTGGGTGGCTGTAATGGCAAGGAGACCTCTAAGAGCGGAGAGGAGACCTCTGAGAGTGGAGAGATCTCTGAGAAAGGAGAGGAGATCTCTGATGGTAGAGACTTGCTTAAGGAGTCTCTGAGATTTGAAAACAAATAGAACTGTAGGGCAGAAATGTACCCATGGGAAGGAAGCTTAGCTTAAGCCCCTTTTGAGAGTTGTTAAAGTGAACTGAGGGGGTAGCAAGGTGGCACAGTGGATAGAGCACCAGCCCTGATGTCAGGAGGACCTGAGTTCAAATTTGGCCTCTGAACAGAGACTTGACACTTAATAGCTGTGTGACCCTGGGCAAGTCACTTAACCCCAATTGCCTCACCAAAAAAATAAAAATAAAATAAAATGAACTGAGCTATTATTACAGAGCCTCTTGAGTTTGGAGGTGAATTGAGATGATGGTGCTAGTGGTGTGTGTCAGTATTGTTGTTGCCCTGTTAAGCTTTGTTTCCCCAGAGGCAGAAGTTGCAGGCAGGAGCCCCTGGAGCCTTCTGTTGGGCAGGAGCAGGGAGAGCTTGGGGTGGAGCAGTCTCTGTGAACTAAGACATGGAGCAGGAGCAGAGAGCTGCCTATGTGTGAATGCAGGCAAGAGGTCAGCCCACAGAGGAAGAGCCATGGACTTGGAAGTCAACCTCAAGTTAAGAAGAAAGAGAATTTTACTTGGACATTTGGTATTGATTAAGGAGATTGTTCTTACAGTGACTTAGGGGTGGATGGTGTGGTATTTTCTGCTACCCTTTAAAGATGCATCATGCTAGAGAAGAGCCTAGCCGGGGACCTCCTGATTTTGGAGAATGCTACTGAATGCAATGATATATGCTATGTGCCATATGACATACTGAGTGTTATGATATGATATATATGATACATATACATATGTTATGATATGATATATATGTGTGAATGTATATATTGAATGATATGTTCTGCTTAAGGATGTTGATGAAATCTTATGCTTTACTGAACAATGTTTAGTTCTGAATAGAGAGTTCATTATACTATGTGATTAGACCCTTAAAATTATTCACAGCAGCAGTCCTCAGGTGTGCTACCATGATTGGCATTATAGTGGTAAAGTGGATAGATGGACCCTGGAATCAGGAAAACTTATCTTCCTGAGTTCAAATCTGGCCTCAGACACTAGTTGTGCGAGCCTGGGCAAGTCACTTGATCCTTTTCTCCTCAGTAAAATGAATTGGAGAAGGAAATGGCAAACCACTTTGCTTTGCCAAGAAAACCCCAGATGGGATTGTGAAGAGTCAGACATGATTGAAAAACAATGGAACAACAACAACAAATCCATCTGACCTTGTGCCTCTGCTACTGTGGCCTCATCTGCCCTCGTAGAAATGATGTCATTCAATGTAGCGTGTACATTGATGCCCTCAGGGAGGCCTCTTTCAGGTCTCAGCCAACTACAGTGTGTCAATAGGAGGGAAAGTTAGGTAGCCCTGGGGAAGAACAATGAAAGTGTACTGGACTTCTCAAGTGAAAACAAATTGCTCTCGACTAGTGTCAGACATAGTAATAGACACAGGAGGAAAACCCTGTAACATCAATAACCCATATCCCCCTCTCTGGCTGTAGGTTTCCTGGTCTACAACACTGAAAATGTCAGGAATAATTGTAGCGATGGTCATGATCGCTTTATTTAGCTTCTTGTAGTTCATCCTCAGCATATAGGTATCTCCTGCTTTGCTCAGGGGTAATATAAGGTTGTGGTAAGGGGAACCAGTATAATGAAGTACTCTAGCTTGCTTCATCTCCATCATGAGAGAAGAAATATCTTTCACTCTCCTGGGGACCCAATATTGTTTGGTGTCAACTGGAAGGGATAATTTGGGAAGCTTTAAGTATTTCCATTTGGCTCTACCTGAAGGGAGCCAAAAACATCTGATCCAGGAATTAGGCTGGTCCTTGATAGTTAGCTCTGGGCTTTCCAGAGGCCAGTCCAAAGTGTCTAGTCCTGGTTTTCCCATGAGAAGTGGCTGTAAATCAGAGCCTGCCTGATATCCTGAGATTCATGGCTGTGCCCTGTTCTGGGATTTTGACCAGAATATGTTAGCTGCCTTTCATGATTTTTATACATTCTTAGATACTATTCATTGGGTATTCGAAACAGCAAGGCCATGACTATCATCAAGGCCTAACTTGACATCATGGTCTGGCATCTTGAAATTGAACAAAACAGTATTAGAAAACTAAGTGACCTATAATTACCTTCTTTGTTTCATTACTCTAGAACAGTGGTTCTAAACCTTCCTGATTCTGTGACCCTTTAATATAGTCCCTCATGTTGTGGTGACCCCCAACTATAAAATTATTTTTGTTGCTACTTCATAACTGTAATTTTGCTACCGTTATGAATTATAATGTAAATATCTGACATGCAGGATGTATTTTCATTGTTACAAATTGAACGTAACCCACAGGTTGAGAACTGCTGCTCTATAAAAACCTTGCTCATGGTATCAACAAACAGATTGCATTGATCAATCACACCTGGACCACGATTAGCCACACTTTCACGGGCTAGTGTGTCAGTTTAGAGCTGGCTTAACAAACCACTGAAGTTAACTCTACCTCTATCCGCAAGAACTGGCATGGAGGCTGTTGAAAGGGCCCACGTAGATTCTGACTTCTAAGAGCCCATGATACTGCTTCCCTCCATAGTCTGCTCTCTGTAGCCTTCCCTAAATGATCCAAATGTGACAGGGATTTAGAGGATACCTTAGACTTAAATAGAGAATAAGGGTCCCTACTCTCTTAGTGTGGAATTTCCTTGAACGGTTTTATTAGCAGCTCCATGTGCTGGTCACCAATAGCTATTTTATTAGCCCCATGTTTCAAGAGCCATCCCCTAAACTCCTTCCAATTGTCATGGTCTCTGCTCACCTCACAGGGTGATGGGCTCTGTGATTCCTTCCCCCATTCCCAAAGCACCTGTTTGTACCGACAGTAGCATTTGCCCAAGCCATAACTATCTTGACCTCATGCTCAAATTTCACCAATTGATCAGTCCACACCTGTATAGCTGTGGAGCAAGGGAGACCTAATAGCTGAAGTCTAAAGGTGTTCTGGTGGTACTCCATTCAGAAGGCAGGATCAAATTTTCCCTAAGCCTGGTTCCTATTTCTTCTAGAAAATACACACTCTCCCTTGCAGATCCCCATAAGGGAACCAGTTCCTTAATTCCCCAACAAGAATTCATCTTTATGGGGTCAGGTATAAACAACTCCCCACCTCAGGCACCTAACAAGAAACAAAAAAGTTTCTATCTGGAGAAATTGATTTAGCTGCTTCTGTAACAGGAAGTCCCTCTGAGGACTCCCAAAGCCAGTAAAACTTAGGGGCAGCATGACTCCTTTAGATTACATCCTCAGGACCCATTACTCCAATGATTCATCTAGTTTCTGTTCAAATTTCTTTAGTAATTTTTTTATTGACTTATTTTTCGTTTTCAACATTCACTTCCACAATATTTTAAGTTCCAAATCTTCTCCCTATCTCTTCACCCACCCCAAGACAGTGTGCATTCTGATTACCCCTTCCCCCGATCTGCCTTCCCTTCTATCACCCTGTCCCCCTTCTCTTATCCCTTTCCCTTCTATTTTCCTGTAGGGAAAGATAGATTTCTATACCCCATTGCCTGTACATCGTATTTCCCAGTTGCATGTAAAAACAATTTTAATATTTGCCTTTAAAACTTTGAGTTCCACATTCTTTTCCTTATTCCTTCTCCACCCACCTTCATTGAGAAGACAAGCAATTTGATATAGGCTATACACGTACAGTCAAACAAACCACCTCCATGACAGTCATGTTGTGAAAGATTAACTATATTTCCCTCCATCCTTCCTGCTCCCATTTTCCTCCTGCTCCTTATCTTCCCCCCATATTCTCTCTTTTGATCCTGTCGCTCTTCACAAGTGTTTGCTTCTGATTACCCCCTGCTCCCATTTGCTCTCCCTTCCTTCATACCCCTTTTTTATCCCTTTTCCTCCTACTTGCCTATAGTGCCAGATAGATTTTCATACCAAAATTGAGTGTGTATGTTATTCTCTCTTTAAGCTAAATCTGATGAGAGTAAAGTTTACTCATTCCCTCTCACCTCCTCCCTCTTCTCCTTTATTATAAAAACTTTTTCTTGCCTTTATGTGAGGTAATTAATCCCATGCTACCTCTCCCTTTCTTCTTCTCCCAGTACACTCTTCTCTCACCCCCTAATTTTATTTTTTAGATATTGTCCCTTCATATTCAACTCACCCTGTGCTCTCTGTTTATATATATATATTCCCTCCAACTACCCTAATAGTGAGAAAAATCTCATGAGTCACAAACATCATCTTTCCATGTAGGAATATAAACAGTTCAAATTTAATAAATCCCTTATGATTTCTCTTTCCTGTTTACCTTTTTATGTTTCTCTTGAATCTTGTATTTGAAAGTCAAATTTTTTATTCAGCTCTGGTCTTTCAATCAAGAATGCTTGAAAGTCTTCAATTTCATTGAATATTCATTTTTTTCCCCCAGAAGGATTATCCTCAGTTTTGCTGGGTAGGTGATTCTTGGTTTTAATCCTAACTCCTCTGATCACCACAATGTCATATTCCAAGCCCTTTGATCCCTTAATGTAGAAGCTGCTAGATCCTGATTATAGTTGTTATCCTGATTGTGGTTCCATAATATTTGACTTGTTTCTTTCTGGCTGCTTGCAATATTTTCTCCTTGACCTGGGAACTCTGGAATTTGACTACAATATTCTTAGGAGTTTTTCTTTTGGGCTCTCTTTCAGGAGGTGATCAGTGGATTCTTTCAATTTCTAGTTTTCCTTCTGATTCTAGAATAACAGGGAAGTTTTCCTTGATAATTTCTTGAAAGACAGTGTCTAGATTCTTTTTTTGACCGTGGCTTTTAAGTAGCTCAACAATTTTTAAATTATCTTTCCTGGATCTGTTTTCCAGTTTAGTTGTTTTTGTGATGAGATATTTTCCATTGTCTTCTATTTTTTCTTTCATTTGGTTTTGTTGTATAATTTCTTGATTTCTCATAAAGTTCTTAGCTTCCATTCGTTCCATTCGAATTTTGAAGGAATTATTTTCTTCAGTGAGTTTTTGGACTTTCTTTTCCATTTGGCCAATTTTCTTTTTAAGGCATTCTTCTCCTCATTGGCTTTTTGGACCTCTTTTGCCATTTGGGTTAGTCTATTATTTAAGGTGTTATTTTCTCCAGCATTTTTGAGGGGTATCTTTTCCTTTAGCAAGCTGTTGACTCATTTTGTCATGATTTTCTTGCATCACTCTCATTTCTCTACCCAATTTTTCCTCTACTTCTTGTACTTGATTTTCAAAATCCTTTTTGAGTTCCTCCATGGCCTGCAACAAATTCATATTTTTCTTGGAGGCTTTGGATGTAGGAGCTCTGACTTTTTTTTTTTTTTGCCTTTTTCTGTTTACATGTTTTGATCTTCCTTGTCACCAAAGTAAAGTTCTATAGTCGGAGTTTTTTCTCCTGCTATTTTCTCATTTTCCCAGCAATTTCTTGATTTTTTTTTTTCAGCTCTTTGTTGAAGTAGGACTCTGCTTCTCCTGTGGAGGGCATACTGTCCCAAGCTTCAGGGGTTGTGTGCAGCTGTTTTCAGAGATACTTCTAGGGACCCAAAGATTTTCAATTCTTCCAAGGTAGTATGATCAAAGGAGAGGTGTTTACTCCTCTCCTTGTCTGCGCTGTGGTCTGTGAGTGACCACAAGTACTGTTTTCTGCCTTGGAATTGTGAGGATTCCCTCTCCACTGCTGCTATAAGCTCCACCACACTAGCACTCCTCCTCACCCCAGGACTGCCACCCAGGACTGCAACACAAATACAAGCATGGGCAAAGCAGGAGAATCCTGCCACAGTGCCAGAAGAGATCCCTGCAATCCCCTTCTAATCAGTCACTCGATCCCCTCACCATCTGTAAACAGAGCGCTCACTGGAACTTCTTATATAACCTTGGTGGTGAAGGACTGTTCACCCCACTGCATCATTAATGGGGGAAATCCTTTTCCTTCTAGGACTAGTAATGAGTCTGGGACATTTTTTTTAACCACCTATGGGAGTTTTCAAGTTTCTTTCCACCTTCTCTTTTTGTTCTCCGGTCTGGCTCATATCTCAGAGATATATAACAAAACTTTTAGATCAGAAATCATATGGTGGGTTCTAGGCTGTGGACTGTTGATTCTTGATTCTAATTCCCATTAGGAGAGATATCTTCCCTTGGGCTGTCATGATCCTTGAGGGCCCCTTGGCCTTCATTGCATGGAAACAGAGAGCTCTTTTTCTAGTTTCTAAATGCATTGGACAAGTTTACTTTGCATTTTATTATTCTGGACACCCACCTTCGGAAGGATGATCAACAACAACCAGAGAATGTTGGACTTGGCACTTTCTTTACCCTTTTTGGAAGCCTTATCCAGCATCTATTTGGGCTGATTACTTCATGAAAGCCAGAGCCTGTTCTTTGAGGGGATCTGGCTACTGATTGTCATGCTATGTCCTACTGTATGATTACACCATCCTCCCTATTTGTAAGTGCCCTTCCTCCAATCCACCCCATCTCATCACAATTACTGATGTAAGCAAAAGAGTTTACTTAGTCCTAACATTACAAGGATATGCAACAAAGATACTGCAGCATTTATCTTTGGTAGATGTATACTTCTCCCCACTCCCATCTCCATACGGGTATTCATCTGGACTGAAGAGCAGGATGTGAGAACTTATGTGGTCTTCAAACATCTATTAATTTGGAAAGGTACCATTCTTTTATGTCTTGAGGTGACCAGGAAGCCATATCAACATAGCCAGCGGCCATCAGGAAGCTATGAGTCTGGGGTGGCTAGGTGGCACAGTGAGTAGAGCACTGACCCTGGAGTCAGGAGAACTGAATTCAAATCCGGCCTCAGACACTTGACACACTAACTAGCTGTGTGACCTTGGGCAAGTCACTTAACCCCAATTGTCCTCCAAAAGGGAAAAAAAAAAAGACCAAAAAAAAGGAAGCTATGAGTCAAATTTAAGCGCTATGTAAATTTTCCTAGGGGTTTCAGGGAAGGGGCATAAAGAGACAAAGTGGCCTCCAATAGAGGCCAGACTCAGAAAATACCTAGGCACTGTATCTGTGGTTCTGGAAAGTGGTGCTTTTGGGAAGAAGGCTACTTGAAGCCAACAGCAGTTCTAATTAGGTTTTAAAAAAATGTTCCTACTTATTGGAATTTTATATGCTCTGTTAATATAATAACTTTCTTTGAAAAAAAATTCTGAACTCAGCAAACATGAAATAAAATTAGCATTTCCATGGACATTATAGAGCAAAAGAAGATGATTATATATTAAATTGAAAATTTCCATTAAAATAGGACTTTAACAAGTAATATTCCACAACTGACCTTGTCTTTTTAGTCACACCAATGGTGTAGAAGTATAAAGTCCTGAAGGTCTCAGTGTACTTGCTGTTTGTTAATGTTTTACAAAACATTCTATTCAGGAGGACAAAAACACCTCCATAAAGTCTCTCCTCCAACAAATGATCTCCCACAGATATATCAAAATTGTATAAGAATCTTTGAAAGATGTAGCCACAAAGATGGTAAATGTACTAGAACAGATCCTAATAGAGAAACCCAGAAAAAGTCATAGTGAGTCATTTATCCAGCCAGGTCAGCATTGGTAGATACACAGAAAAGCCTATGGACACTGGGAACAGAGGCAGGTCAATAGAACATCATGTGTGAACACTCCAGTGTCCAGGTTGTGCACCAGGGTGAGAGGAGGTCCCAGACCCATACTGGGGCTCCACCAGACCCACACTGGAGCACCAAGAAAGGGACAGGTGTCATCTAGCAGCTTTGTTAATCACTACCCAATTCTGGATATCACAGGTTCAGGGTAGAGTGAGCAGGGAACTTGTTCATAGGACTGTTTTTCCAGGCAGGGAGTCCCTAGATGTTGTTCTAAGAAAGAAGGAAGGTCAGAAGCCAGTAGCAGCACCAGTGTGGCTCAGACTCCAAGCCTAGGGTAGAGTCTTGATTCCAATTCTGGCCCAGCCTACAGAGGAATAAACAAGGCAAGAATCCCAGACTAAAGAGTAATTTACAATTCTGCCACTCTGAACCAATAGAGCTTGATAGGGGCTGATAGAGGCTTGGTCCAGCCATTGTCTACTCTTACACATACCCAAACTCAAGTCAGGAATTTGCAGAGCTTGGACAAGGGTGGAGGGGGTGAGCATCAGAAATCAGATGTTGTCCTGTATCAGACTACTTTAGGAGCACTGAAAACTTGCAGGTCCTCAGCCTGACTCTGAGATCCTGGAATAGCACAACATTCAATAAACCAAGAAAGCAGCAACAGGGCCAGCCTAGACCTTCCCTCCAGAAGCATGGCAAAGCCTTGACTTCAAGTCTGAAGTCAAAAAGTAGGATGGAAGAATGGTCAAAAAAAGGAGACCCTCATCATAATGAACTATTATGGTGGCAAAGATGCTCAAAACACAAATGGCAGAAGAGAATGACTCTCAGACATCTATAAGCAACATCCCCAGATCAAATAGAATTCTTGGAAGAAGCAAAGAAAGAGTTAAAAGAAAAAAAGTTAAAATATTTTTTTATAAATAGAATGAGAGCTCTTGAGGGAAAAAAATGGAAAAGAAATGAGAGCTATGGAAGAAAGAATTGGTAAAGGTATTAGTAGCGTAAGGCACAAACCCTTGTCCTAGCAACAAACTCTATGAATATTAAAACTGATCAAATAGAAGCCAATGACTTCATGAAGCAACAAGAAATATTAAAACAGTCAAAAGACTAAAAAAAAAATAGAAGAAAAAGTAGGGGAAATCATGGAAAATATAATTGACCTGGAAAGCAAATCAAGGAAAAAAATTAAGAATTATTAAGCTATTTGAATTCTATGGTAAAAATAAAAGTACCCAGGCAAAACTACCCTATTGCAAGACCTCTTAAAAGAAAACTGATCAAATCTTGTAGAACTTGAGTACAAAGCTGAAATAGAAAGAATCCACTAGTTGCCTCCTGAAAGAAATCCTCAAAGGAAAACTTCCAGGAACATCACAGACAAAATACAGAATCTTAGATCAAAGGAAAAATACCAAAAACATCGAGAAAGAAAAAAAAAATCAATTACCAAGGCACCACAGAAAAGATCACACATGATTTAGCAGCCCTATACTATAGGAGCAGAGAACTTGGAATAGATATTTCAGAAAGCAAAAAATATGAGCTTACAGCAAGAATAATGAAGCCAGCAAAACTGAATACTGTATAATGCTACAAGGGAAAAAAGGATCTTTAATGAAATGGAGGACTTCCAAGCATTTCTGATGAAATTACCAGAGCTATGAGAAATTCTGAAGTTCAAACACAAGAGTTAAGAGAAGCATAAAAAGGCAAAGATAAATGAATAATGATAGACTAAATAAAAATAAACTGCTTAGTATTCAAATATGGGGAGATGATACATATATCTCCTCTGAACCTGATCATCATTAGGGTTCATATAGGAAGCTAATTAGACAATGCCTAGGAATGGTTCTGTTATGTCTTGATCTTAAGAAAATAATAGAAAGAGAGGAAGAATAATACACAAAGGAAGTGAGGAGGGAGGAAAGAGAGGCTAGGGAAAATTGTCTTACATAATTAGGGTGCAAGAGTAGGCCTTTATACAAACAAGGAGGAAGGAGTGGAGAGGGGAAGCTGACACTTGAACTTCAGTCTCATCCAAAATGGTCACATGTACAGTTGGGTACAGAAATACATTTCACTCAAAAGAGAAATAGGAGGGAAAGTGGAAAAGGGAGGGTAAATAAGGGAGGGATTACCTCTCAGCAAAACAAACTCTAAGAATGTGCAAAAATGTGTATAGCTCTTTTTGAGGTGGCAAAGAATGACAATCTGAGGGGATGTCCATAAACTGGGGAATGAACAAGTTTTGGGATATAAATGTGATGGAATACTACTTATCAGCATCATGACAAAACCAAGATTCCAGAAGACTTATAACGAAACATGCTACTCCCCTACTGATAGAGAGGATTCAATACAGAACAAATTTTTTTTGTACATGGCAAATGTGGAAATTTATTTTGATTGACTATATATGTTGTAATATATGTAACACATGTGTTATTAATTGGGGACTAGGTGTTATGGTGGGAGAGTGTGAAGGTGGATTTTAGCTGATTAAAACAAAATATTTAAAAAGAAAAAATATATCAAATAAGGCATAAAATAGGGAAGGATATTTGCACAAAAAAAGAACAGATGGAAGACCAGAAGGGAACACAGATAAACAGCACAGTTTTCAAAGTTATATATTGAACATATATTTAAAAGGGAAAGCAAGCTGTAAATGATAGATTCTCAGTTTCACCTGTAATCCTCTATTTCTTTTCCACTTTGTATATGGAAATG
>CM053586.1:192242257-192263433 GCA_028646515.1 Pseudochirops corinnae | reverse complement strand
TGAACTATTTACATTCCTACATGGAAAAACGATAATTGTAATTTATGAAACTTTTCTCAGTATGAGGACAGTTGAAGGGAATATAAATGTATATATATGTATACATACATATATATGTTTATATGGGAGGGTATATGTGCATATAAATACATATGTGAGTGTGTGTATATATGTGTACATGTATACATAGACAGAGGGCACAGGATCAGTTGAATAGGAAGGGATGATATATAAAAATAAAACTATGAGGTGAAAGAGGAATATAATAAGAAGAGATAGGGAAAGACTGTTATAATGGAGGAGAAGAACAGGAAGGCAAAAGGGAATGGGTCAACCTTACTCTCATTGAAACTGGCTTAAGGAGGAAACAACATATACACTAAATTGGGTATCTTACTCTACAGGAAAGTAGGTGGAAGGGAATAAGGAGGATGATAGATGGGAGGGCAGATTGGGGGGAGGGTAGTTAGAAGCACACACTTTTGAAAAGGGACAGGGTCAAAACAGACAATAGAACAAGTAGGGGGCACAACAGGATGGAGGGAAATATAGTCAGTCTTTCATAACATATCCACTATGGAAATGTTTTGCGTAACTACACATGTACAACCTATATTATTGCTTATCTTCCCTGTAAGGATGGGTAATGAGGGAAGAAGGAAAAGAATCTGGAATTCAAAGTTTTAAAATCAAATGTTTAAAAAAATTATTATTATTATTATTTTTTACCTGCAACTGGGAAATAAGATATACAGGCACTGGGGTATGGAGATCCATCATGCCCTACTGGAAAGTCAGAGGGGGTATGGGGGAGGATATAGGAGAGAGCAGATTAGGGGAGGCGGTATTCAGGAGGATCACTGTTTTGGGGTGGTGGGTAGGGGAAAGATGGCGAGAAAATTTGTAACTCAAAATCTTGTGGAAATGAATGTTGTAAACTAAAAATAAACAAAAAATAATTTAAAAAAATAAAATAAAAAAAATATACTGTCAGGGGAGAGGTTAAACATTTATTAAGAGTTTATTATGTTCCTGACATTGTATACTTCATAAATATTATTTCATTTGATCTTCACAACAACACTGCGAGGTAGATACCATTATTACTATCCTGTTTTACAACTGAGGAAACTGAGGCAGGGCTAAGTGACTTGCCCAGGATCACACAGCTAGAAAAAGTGACACTTCATTTGAACTCTTACTCTAAGCCCAGGGCTTTATCCACTGCACTCCCTAAAACGCCTCTGCATACCTCAGTATAATAAACAGAAATCTCTTTACTATGAATTGTTGTGGAAAGGAAGGAAGAGGATATTCCACAACTAAACTGAACAGTTTTATTTACAGCACAGCTGACAGAATTAACTGACAAGTATTACATAAGCTATAATGGCAGTACAGGGCACAAGAAAATATTTCTACCATCTTACCACTCTCTTGACCTCCAGCCTTAAGTCTCCAACCATCTATTGGACAATTTGATCTATATTTCTCTTAGACATTTAAAATTCAATGTCAAAAACTGAACTCATTATCTTTTCCCCAAAACTCTTCTTTCTTCCCAATATTCCTATTATTGAGGGTACCACTATCCTCCCTATCACCAAGGCTCACAACCTAGTATCACTCTCAAATCCTCATTCTCTCACCCATCACCCCAATTATTCAATTTGTTACCAAGTCTTATTGATTCTACCTTCACAATGCATTCTTCTGATAGTGCCATCACCCTACTGCAGAATCTCATACCTCATCCGTGGATTACAGCAAGAGATTTCTGGTTGGGTCTCCCTGCCTCAAAGACTCTCTCCAATCCATCCTACACTCAGTTGCCAAAGTGACTGATCTTCCTAAAACATGGGTCACATCACCATACCAATTCAACAAATTTTAATGGTTCACTATTCCTTCCAGAATGAAATAAAACAATCCTTTGCCTGGTTTTCAAAGCTCTTAAACTTTACCCCTTCATCCCTTTCCAGTCTTCTTACATCTTACTCTGCTCTCCCCTCATGGTAACTCTATGACTGATCCAATGACACAGGCCTTGTTGCTGTTTCTTAGGCAAGACACTCCCCAATATGCATTTTCATTGGCTGTTCCCCATGCCTGGAATACTCTCCTTCCTCATCTCAGTTCTCTGGTGTTCTTGACTTTCTTCAAGTCTCAGATAAAATCCTACCTTCTATAGGCTTGGCTGACTGACTGAAGGAAGCGTTTTCTAGTCCCCTTTAATCCTCATGACTTTCCTCTTGAGATTACTTCCAATTTATCAGGTATCCATCTTGTAAGCACATAGTTGTTTGCATATTGAGTCCCCCATCTGAATATGAGTTCCTTGAAGGCATAGATTGTTTTTGTCTTTCTTTGTAGCAGTTAGCAGAGTGCCAACATACCGTAAGCATTCAATAAATGCTTGCTAACTGCCATGAAAGCTACAGAATTTTTTAAAACTACTTATGATTTCACATTAATCTTTCCTTGTCTTACTATACTGGCAACAACAGAACTTTCATATTTTAACTATGATAACTACAATATTGGGATAAGTTCAGAAAAGAAAAAAAAGACTGAATTAGGTAGATTCAGTCCAGTTTCAGAAAAGGTTTACCCGGTACTTATTTCCAATTCTAAATACAAACTGTGACAACCAGACAAAAAAGAGAGAAGTGGCTAACTGAAAACCCTGAGTCACATTTTTTTCAAACCACATTTTTCTAGCCTTAAGTTGCACCTTCTTTCATCAAAGAATTTATCAGACAGACCAACAGTTAAACTGATTTGTTTTAACTGTTTTCTTTCTCCTGAGACAGTTAATTATTTCATTCATTTTTCCTTATATTCTTCTGCAATTCATTTTCTGACATGCTTCTCCTTTAATAACAGATCCCCAAAGGCTGGATCTTAAAGCTATTTCAGTTCCTTTCTTTTTTTTTTTTTTTTTTTTTTGCTTTTTTGGAGAGCAATTGGGGTTAAGTGACTTGCCCAAAGTCACACAGCTAGTAAGTGTGTCAAGTGTCTGAGGCTGGATCTGAACTCAGGTCCTCCTGACTCCAGGGCCGGTACTTTATTCACTGCGCTACCTTGCCGCCTCTTCAGTTTCTTTCTTAAGGAACTACTGTGCACAAGATAAATGGCTCTGTGGTGGCATAATGGAGTACTGGGTTTGGAATCAGGAAGACATGGATTGAAATTGTGTCCCTAACACTTATTAGCTACATGACACTGAACTTAACTTTTATGTGTCTCTGGTAACTCTCAAGGACATACTAAGTCATAAACAAAGTGGAATAGGGAGTTCTTGCAAAGGGAGTCCTCCACACAGATGAAATCACAACTCCTGGTGCTTGTATGCACTTGGTTGCTGAGGATACAAGGATGATGAAAAAACAATCCCTGCCTTCAACGAGTTTACATTCTCTTTAGGAGGACATATGTACACAGAGAAGTAAATACAATGTAATCTCAAAAGGGAAAAAGTACTAACAACTGGGTGGATCAGAAAAGGCCTCCAGTAGGAGGTGCACTATGTTTTGAAGAAAGCTTAGGGATTCTAAACGGGAATTTAGGGAAACAACACAAAGGTAAAGAAAAGGGAGATATAATGTCATATAAAGGGAATGGCTGCTGACTAGTGGGACTGAAATGGGGAGTACATAAAGAATACGATCTAAGTGTAGAATGGTATGTGGGAGCCAGATTGTGGGGGTTAAACAATTTAAAGGAGTGATATGATCAGATCTGTGTTTTGGGAACATCGATTTGACATCTCTGTGAAAGGCGGACCGAGGAAGAGAAAGATAGGCTTTGAAATAATCTAGGCTTAAAGTAATGGTGGCCTGAACTAGGGTAGAAGCTGTGTGAATGCATAGAAGGGGAAAAAATGCAAAAAGTGTTACAGAAGTAGAATCAGTAAGACTTGACAACTGATTAGATATGGAAGTTGAGAAAGATGAAAGGGAAAGTCAAGGAGCTAAAGATGATAATATCAATGACAACAGAATAGAGTTTTTGGAAAAGAAAAGGTAGCTGATAATCTAGAACAAGACATCAATCTGAAAGGTAATTATAAAGTCAAAAGACTGATGAAACCAAAGGAAGATAAATAAAGGGGGAGAGAGAGAAGATAAAGAGCTAGAAGTAGAATGAAGACTAAGGCTGCTGGATTTAACAGCCAAGAGATCTGTGTCTGCCTTGGAGAGGCATTTCATTTGAGGGGTAAAGGAATAAACCACACTGCTAGGGATTAAGAAGAGGAGATAAAGAAATAATAATAATAATATCTAGCACTTTAAGTTTTACAAAGTACTTTGAAAATTTTATATTATTTGATCCTCACAACAACCTTGGGATATAAGTACCATTATTAACTCCATTTTACAGGTGAGACAACTGAGTCAAAGGTAAAATGATTTGAGCAGAGTCACACAGCTAGTAAGTGTCAGGGAGTGGATTCAAACTGAAGTCTTCCTGACTAGGTCCAATGATCTGTCAGAATTGTGGGTACTCTTTTTAGGAGTATGGCTATGACAGAAATAATAACAAGATCTCAAGGAGTAACAGGGTTAAGTGATAGTTTCTTTTTTTTAAAGGATAGGGGAGATGAATATATTTGTAGGCAGTAGACAAGCAATCAGTGGATAAGGAGAGACTAGAAATGAGAGGTATGATTGAGGTGGCAGGCTCCCGGAGGAAATAGGGAGTGGAAAGAACAATGTCATGTACACGGCAGGTAAGGAATAAATATTCACTGAGAGTAACTGAGCACCCAATGTACATGTTGTAGGCTGCGTATATCTTTCAAGTTGATGAAAGCTCAATCCATAGGGATAAATCTATAAAAAGCCTGACTATATGAATAATACAGGAGACATGGTGAGGTATGTCCTATGAGTTCTGAGAGTCAGGAAGCAGAATCTAGTCCTTGTTTTGCTAGTTAACCGTGTAAACTTAGACAAATCACTATACTTCTCTGGACTCCCATTTCTTCATACAATGAAGAAGCTGGAGTAGACGAGTTCTAAAGTCTCTTCTGATACTAAGAATATCACATTTAACTTCTTATTCAGGAATTCAAATATTTATTTTAAAGTTTTCACAGATATGTAAGTAAATATCCATTTAAAAAATTGTTATTTCTTGTCCTTAGGCTTTTTTTTTTCTCATTTTGAATCAGGGATAAAAAGACAAATTAACAGGACAACTCTACTGTTTTCCCTGAATTACAAGAAAAACAAGGATATAGAGTAAATACTGAGGACTAAAGTCTTAGAATTCTAAGATCAAATGGCGTAAAGATCATTCAAAAACTAAAAATATTTCTACAAATTAAAAACACAAAGCTAAAATTCTCTAACATAATTACAGAAAATGGGAAAGGACCAGTCAATACAAAAATTAATAAATGCACTTTACTTTTCAGAATCCAAAATATTTTCAGACAACTCAAAAGCTTAGTAAGCAGCGTAACAATAATACATACTTAATGGCCAGGAAAAGACTTTAAAAACACCTCACAGCAACCTGAGTAGAATCAAGCTTTTTATATGTTTGGTTAAGGAGACATAATTTGACATGTGGTATATTCAAATTATTGTAATGAATAAAACTATAATGAACATGACTTAATAATTCCTTGCTGACTACAACCCTAACACAAAGATTATCTGTTTTAAAAAGTTGTAGAAAAAAATAACTAAAGAGCACAAGCCTCAACTCTTTTCTTTTCCTTGCAAGTATGTGTTTTAAGATTTCTTTAAAAACAATAACTAAGAAGTACTGAAATTATCATTTTTATTTAGTGAAATATCTATCTGTTCTCATGCACTTAGTGAAACTCCTCTAAAATCTCAATAGAAATTTACATGTTGACTGATTTTCATTATTAGTTCATATGTGGAAATGGTTATTGTTTAAGAAAAAAATAGTGCTTTTCAAAAAGTTATTGAGATAATTAAAGTGAAACTCAACCCTGATGATAAACGCAAAGTCTACCTAATCCGTCTAAAATGTGTTTCAATACAAATAGGAAAATAAAAAATGGAAATGTTTTTCATGCTCCCTTTTTTTCTTTGTTTTTTTTTTTTAAGCAAAAGATATAATAATGATACTGGAGAAAGAATTATTTAGTCAAGTTTCCATTTCTTTAAAGGAAAAACTTTCTACTTTTTAAAGAAAAACTAAGTAATGGTTAAGCATCAATACAGCAGTATTTTTAAAAATTGGTACAATTTCTCAAAATTGTGTCAATTTTACAAAAAAATTTAGTTTTGAGATGACATTTTTAAAAGTAAGAATAAAAAAGACTAGCAGAATATAAAAGCACAAAAACAAAGCATGAAGAAGAGAGCTAAGGATAAATATTAAAACAAGAATTATTTATAAATTATCAAGTTTGCAAAAACAACAATAATATATTTTTTAAAATAAAAAAACTGATGAATAAATTAATGTACTTACAGCCATTATTAACTCAAAGGGGTGTTTATACACCCGCACTGGGGATTGGTATTTTTGCACCATGATTGTAATGTTTTAGCAATCTTCAAACCTGCAAAACACATAACAAACACACCATGATAGGGGGAAAGAATGTAACTACCTTTGTATATTACATCACTGCCCCACTTAATAGTGGGAAAACCGAAGGACCTCAAACCAATAAAGGAAAGAAAATAGAATCAGCTGAATTTTTAGTAGAATTTAATAAAAGATAGTTGGATAATTTTTTAAATTAAATAATTTTTGAAAACAACAGTGTGGTATAATGGAAAAAAGGCAACTTAGCCTTGGAGTTTAGAATCCCAGATTCCACTTACAAAGTATGGCTATCTCATGAGGAACAAGTCAATTAAGTTCTTTGGACCTAAGTTTCCACAAAACGTATAAGGTATTTTTACTTAGAAAAGAAAATTTCTATTATTTTAAGCCATGGTAAAAACTAGCTTATTCACCAAATACTAAATGTGAGGATAACATGAAGAGATAAAAATGAAAAAAACACACAATTCAAATTAAGCACTAAGCTCAAGTAAAATACTGCATACAACTTAAACTATGGTAATTAAATTTTATTTTCTAATTTGTACTATAATTTTGGGAGTTTATCTTCAAGGGTAAAAGGAAAGTTTCTCGGACCCATTTCTAACCAAGTAATTAATGATCTGTAAGTATGTGTATATCAGGCAAATTTGTACTAAAAAGAATCGTTTTATAATGTAGATAACGTTATCATCCTCTAGTTTGTTGGATGAATGCCAGCATGAATTTTTCTTAAAACACACTTGGATTTCTCAAACACAGAACTGCAAAGCTGGAGGACAGAAGGAACCTTGAGGATATTTAGTAAACTGTCTTCATTTTACATGAGCCTGTTGAAATCCAGGGAGATTGAATGAGGTGAAACAGCAAGTTGAGGAGAAGGCATCAATGATGGGAAAATGACCAGAATCTGGCTCTTCTGATTGCAGTTCAGTGCTTTTTCTGTTACCTGCTGCTGTATGAAACCAGGTATTTCTCCTGCCAAACTGATATTTCCTTTCATATTTAAACTAATCACACCAAATCTGACCGAGAAGTATGTGCCCAATGCTGTAGGAGATACGTAATGAAATACAGCTTGTGATATTAAACTCAAAATAAAACCTAGTTGGGAAAAAATTGAAAAATTTCTGGGCAATGTTAATAAAAATTCAAACATTTTATCATCATTTATAATTTTACCCTACTTTTAGCATTTCAATGAAGAGGACACTTATTTAGTTTCATTTTTTTCTTGTTTCTTTTTAAGTAAGAACTATATCTCATCTTCCACAAGAAGCCTTTCCCAACTCCTCTTAACTCTAGTGTTATTTCTCATTTATTTTGTAAGTAGCTTGTTTGCTGGTAGTGTCCCCCATTAGACTGTAAGCTCCTTGACAGCAGAGACTGTGTCTTTTTTGCATTCCAAGGGCACGTGCCTGGCACATAACAGGAATACCCCTTGACTGATTTTGGTGTTATTTATTGTTTTTTGTCACTATCAGGACCTAAACTCCAGGATTTTCTCTTAATTCTAATACTTCTATTGAGTCTACTACAATCCAGCATTTGATCTTGGGAAAAATAAATCATAAACACCTTTAATTCACCACCTACTGTTAAAGGGATTTACTATCATAGATAAAAGCGAACAGATCTCTGGAACAGTGTGGTCCGGTTTTTTAAGAAACTGTAACAGCCATTCATTTTAATGAACTGAAATATTTGTTTGTTGAGCTACTATTACTCATCACACTCCTTAGAAACTCTGCTTAACATGATACTTGAGAAACTGCTAAAACACTGGATGTTTAGGATCAAAAAACTTGTCCCAAAAGAGATCCCTGATCACAAAGGCCAAGGACATCCTTTGTTGGGCTGCCTCTACGGCAATAAGTTCTCTTAAAAATAACCGACAGACAACTTTTAAAGAGAGCAAAAAGGTATGTGAGGAGACCAGGCTACTCAGTTGAAAGAGAAGCCTAAGAGGAGGGCATAGTATCTTACCTCTGCTGGAGAAAAAGGCAACTACTGAATAACAAGTAAGAAAACCCCAGGAAGTGAGCAAGAAGAGAAGTGCCAGACCCCCGAGATTCTGGCTCTTAAAACAGGGTATTTGGGGGTGGGAGGAATACCCAAAGGGTTTGGGAGAATTACCAAAGAACCGTAGGAAGCACGTTATCAAAGGCAAAAATGAAAAGAGTTTGACTGGAGAGAGACTGTGAAAGTAACTAAGGGGCTGAAGACCCCGAGAGGTCCTGAAAGACTCAGAAAACTTCGGCCATCCGGGAAGAAGTGAAGATGTAACTAGGGGCTAAATCCTGAAGAGAAGGCTGTAAGGTGGAAGAGAGGAGATGGGGAGAGGTAGGAAAGGTGTTAGTTAAGGAAGTTTAAGCGACTGGAGGGTGGGGTGATGAGGAGAAAACAGACTTAAAAGTTAAAGGGGGCAAGACTCCGGGCGAGAGTAGAAGGGGGGATGTGATGAGAAAGGGGAGAAAACATGAAATAATTTGGAAGGAAAGAGGGACAGGACCCAAAGGGAAGGGAAGGCAGGGAGGCAAGGGGGAGGAGGAAGAAAGGGGTGGGGGTCTTTGGGAAGGAAAGGATTCAGAAGTGGGGGTAGAATCCTGACATGACGGCTTGCGGGGGGAAGAGGGGAGGGGTAGGTGAAGAGGCTGTAGACCATCTTCCCCACCCCCCCCAAGAGAAATGGCCTAGGGGAAGGAAGCCGGGGGGGGGGGGAGGGGGAACGCCTGAGATGGGGACCCAAAGGAAGGGATGGCAAGAGGCGGCAGCAAGGACTCCAGGACCGGTCTGCTGAGGGGAGGAGGGGGCGGGGATGGCCTGGGAAAAGAACCCCCGTTCCATAGGCTCAGAACCAGACTACTTGGAGGTCGAACCAAACCTAGAACCCCCGGGGGGGGGGCTTAAGGGGAGCAGGACCCTGGCTCCGTGGGAGGGAGACGGTTGGCAAGGGCAGAGGGAGTCGGGGGAGGCCCGGACCCGTCCTCAAAAAGGGGCTGGGATGCGGAAGGAGCCCTTGGGGGCAGGAGGCCCTGAGAGACTCAAGCGACCGGCCCGCCGGGCCTCCAGCCCGCTCTGAAAAGCGGGAACGCGCACAATGCCCCCCCGCGAGGACGCGCGCCTACCTCCTGTCAGAAAGGCCGGGTTCGGAGCAGAGGGAGGCGGGAGGCGCTCATCCCGGCGGCTCCAGTGGTGTTGGAGTCGCTGCTGCTGCTGCTGCTCTACTAGTGTAGCTTCTGCTTCTACCGCTACCGCTAGTGCTGAGGCAGCTGCTCCGACCGCTGGTTCCGGGGAGTGGGCTGGGGAGGGGGAGGAGGAACAGGGAGAAGAGAAGAGAAGGGACGGGTGGTTGTTACGGGTGACGGAGAGGGCGGGGCCCAGGCGGCCAAAACAGGCGCACATGCGCAGCTGGAGCAGAAGTGGGCGGAAGCCGCGGGAGACGACAGTTGCTAGTATAGAAGGAGGTGGGGGGAGGGAAACTGGTTAGAGAGGGGGAGGGTCAGTAAGAAAGATCTGGGCCGAATCTCAGCTGCGCAGGCGCAAAAAGGGGTGCAAGAGGCGTGGAGAGCGCGTGGCATTGCAAGTAACGTCACAGCTCCGCCCACCCTATTTGTCGGCGTTCCAGGGGGTGTGGTTAGAGAAAGAAGCTGAGGTTTGGGAATTGGAGGACCGGGATGCGATCGGGACAAAGGGAGCCCAAGAGTTTCGGGGATGGGAAGTGATTTTGGTGCTGCGATTTCTGAATAACAGTTTTGTTTTCCTTGACTCTCCTTTCAAGTTCACACGCACTGGCACAGCTTCTGAACTTCTTTTTCTTCACTTTTTTGTCTGATGTTCAAAAGGCTTTGATTCCTTTGGTCCCTCAGCCTTTTCCTACCCTTATGACCTAGGGAAAGTTAACTAACCTCTCTGGGGCCTCCTTTTCCACTTTTCTAAAATGAAGGCGTTAGACTAGAATAGAATCTCTAAGACCCACCTTCTAAATCTGGGATCACAGTGATCACCCCCTCTTACGGTGCCCAGGCCATTTCATGCTCTGGAATTTGGAAGAGCACTAGGATGGCCAGGGCTAGCAGATGACCTCTAGGTGGACTATTGAGATAGTCTTCTCTTTGTTTTCCCCGCCTCTAGTCTCCCCTCCGCAATCTAGCCTCCATTCAGCTGCTAAAGTGATTTTCCTTAAGTGCAGGTCTGAAGCTATACGGCATCTCCCCCCACGCTCGGTAAACTCCAGCTACCCATTACCTCCAAAATCAAATAAAAAATTCTCTTTGGGGCACTTAAAGTCCTTCATAACCTGACCCCTCCTAGTCTTCTTACACTTTACTCCCATCCATGTACTCCACGACCTAGTTACACTTGCATTCTTGCCATTCTTCAAGCAGGACATCATCTCCATTATTCCGTGACTGTTTTTTTCACTGGCTGTCCATTATGTCTAAAACGTTCCCTTCCTCTGCCCCTGGCTTCCTGGAAGACTTGGCTCCAATCCCAGTCTATAGGAAGCTTTTTCTGGATCTCCCCCCAACCCGCATTCCCACCCCTCTGCTAGCGCCTTCCCTCGGAAAGTATATCCCATTTACATTGAATGTGTCCTGTATGTACAGTTATGGTTATGTTCACGTGGTCTCTACCATTAAAATGTGAGCTCTTTGTGGGTAGGAAACATGTTTTTGGCTTTCTTTGTACCCCCATGATAACTGCTTAATAAATGCAGTTAACTGACTCAGTACCAAAATTCAGTTGCATCTTTTTTGGCTTACACAAATGCTACTTTAGCGCAGGATTATTGAGCGGCTGGATATTAGGTGCTCTGCCATCCTCTGTGATAAAGCGCAGGGATCTGAGTTTTAGAGGATGGAGTAATAGTGACTGATGAATAGGAGAGGGAGGAGGTAAGAGGGAGTCTAACTTGAGCCCTATATTTTAGGTAGGCTGTAGGGGCTCTAGCTCTAAATTTGAAAAGCAGTAGTGAAATGAAATGACATTTGGGAGGTCTTATGGTGTGGGAGCGCCCCCCCCCAACACAAACATACTACTTTACTAAGAAATAAGCAGAACTACAAAATAATAAGAATTTTTGTTAAACACACCAGAACTGAGCCATCCAAACCAACGTAGTCACTCTGAGAGACTGGGAAATAATTCAAAACATTTTTGCAATTCCTCCTTTGGAATTTGCCTTTCAGGGTCAGTTTATGAGTCACAAACAAGAAAGTCAATGTCTGTATTTCTAACTAAAGAGTCTCAGAATTTCGGAGTTAAAAGGGAATATAGAGACCATCTAGTCTCACACCTAAGAATTCCTTCTACAACACCCCCTAAAAGTGGTCATCTGGCCTTTTCTGAAATCTTGCTTCCCAAAGCAACTCATTCCACTTTGGTACATCTTAAGAAGCTTTTTCTTAATTCTTTCACTTCAAGCTTAAATCCTCCGTTCTACTTGACCCTAGAACAATGGGTGGCAGTTGCAAATAGGCAGTTTTTCTCTTCCACATAACAGCCCTTCAAATATTTGAAAACAGGTATCTTGTGCCTCCTCCCTCCCCACCAAGTCTAAGTAAAACATCCCTAGTTCCTTTAACTGGTCTATGAAGGACAGTTAAGAACAGAATCCACAAACCGCAGACCAATTCATTTGATATAGATTGCGAAAAAAAATTCTTGGAAGGCTCATTAAAGAGATAGTTGGTAAGCATCTAGAAAGGAAAGTAGTTATTACAAAGAACCAGCACAGCTACGTCAAGAATAAACACTTCATTTTTCATTCATGTACAAGAATAGGTCTTGCCCCTATATGTGGCAAAGAATTGGAAATTAAGAGGATGTCCATCACTCAATGAATGACTAAAGAAGTTATGATATTGTGCTGTGGTTGTCCTTTTGAAGAGGACCAGGGCATCAGGGAAATGATGACTTGACTTTGAGTGAGGGAGGGCTGTGCAAGGCTCCCAGCCTCATTTTCTCCTCCATCTAGATCCAGTGACATCCCTGCCCAAGCTCCACTTGATGACTGTGTTGTGGGACCTCCTGGCTTAGAGTGAATGTCAATGGTAATTGTTTCCTCTTTGGAGAGAAACTTTGGAACAGCAACCTTGAGGGTCTTCTTCTCCCAGTTTGATTTTTTCTTTTTTTTCTACTTAAAGGGGCCATCCCTTCACTCACTTGTTTTCCCCTTCGGGCTTTCTGGAAGGAGGAAGTGACTTGCTCAAGGTCACACAGCTAGTAAGTGTTAAGTGTCTGAGGTTGGATTTGAACTCAGGTCTCCTGACTCCAGGGCCAGTGCTCTATTCACTGTGCCAAGTAGCCACCCTCCTTGATTTACTTCTTAAAGAGACCTCTTCACTAAATGGGCATTACTCAAAGTGAATACTTGAAAAGGTCCTAAAAGCACTGGGGTCTCCCATTGTGATAAATGACTACTGGAATATTATTGTGCTAAAAGAAATTACAAGCAGGATACTTTCAGAAAAACCTGGAAAGACTTCCTTGAATTGATGCATAGTGAAATGAGCAGAACCAGGAGAACATTGTACATAATAACAGCAATATTGTACAATGATCAACTGTGACTGACATAGCTATTCTCAGCAATACCATGATCCACAGCAATTCCAAAAGATTTATGATGAAAAGTATTATCCAGAGACAGAACTGATGATGTATGAAGACAGATTGAAGCATACATTTTAAAAACTTTACTATTTTTTGGTCTGTTTTCTTTTTTTAACATGGCTAATATGCACATATTTTCCATGACTACACATATATAATCTATATCAAATTGCTTTACTTCTTAAGGAGGAGGAGGGAAGTGAGGGAGATAACTTGAAACTCAAAATTTTTAAAAGTGAATGTTAAAAAAATTTTTGTTTACATGTAATTGAGAAAAATTCTTACTAAAATATACTTCTGATCATGAGGGGAAATGATAAGCCATGACACACCAACCTCCTTTCTTTTTTTCTAGTAAATCACAAAAATGCTGTAGATTTAGTTTACCTAAGATTTTCAAAAAGCTTTTGATAAAGTATGTCATACTATTCTTATATACAAGATGGAGAGATGTGGATTAGATAATAATAAAATCAGATGGATTCAGAGACTCAAAGAGCAGTTCTTCAATGATTCTTAAATAGTTCTTAAATAGCTCACCTATCAACAGGGCAGGAAGTCTCTAGCAGAGTGTTTCTAGGGATCTTTCATTGGCCCTATACTATCAAATTCATGACTTGGGTAAAAGCATAGATAGGATTAATATCAAGTTGGCCGATGGCACAAAACTGAGAGGGACACAGTAGATTAAAGAGTCTAAAGTATCTTGACAGGGTAGAGCACTGGGCTGAATCTTATAAGATGAAATTCAAGAGTGATAATCACTTAATATCAGCTTAATAACCTCAAAGGGCCAGGGCCTGAACTAATCAACCAGAAGAGCCTAGACTTAACAGCTCCTTTGTGTTCTGAGGAAACTCGGAGAATTCCTCTTCCTATGTCAACAAAGCCGGAAGGGGCTGACTTTATGGCCGTTAAGGATGAAACCCTAAACCCCAGGCACTAACTTGGGTAATGGGACTTTTTCTTATCTTAATTTTTTTTAATATATACTGCATCATAGATGTTAAAGGTAAAGAAAACACAGATATCATGAGTCATAATTTCAATTGACGCTGTCAACTCTCTTGTTTTATTGTATTTACCGCCTATCCAATTAAGAAAATTCTTTTCTCATATAATGATTAAACATTTATGGAGATCATAAATTTGAGTGACAGAGCCACCCTGAATTGGAATGGTTTTAAAATGTATTTACGCTTTCTCATTCTTTTGTTCAAGCAGTCAGAGTTTAGGTTCTGGCTCCATGCAGCACGTAGCTGCTAGGATTAAGGGAATAAATGATATAAATGTATATCACCTAGCCTGTTTGCCTCCTTTAACCAAATTTTCAGGTTCACAAGAGCAATAATTATAAAGTTTTACACTTGGATACAAAAAAAATCAACAAAAATATAAGATGAAAGAATTATAGATAGCAATTATTTTATTGGGTTTTTTTTTTTTGTTTTTTTGGAGGGGGGAAGGCAGGGCAATTGGAGTTAAGTGACTTTACCAGGGCCACACAGCTAGTAAGTGTTAAGTATCTGAGGTCACATTTGAACTCAGGTCTTGCCTGACTCCAAGGCCCATGTTCTATTCACTGCGCCACCTACCTGCCCCAATAGCAATTATTTTAGAAAAGAATCTGGGGGCTTTAGTAGACTACAAACTCAATATGAGTCAGCAATCTGGTGGGCAGCCAAAAAAGCTACTGAAATCTTGGGCTACCTTAGTAGAAGCATCACTTAAAGGAGCCAGGAAATGGGTGATGATCTTATTGTATTTTGCCCTTGTTGGAGTACTGCATTCAATGTATGAGGGGTTTTTTGGGAGGGTACTATGGGTACTATGGGTTTTTTTAATTTTATTTTTTTGCTTTTTTGGAGGGGGGAATGCAGGGCAATTGGGGTTAAGTGACTTGCCCAAGGTCACACGGCTAATAAGTGTTAAGTGTCCAAGGCCAGATTTGAACTCAGGTCCTCCTGACTCCAGGGCTGTTACCCCTTGGATACTATGTTTTAAAGAGAACATTGATAATCTGGAGAGAGTCCAGAGGGAGGCAACCCATATGGTGAAGGTGTTGAATTCATGATATACTAGGATCAGTTGAAGGTATTGTGCATATTTATCACAGAGAAAAGAATACACAACACCCCAGTGTATTCAAGTGCTGTATTTGAAAGAAGGGAGGATTAGCCTTCTTCTGTCTTGCCCTAAAAGTCAGAACTAGGAGCAGTGGGTAGAGGTTGCAAAGGGATAAATTTAGGCTTAATATCAGGCAAAACTTTTTTTTTTAACGCCATCAGGGTTAAGTGACATAACACAACTAGGCTGAGGCTGAAATTCAGACTCAGGTTCCTTCTGTCTCCAGGGCCAGTGCTCCATCTACTGTGTCACCTAGCTGCCCCAGGAAAGACTTCAAAACAAAATTACCCCAAAGTAGAATGGCTACTTTCAAGCGGTAGTGGATTCCCACTCCTTGGAGGTCTGCACATATTTTTCCCTCAAAGAGTTGGTTGTTAAACATTTATCAGCAGAAACCTGATTTAAAACCTTCAGATCTTTTAGAGACAAACTGCTATTGCCCAATGCCTACAATTCAAAATGTAAGACTTTACATTTATCTCATTATGGCTTCATCTCACACTGTATTTACCAAAATTATTGTTGGTTGATTTTTGATGATAAAAAACCATATCTACCCTGAAAGCACAAAGACTGAAGCTGTTCAAAAGGCTATGGCAAAGATTGTGAAGGCAATTCTCCAGGAGTTAGCAAAAATGATTTCAGCAATGACAGTATCATTAAAATAAGAGGCTAGTCAAATATTTTTATGGAGACAAAGAAATGAAACCTAAGGGGCACCTATCATTCGAATTTCTGAGACAAATTAAAGTATGTGGATCTAATGGAATATACTATTTGCTGTGATGAAAGAGACTGTTTTAAAGATTTGTATAAAGTTATACAGAGTGAAGTGAGCAGAATGAGAACAGTTTATGCAATAATGATATTGTAAAGACAAACAACTTTGAAACACTTGATAGCTATGATCGGTGCAATAACCAACCAGAGACTGGTAATAAGTCATGCTACCTCTCTCCTGACAGAGGGACAATGGACTCTGGAGATAACCAACGGCAAAATTTATTTTGTTTTGACTATCCATCTTTGTTGCAAGAGTTTTCTTTTTCTTTTTCTTTTCTTTTTTTCCAATGGTGGAGGGATGAGGAGAACAGATTAGGGGGAGAAAAAAATGAATGCTTGATGCTTTTAAAAATAAAACCAACATTTTTAAAAAGAAATGAGTATGTCTCAAAGTAAGCACTTTAAAAGGGACAGTGCTCATTTGTATGTATAACTTCTTTTATTTTTATTTATTTATTTTGGAGGGGGAAGGTAGGGCAATTGGGATTAAGGGACTTGCCCAAGGTCACATGTCTGGTTTGTGTTAAGTGTCTGAGGTCGGATTTGAATTTAGGTCCTCCTGACTCCAGGGCCGGTGCTCTATTCACCCGTATATATAACCTCTGATGTTGATATGTTAATTTAAAAAACCATTCTCATTACCTCGTATTGGCATCTTCTTTCCTGAGTCCTATAATGAAGTTGTCACCTGTAGTGATGGGGGAGGCAGGTGCTCCTTCTCAGTAAAAGGTTCAAACTGATAAGGTTCTGTCCTTGGGGGAATTTGCTTTTCCTAACACTCTCTGTCTCATTGTGCCCCTACCCAAAAGATTTTCAAGAGAAAATCTCTCTTACAAAGCTTATGTATGGTCTAGGATCTCCCCCACACATATTTTCAGGATCTCTTATAGAAAGAGACTAAATACACTGTATAGACAAGATATAAGATAAAATGGATATCAATTCTAGGTATATTTATTTCTTCCACCACAAAAGAAACTCTTGAAATACAGAAGACTCATAAGCATATATTAAACATTCAAGACGAAATAATAGCCCATCACCTATCATTCTCCCAGGAGGTAAAGACGATTTTATAGGACTGCTCAACAAATTTTTCATGTTCACCTTTGGTTTATACTGTCTGAGCAACTCACAAGTTAAAATATTCTGACAAACTAGAAAATGTCTGGGCTTTCTTAGTCGTTTCAGCTGTAGTATCCCCTATATGGGGCAGCTAGGTGGCAATAAGAAAATCCTCCATATAGTGGTTTTCTTCTCCCCTGAGAAGTTGTAAAAAATCACCTTTTTCTGTGCAATCATCACCTGACTTTTCAAACTCACAGGATACTGACAAGGCTGGAAATATTTCTCAGGATGGCTGTTTGGTGATCTGGATTCAGGGAAAGAAACATAAAACAGAAGAGGCAGCCAGAGATTTGATATGCAGGGTTGTCTAGGCAAGTGTATATTCTTGCTGCATTTGCCTTCACAGCTGGGGGAAGAAGGAAAGAGGAAGGACAGATGAAGAGAAATCCCCTCCCCCTTCACTGAAAGTCCAAGGGAGAACTGTTGCCGGCTGTGTTCCAGTAAAGAGGCCACCCTCAAGTTATCTCTCCTTACTTCTTATGACCGGCAGATGGGGGCGAAGGGGGGGGGGGGGCACTTCTTGGTCAATCCTCTTTAACATAGCTCCCATCCTGGAGACACAGGACATGAAGAACCACTGGCTATGTGCCATTTAGCCGAGGGGGCAAGAGTATGTAGCTCTCCTCAAAGAGCCAAAGCACATTTGGGAGATACACCAGTCCAGTAGCTCAGGTGGTTCTCCTGATCATCCCTGTTATACAGAATCATATGAAATACCCAGTTTGTGCTCTCATGAAAGCCATATTTTAAATATATTGGAAGCCCCAGGGGAAGAAAAAAAGGAAACGAAAAATTGTTCTTGTTTTGCTAATTTTATCTAGTTTCTGATAATTTATGCAATATTGAAGAAAGCAAATCAAGTGTCATCCAAGTCCCACTATCAACTACCACATACCTACTGACAATACCTACCAACATAACACATAAAATTACCACGTAACAAAATGAGGAAGCTGAGTGGTCACCAAATGATAACACTCAAATGATGTAATTCAAATACAAGTTCCTTCAGAGCAGGGATGGTTTTGTTTGGAGTTTTTTTTTGTCTTTTTATCCCTAGTGCTTAGTGTAGTCTGTGACATACAATACGCTCAAAAATTCTTGTTGACTTGCACTGAAAATTACCTATATCTGACCATGACTTTTTTTCATTTTCTCTCCCTGTTCAAAATGTCCAAGAGGCAGAGGCAATTAGTCATGCAACATGAGCGCGGGAGAGAGGTATGTACATTTGGGGATCATCTGCACAGAGATAATAATAAGGGAAAGTAAAAGAAATAAACATTTATATAATGTCTACCATGTTCCAGGCATTGTGCTAAGAGCTCTTTAATATTTTCTCATTTGATTCTCATAATGTCCTTGCTATTCTTATCCCCATTTTATAGTCAAAGAAATCAAGGCAAATAGAGGTTAAGCCCAGGGTCACACAGCTAGTAAGTGTCTGAGGTCAAATTTGAATCCTCTACACCATCAGCTGAAAATAGACTCAAGGTGCAGGATTAGACATGTTTTTTTGGATAAGGGCGATGTGAAAATTCCTTTGCTTCACCAAAAAATATTTATTCATACAGTCTTTGTTTTTATTTCCTTTTCCCCAAAGGGGAAAGGGTGTGGAAAGAGAGATATTGATAAGGTAGGGAAAAAAGGAAGAAAAGGAAAAGAAAGAGGATCATGGAAGCACTTTTTTTTAATGCACAGAGGAGAAGAGATGGAAGGTCAGAAAGAATCCTTCCTCCCTTTCTCAGCCAAATTCTAAAAAAAAAATATTTAAACTCATTACTTCCATTTATTTTATTCACTCCTCAACACTTTGCTGTGTGGTTTCTCACGTCATCCCTAACTGAAACTGCTCTCTCCAAAGTTACCAGCGTCCTCTCATTTGCAATATCTTCTCTTTTCTTAGTCCTCATCTGTTTTGATGTCTCTGTTACATTTAACAATATTGACCATGATATATTCCTGGATACTCTCTCTCGATTCATAAAATAATACTCTATCCTGGTTCTCTGTCCACCTATCTGACTGTTCCTTCTTACTCTCCTTTGCTGGATCATTATTCATATTATACCTCATAACTATGAGATTATGCTCTGTCCTTAGCCCTTCTTTCTCTCTAAAATCTCTCATTTGGTGACCTCATCAACTCCCATGGGCCTAATTGTCATCTTTATAAAGGTGATTGGAAAATCTATATCACCCAGGGCCAATCTGTCTGTAGAGCTTCAGTCCTACATCATTATGCTTCATACTGGACATCCCAGAGACATTTCAAACTCAATATGTCCAAAACAGCACTCACTATACTACATCATCCCATCCCACCCTCCAACCTTCTTCCCCTCTATTTCTCTATTTCTGTCAAGGACACCACCATTCTTTCAGGCTCCCAGGTTTAAAACCTCATTGTTATCCGTGGTTTGTCACTTTCTTGCACACCACATATCCAACCTAAATCTTGCCATTTCTATATATACGGTATCTCTCTACTCATACAACCACCATATTAATTCAGTCTCTCATCACCATTACCTAGGTTATTGTAAAGGTCTCCTAATTGGTCTCCTTGCTTCAAGTCTTTCTCCACTCTAATACATCCTTCACATAGCTTTTAACATGATTTTCCTTAAGTCAGCAGTTCTCAACCTGTGGGTTATGTTCAATTTGTAGCAATGAAAATACATCCTGCATATCAGATATTTACATTACAATTCATAACAGTAGCAAAATTACAGTTATGAAGTAGCAATGAAAATAATTTTATGGTTGGGGGACACCACAACATTAGGAACTGTATTAAAGGGTCATGGTATTAGGAAGGTTGAGAACCATTGTTATAGGTAAAAATATGAAATCATCTATTTGGCTTTTAAAGTGATTTACAACCTAGCCTCATTCTATCTCTCTAGTCTCATTAAACATTACTCCTCTTACTGTACTTCAGTCAATCTGGACATTTTTTCTGTACTTAGACATGGCATTTCATCCCTCTATGCCTTTGCACTGGTTGTTCCTCATAACTATAATGGAGTGTATGAGGTGTTCAAGGAAGACTATCACCTCTGGTGTGAGGGCTTGCCAAACCCTTTTCAGAGCTGCTCATTCACCTTTGGTGTCCACCTGATTCACCCAACCCTTACCTGTGTTCCAAGAAGCTGTAGCATGTACAGTGGCCACACCTGGGTAAACTGTCTCAGCAGACAGACTAAACCATGTTGAAGGTTGCCAATGGGTCTCAAACCTGTTAGTGAGTTAGAGGGATGTCTGCCCCAAACATGTGAAGACTTCCTCCAGTGGAATGGACAGATGAGAACAATTTGTTCCAAGGGCCATGAAGGCACCAGAAGGGGGATGCTGCGGAGTGCTTAGAGCTTAGTCAGGCCTCAAAGACACCAAGGTCATCCACTGTATCCTAGGCCATTGCCAGTCATCTTCACTTTCTCCTGACACTGGACTTTGATGGCTCAGGAAGAAAGGGTGAGGCTGACGACTTTGTGTGTCTTTGCCTCACTTAAATTCAAATCACAGGCAGGATATCACCCATGATGTCACTGGTCCTCTTTGAAAAGGACAAATAATAACAACAACAACCAAAACAAACAACACCCTTACCTCCATCTTACAAATTCCTTAAAACTTTTCTTGCCGCCCTTTTCCCCACTGTTAATGTCCATTTTTCTTAATGACATTGCATTTGATTACCTTGTACCTATTTTGTGAATGTATATATATATGTGTGTGTGTATCTATATCTATATCTATGTATGTATGTATTTACTTGTAACTCTGGATTCAAAGGGCCAACCGCATGAGATTCCCTCTGTAAGACCCCAGCTTCGAGCTTCCCTTACGACCCCTCCCCAGAACGTAGGAGACCAGTTTGATGTAAAAAACAAGAGGTTTTAATTCAGAGCCGATGCATCGGGGTCGCACTCATAACCCCAGCGGGCCAGAGGAGTCCGACCCCCGGGGATTACATT
>CM053586.1:192219134-192241757 GCA_028646515.1 Pseudochirops corinnae | reverse complement strand
CATTTCCATATACAAAGTGGAAAAGAAATAGAGGATTACAGGTGAAACTGAGAATCTATCATTTACAGCTTGCTTTCCCTTTTAAATATATGTTCAATATATAACTTTGAAAACTGTGCTGTTTATCTGTGTTCCCTTCTGGTCTTCCATCTGTTCTTTTTTTGTGCAATTTTGAAAAAAACACTTGACTTACTTTAATTCTTTGTTTTTTTATTTTGACAACCCTATCATCCTCCCCTTCTTCCCTCAATGGGGTGGATGGTGGGTGGGAGTGGATTCTTTTAACTCTAAAGCTATGAGGTATCATAGTAACAGTGAAAATTGGGTTCTTTTTGCCTAGAGAAAGAAATGGCTCAGAATTCCTTTTTAAACTTCTGTTTTGGGGAGCTTCCAATATCATAAGAGTATATGGGATAAATGGCTCATAATGTATGGCTTCAATCAAAGAGAGGACCAGGGATTGATATTCCTAGCCCAGAATCAGGAAGGAAGAATATCCCATTTAGTGTTCTTTTGTGTGGTTCAAACTACTAAAGCTGTTCTCCCCACCACACACACACACACACACACACACACACACACACACACACACACACACACACACACACACACACCCCTTTGAACAGAAGGACACAAGGAATCAATTCTATTCTACAGAGAGAAAGAGCAAGAGTCAGTACAAAGGAAGCACTTTAGTTCATAACATGAAAATCAGTGACAAAACTGCTTTTTAATAAACAAGCAGACAAAGGGAAGTTGAATAAAGTTTAGGGTTTTTTTTTTTTTAATGTTTCTCAAACTTTGTTGCCCTGACAAGAACTTCTCCCATTGTCTCTATACCACCTACCATGGCCTAGGAATAGAAATAGCATCTGAGCTGCAGGCCTCAGTGTCACCATTGTCAAATTGTCCCCAGTCTGCTTCTGGTTACATTCTTTCCTTTCCAGGACAGAGCAAATCAGTCCCTTTTTCCTCTCTCTCTTCAACCCCTTCAAGACTTGATCTCTAAGTTTACTTCTCATGGGAGTCCTAGACTTTGAAGAAGAGTCAAAAAAGTACTGAACCTAGAGTGATAAGACAATCTTAAAACTACATCCTCCTGTACTACCATGGGAGCTGTTACATAAAAGATAGGCATAACCAAGGAAAGGAATTTTTACAGTAATATAATATATTCCATTATATTCATATGCCATGACATCATTGGCAATTGCCAACTGATAGACACTGACTTAGTTTCCAATTCTTTAGTATAATAAACAGAGCTGTCATAAATATTTCCTTTTCCTCTTTAAAAAAGAATCTCTTTGGGGCAAGGTGAAGTAGTGGAATCACTGGGTCAATGAGTATGTACATTTTGTCAACTTTGGGGATATAGTTCCAAATTACATTCCAAACAGATTAGACAAATTCATCAAGAATGTATCAATATGCCTTTTTTTAAAGCCCTCTATCAACTGTCATTTTCTTTTTTTGCTATCTTTCCTAAATTGATGGGTATGATGTAGAAATTCAGAGTTGACTTAATTTACATTTTGCTATTAGTGATGTAGAGCACTTCTTCATATAGTTATTGATATTTTGAATTTCTTCCTTTGAGAATTGCCTGTTTGTATGTTTGACCATTTATCTATTGAGAAATGGTTCTTTTTCTTATAAATTTGAATTAATTCCTTATATTTCTTGGATATGAGACCTTAATCAGAGAAAATATCTGTCAAGATTTTTTTCTTAATTAACTTTCCCTTCTGACTTAAATTGCATTGGTTTTGTTTGTGCAAAAACTTTTATTTCATATAATTAAAAGTGTCCATTTTGTCTCCTGTGATCTTTTCTATGCCTTGTTGGTCACAAACTCTTTTCCTACACGTAATTGTAAAATTTACTTCCTTCCTTGATCCTTTAACTTATTTATGATGTCACTGTTTATATCTAAGTAAGGTATCCATTTGGAGTTTTACCTCGATATATTCTGAGAAATAGTTGTCTATATCCAATTTCTGTGAGACCATTTTACAGCACTCCAAACAATTTTTGTTGAAGAGTGAATGAATCCTTGCTTTACTAGTTGGAATCTCAGGCTCTATTAACACTATGTTCATTTGCTTCTGTATGTTGTCTCTCTAATCTGTTCCCTGATTGACCTCTTTATTTATTTATTTTTTAAAATAGCTTTGCTATTTTTCAATTAAAAAGAATTTAAAATAATCTCTTCCTTTCACTATTCTTCTCCCCTCCCCCACCAAATTTAAAAAAAATGAAGTCCTCAATACATAGCTGCATAGTTGGTAAAACAAATTTACACATCAGCCCTGTCCAAAAATGTATGTCTGTATCTTCATTTTAAATTCACCACCTTTCTGTCAGAAGGTGAGTACCATGTGCCATCTTCATTCTTCTGGACTCACAGTTTATCATTGGGTTGATCAGAATTCTAAAGTCTTTCAAAATTATTTCTCTCTATGACGTTATCATCGTATAAATATTTCTCCTATTTTTGTTTACTTTGCCCTGAAGCAGTTTATAGTCTTTCCAATCTTCTCTGAAACTGTCCCTTCAATAATTTTTATGGCAAAATAATATTTTGTCAGCTTCATATACCAACCACAATAATATTCACATCACAATGTTTATTCCCCAATAAGAAGACATCCCTTTAAGTATCCAATTTTTGGCTACTATGAAAAGAGTGGCTATGAATATTTTTTCCACGTGCATATCCTTTTTCTCTTCCTTTGATTTATTTAGTATAGGTGTAGTGGTATATCTGGGTTAAAGGTCATGCACAATTTGGTAACCTTCTGGCCATAGTACCAAATTGCTTTCTAGAATGGCTGGACCAATTCAAACTTCCACCACCCGTGCACCAGCTGAGAAGGGAATGAACATTTATTAAGTGTCTACTATGTGTCAGGCACTCTGCTAAGCAGTTTACAAATTTTACCCAACTTGATCCTTACAAATTTTTCGAATTTTTTTTTTTAAATAATGTTACTTATACAAATTATTCTCCCGGTCTGCTCACTTTATTCTGCATTAGTTTGCATAAGTCTTTCCACATTTCTCTGAAAGTGTCCATTTCATAATTTGCTATATGCCATAACAACCACCCTGGGAGGTAGGTGCTATTATTATCCCAATTTTGCAGTTAAGATAGACAGATTTGAATTTTCCAGGGTCATTGCATCCAGTAAGTGTCTGAGACTGGATTTGAATCGGGTCTTTCTGATCTCAACTCCAGTATTCTATTCATTGTGCCATCTAGCTGCCTAATTGTGCCACCTAGCTACCTACTAGTATACGTGTTTTCCCATACTTGGACCAGCATTAGTCATTTTCCTCTTTCTTGACTGAGCAAAAGGAATAAATATGGCTGAAGAAAGATTTAGAGAAATGATAGAAGACAAGAAGTGAGGCAACTATATCAAAAGTGACTCAAATTCCAGTCTCTTAAAGGAACTGTTAAGACAATGACAAAACCTGAAACTATCCTGGACTGTCACTAATCCTGCACATGGTACTAAGAAGCAGGCAGTGCTATGCATAGTCATTAAAGCTTTATATGATAAATTTGGATTGTCTTTTGCCTTTCTTTGTATCCTCAGTGCTTAGTACAGTACCTGGTAAGTAGTAGGTACTTAATAAATACCTGTTGCCTGTTGCCTGAAGAAAAGACCCTAGAGCTAACAAGAAACAAATTTGACTGGAATATCAATACTGTAGATGTTACTAGGAAATGTGAAATTTGTGCTTGCTGTACACAAAGAAAGGCATGATCGACTCATGCTACCTATTTACAAATTTTTAAGTCTGGTCTATTCTGGCTTCTTATTTCTTTAAAGTGATAATGAATATAAGCCTTATATTAATATATAAGATGTGTGCCCATTTGATATATGTATATTCATATAGGTTATCTAAATGTGACTTGCTGGAAGGCACTAATAGATACAATCTAAAGGATCCACTGAGGAGAAAGACAGCATGAGTTGGGGTGAACAGTTGGACTTCATGAAGAGCAGTGACAATGATTGACATTCAATTAGGCAGCCTGAGTTATTCTCCTCCACTCTTGACATTTCAGCTTTAGAATCTGCATACTATATTCCAACAACTCCAAATAATGAGAAAGGGCTGATTTCATCTCTTTTTTCTGCCTAGTACTTCAGCTATATACTCCCGGGGGATGAACGTATCTTAGCTATAATTCCAACCTAGTCACTTTCCCCTTGGAGACTAGGGAAAGAGCAGCTTTGGGTCCTGCCCTTCCTCTACCCACCTATTCACCCCAACTCATGCCATCTTTCTCCTCAGTGGATCCTTTAGATTGTATCTATTAGTGCCTTCCATCAAGTCACATTTAGATAACCTATATGAAGCAATAGACTAGCCTTGATGAGGATTAGTACCAGGTATACCAGATTTCATAATGCCAGCCTCATGTATCATTTTGCTTGTTCTTCCTCTTATCTTCATTTTTCTTCTTCCCTTTGATTATACCTTAATTTTCACTTTAGGAGATAGGCAAAAAAGAAAATATCTCAATTACTTCCTGGGTGGGAGAAGCAATGATGTAAACAAGTTATTCTTTGTTAAAAGACTAGCTTCCATCTTAATTATTTTCTTATGAAAGCTTTGGTGTGGAGGCAGATAAATCAGCAGGTTGTGTGCTTTGCATGTAAATACCTATGCTCATCAACATACATGTAAATTACTACGTTAGTGACAATGCATGTTTTATTATGCTTATTTGCATAAATAACGAGAAATTGAGGAAGGGAAAGTTTGGGATAAAAGATGAGTTTTGCTTTGGACTTGCTGTTAAAGATGTCTTTGGGACTTCCAGTTAGACGTCCAACAGGTATTGGTGACTCAAGACTGGAGATCAGATCAGAAGAGGTCAGGGCTAGGTAAATATGAGAATCATCTGGATTGAGGTGATTAAATCCATGAGTTGATGAAGTCACCAAACAAAATAGTCTAAGACAGAGCCTTGGAGGACACCTTGGGTTATCAGGCATGACTTGGATCAGTGGTTTTCAACCTTCCTAATGCCGTGACCCTTTAATACTCTTTTGTGGGCATATCTGCATGTGGGTGGACCTGCCTGAAGACGGATAGAAAGTGGTGCCTCGGTTCCTAAGACCGTGGGAAATACGTGTTTTCCGATGGTCTTAGGTGACCCCTGTGAAAGGGTCATTCGACCCCAAGGGGTCGTGACCCCACAGGTTGAGAACCACTGACTTGGATGAAGATCGAGCAAAGGAGACTAAGGAGCAGTCAAGACAGATAAGAGCCAGGAGAGAGCACTGGAACAAGAAATTACAAGAGGTGTGAAGATCCAGAAAGAAGGTGACTGACACTGTCAAACACCGGAGAGGTCAAGGATGATTGAGAGGACATTGGATTTGGCAATTAAGAGATCCCTGGTGACTTAGGAGAACTAAAGTCAAATGACGAAGTCAGACCCCAGAGGGTACAGAACTGAGAAGTGGAGGTATGAATTACAGGTGGCTTTCTCAAGCAATTTAGCCATGAAAGGAAAGCAATGAGACAGGTAGCAGGGATGGTCAGATCAAGTGGCAGCAGGGATAGAGACTGAAGATTAGAGACAGTGGTGATGACAAAGGACACTCTGCTGGAGAAGATGGGGACAGAAGGGAATGAAGGTGGAACATGTATAGGCGTTTGCCTTTGCAAGGAGAAAGGTCATTCCTATGTTGAGACAGCAGTGGGGAAGATGAAATTTGAGTAATGTGAGATTAGGAGAGAATAGCCAATATTTATATAGTGCTTTGCTGTGAACGCATAGAGCCATTTTGTAAACTTGGAATTATGCAAATGTGTTTAAAGTGGCCATACTCTTTGGTCTAGAGATTCCAATAGGAATGACAAAATTAAGTCAATGATAAGACACTCTAATACACTAAAATATTTACAGCAGCACTTATTGGTAACAAAGAATTGGAAACAAAGTAAACATCTAGTGACTCAGGAATGGCCAAGTGTGGTACACGAATGCAACAGAATATTACTGTGCTTTAAGAATGAATGTGGGGGCAACTAGGTGGTGCAGTGAATGGAGCACTGGCCCTGGAGTCAGGAGAACCCGTTTCAAATCTGACCTCAGACACTTCAAACAAAACTGTGTGACCTTGGGCAAGTCACTTAACCCCAATTGCCCTACCTTTCCCCCTCCAGAAAGCCAAAAAAAAAAAAGTGATAAATACCAAACCTCCATTTGTGTATCTAAGTATTTTAAAAAATGGGAATTTAATTTAAAAAAAGACACTTATACATGTACATCCACGAAAACATTGCATGTGAAATGGTACACTTTAAAGTCACAAAATTAGCTCCAGTTTCCTATACTTCTTGGTGGTGTTCATCTACTCAGCTCATCAGAACTTACCTATGTTCTACTAGCAAAGGCTAGTTTTTAGGCTGTAATAAAATATTATATTGAATAAGACATTATTGAAATCGAAATATTTTATTGAATAATAAAATATTATATTGAACAATGAGATTGTCCATGAAAAACAGACAAGAATTATGCCAAGTGAGAAGGGTTGGATAGCTTGCATTGATATTTAAAAAAAAAAAGAGGCCTAGGACTGAAATCACCAACAGACTGGAATACTTAAGAAATTCCTTAATCAAAAAATCAGTTACCCTTATCGGACTTTTAGGTTTATTGCCTTATGCATGATTTTATTAAGTATCGTTCTAATTCTTTACATAGTACATTGTAACAAAAGTAATATTTAATATACACTATTCACCTCAGAGGTAACTTTTTAAGGAACACATCAATTCTATAAAAGTAAGGAGTACACAGGTATGCATTCTAATCTGATCTAGAACTATTCCATTTCAACTTGCTTTTGATCTTTATAGTTCTTTATACTTGCTTCAAATTTGTTAAGCACATGTTGACAGACGTCCATGAGCTCGTTAAGGCCTTGCCGAAAGGGTTCAACAGCTGGAAGACCCCCTTTAGTCTGGATGCGAAAATTAATTTTGCTTTCTGAAGGATGGGTGATACTGTACCCACAGAACTCCACTTCTGGGTTCTTCATGATCATGTAACGTAGAGAGTTTCCAAGTGTATGGTCCTCATCATACAACACAAATGTGACACAGTTTCCATCTGTTCCAGCTGCCTGGACCATTTCCAACACAGGTTTCCTCTCCCCTTCTTCTACCATCTTGACCTTCTTTAATGAACACTTCCTTTTATTTTTCAGTTCATTTCACAGATAACGGTTTGGCGTATTAGTCTACCTCCAACTACACGTACAATTAAAATATAAAATGCTAAAATAAAAAACTGTTCTTGAACTATATATATACCCATAAATATACCCCCCAATTCATACCCAAAATATAGACCAATTATAACAGCTAGTGTTTTTATAGAACTTTCAATTTTGCAAAGTCCTTTTACAAATATTACTTTGCTCCTCAAAAAAACTGATAATCCTCATTTTAAATTACAGGAAACTGGGGCCAAGAGGTTAAGTGTCCTTCTTGGGGTCACACAACTAATAACGTTGTGAGATATGAACTCAAAGTCCATCAAGCTCTATCTAGCACCAACTAGTTGCCCTCTAAAACATCTATCAATTTGCTAACAAATGCTCTTCTCATTTTCTTAACTAGAGAAGCAATTAAGTGTAATGAAATGAATAACAGTTTTAGAGACATAACACTTGAGTTCATGCACTGGCTTAATCACTTACTAGGTATGTGACCTTGGAGAAGTTATTTAAACTCAGGGAAAGCTTAGTTCCTTCATCTGCAAAAGGGGGATAAGATGTTCTGGAACCAAGATCCCTCTTAATCACTGCCTGATATGAAATGCTGCTTCAAAAAAAGGTTGAGCTATAAAGACTTTCAAGAACAATCTTGGCTCCAGAGCTAAGTTTAGGTAGTAGAGAAACAAGATAAAAAAATACAAACTGGTACAGCATTGTGTAAGTGGTGATGTTTATGGAGTTTATACAATCTAAAACTTTGTATCAGTTTATTTGGCCCTTGAGGACTTTGCTGCATTATGACACAAGCAAGAGGTAGGCCTACTCAGCTTCCTTCAAAAATCTATTTATGGAAACTTCTGCCTTTCTGGTCAAAATCATAATCTTTCTCCAACTGCATTAAAGGGAGAACTACATATCTTAGAGAACCAAGATTATTCCATCAAACCTAGACTCCCTGGAGTCAGGAGGATCTGAGTTCAAATCTGACCTCAGACACTTAACACTAGCCGTGTGACCTTAGACAAGTCATTTAACACCGACTGCCCTGCCTTACCCCGCTCCAAAAAAGAAAATATCTAAGTCAAACTCCTTCATTTTACCAATAAGGAAACTGAGGCCCAGACTTTACATAATAAGCATTTCTGACTTTACATAAATGGACCATTCTGTAGACCTCTATGTAAAGTGATTTTTACATAATGAGAAATTGGCTCACAGATGTGGGGAGGGAAGCAAGAAAGGGGTCCTGCACCCACAGTGGGAGGGGGCTGGCACATGTTCAAAAACACCATGGGGGCAAGGGACAAAAAAGCAAGAACAGGAGGAGGAACACATAGGGACTGAGGTTAGTCAATTGGACAGGACTGGCTGGAACCAAAGAAGAACATAAGGGGTGTGTGTGCGTGTTGGGGCTGGACACAGAAAGGAGGGGATGAGTGAATGTAGTAACCAAGCAAAGGACAGGACAGACGTGAGGTGGATATGCAGGCTGAGCAGGCAGATTGATGGTCAAGCCAAGCCCTGGATACAGCAGCAATGGTCTTTTTGTGTTTCCATTCTGCTTTCACTTATAAGGTTTTTTTGGTGGCAGTGGTTGGGTGGGTGAGAAGCTCCTAAACAGAGGGGCAGGTGTGAAGAGAACACAGTACTGTACAGTCAAGTAAACAGATTTTTTTTTTTTGGAATTTGGATTTCTTTCAGAAACCTTTACATAAACAATTTGTGTAATGTGAATTTACATAAAGTGAAAACTCTGTGTACTTATCCAAGGTCACACAGATATTAAACATCTGAGGCAGGATTTAAACTCAAGTCCTCCTGACTCTAGGTCCAGCATCTATCCACTGTGCCACATGGCTGCTTGGCCTTCTACTGCAATGTCACACACCCATATAATTTTAAAAAGGCTTCCAAAACAATGGATAGTTCCTTTACAAAAGGATTTATGAAGAAAGTCAAGAATTGCACAGAATGAGAGTTTACTGAATATCTTTATGCAACACTAGATGATTACTTGATAAATATGTGGCAGAAGGGATTCTTGTTTAAGTAACAGTTAAGACTAAACTGGTAGTTCAGTAACAATGATAAACGTACATATACTGACTCTTCCTGTTGGTCAGGTGTTTTGGTACCCACCTGGGGCTTACCTTGCAGCACAATATTATTGCATCAGGAGAATTCTTCTGTGGGTAAGAAGACAAAAAAAAAAAACCCATTATTTCCTTCATCACTTGTCTCACACATTAGGATCTGTAAATGTATGAAAACATCTGATGCAAGTTGGTTAGATCAGCTCTTAACCGAAGGGAGCAAGGGGGACAGAGAAGTTTTGCAAGTTTGGGCAGCTAATGGATATCCATGAACAGTCCTTGACTTCAAACCTTTACTTTATACACCTATATAGTTTGAATCACTTAAGTTTAAGGTATGTGTGGCAATGCCTCAGTTTCCTGAAATCCAGACTTAGATTACTTTAGACTAAAAACTTTCTTTATTAAATGAGTCATAATACTAAGACTATAACAATCACATAATTTCTAGTGTAAAACCTTTTTTTCATAGCTGTCTGTTGATTCTGAATGTAATGGAATATCACTGCATCATAAGAACCTTTACAGAGCTTTGAAGAATTCTCAAATAAAGTGTCTCTAATGAATAAGTTAAAATTATACAAGATTCTATGACATGTATATACCAATAGAGATAGCTTTGTTCCACTACTGAGCTGTAAAACTGATAGTGTGCCTAAGATTTTCATTAGCATCTTGGAAATCTTTGCTGTATTTAAAAAAAAAAAAAGGATTTATGTACTGATAGCACGGTTTTTCGAATGTTCTCATCTATAGATAAAATTGTATACCAAGTGTGGGAGTTCCAGCAAGTCTCAGTAGAACCCATAATAAGGGAAGAAATTCGTTTAACTACCATACTAAAAAAATAAATCTGATGAAAAATATGATCCACTAAGTCAGTCAGTCCATCAGTAGTTGGGCATAGATTTGAATAGTAGATTGAGACAGATAGCTGAGAAGCTGTACAGTGCTTTCAGTGATCTCAAGTTATTGTCTGCTTCATGAGCTCATCTCTTTGTAAAATCGTCCTATTGACACTCTATGGCTGCAAATAAAAATACACCATGATTCTGGAAGAATGAAAATTACAAGTAACTCAAATGGCAATGAAAAAAGGCAGTTGAAGAAAGTAAATTGTAGTGCATTACCAAGGATGAGTTGAAAATGTAGAAAGGAAGTGCTACCTAAAGATCTAAAACTACAATAGTGTTTTATGGTGAATATGCAATTATTACACAGTGAGCCTAAAAGCAGTGAGGCCTATAGTGGATAAAGCATTGGTCTGTCAGAAAGACCCAGATCTAAGTTCTGCCTTTGACAAAAGCTATGTGACCATAGATAGGCACATGAACTCTGAGTGCCCCAGGTAAGCTATAGATAGGTTGCAGATCTGAAACAGTAGAGGTATATATGGGGAAAAGCCTCCACAAATGAAATCACAATTCCAGATTCCCTCCCTAAAATGCAATTACTACTTCCTTGCAACAGGCTCCATTTTAAAGAGAATTTCTTCACTGAGGCAATGAAAGTTAATGGGCTAATGGTTCCTTGACTGAATGTGTTAAATGATATCAGATCTTTTTTATTTTGATGAATTTTCTTCATTAAGTTGAACTCAAAGCATTATATACAAATTACAGAATTTCTGTAAGTAAATTCCTTTTTGCAAAGCT
Organism: Pseudochirops corinnae; assembly: GCA_028646515.1. Classification (NCBI taxonomy): domain Eukaryota; kingdom Metazoa; phylum Chordata; class Mammalia; order Diprotodontia; family Pseudocheiridae; genus Pseudochirops; species Pseudochirops corinnae. The sequence continues at coordinate 192,230,747 of CM053586.1, read as the reverse complement.
TTGTTAAATTATACTTATCTTGCGTGAAACTAAAACTTAATTACAAACAAATACAAACTACAATCAAGGTAAATAAGTTTACTGGGATCTAGAATGACCTTTTAAAATTAAACACCCTATATGACAGCATTTCTATTTTTTATGAGTAATTCTATTTCTCCATTCTTTTATTGTGTTTTGTAGCGCTCAATCCTTTAAAATTTTTGCTTATTTTTATTTTAATGCAGACTGGCTCAATCAGATCAGCCATTTGCCAAATTTTGTAGTTTCTAGGGTGATTAAAAAGTTTAGGAAGACAATGAGACAGAACATTTGAAATCATAACTGTCCTGGTATGTTTAGAATGTATAACTGTTCTGAAGTTAATTCCTTTATTTTTTAATTGCCTAAGAATTGGACCAAACAAAATAGTTTTGACAAACAATTACCTTAACTACACAAATTCAAAATCATGATGAAAAGAAATGTATTCATCATTAACACAAAGGAAATCTGCTTAGTTGACCTACAAAGAGATTTAGTAAGCAATATAATTTTACTCCTCCATTAATGCCGTTTATAAAAATCATCCTTTCAATGACTAACACATTTGTACCTTTTGGCCTGGAGATCCCACTGCTTGGCATAAGCACTAAGGAAGTAAAAAATTGCAATGTTTAGCACACAAAAAAATTCGGTATAAAAATGCAATCAACTATGACTGTAATAACAACTGGGGAATATGAGGAATACAAGGACATATAGGGAGAACAGTGACAACAACAAGAATTTGAAACCGAACTCTGTGATTACAATGACTAAGTCTGGCTCCAAAGAAAAGAGATCAAATGCTGAATATACTGTGAGACATGACTGATATGACAGTTGTTATTAATGAATTGCTTTTTACCCTTCTCTTAATTCTTTGTCTTAAGGGATAGTTCTTTGGTTGAGAGAGGAATGAAGTGAGAATTGAAGATAGAAAGCCAAAAGATCAACAAGAATGAAAAAGAAAAAGATATTTTCTAGTTTGAATTCAATTTGGTCAGAAGACATCACTGAAATTCCTAACTTTTTAAGCCAGCTAGAGGATGGTAAATATTGTCTTGAAGTTGCATGCATCTTATGGTATTAGATATTTCCTGTAATATTTTCTTTATATTTGTTCTATTTATATTTATTTATGTATTATAAATATATTTATATGTTCTATTTGTAATACTATTTCACTTTTCCTTTTATAAGGCAATTCAATAAAAATTATAATTACATGACCTTAAAAAAATAAAAATTATATTAACCATGTTAGGGAAAAAAAACATACACTAAGACAATAATAGGAATGAGTTTTTTAAAAATATGGTTCAACTACTATTTAGTGAACACATACCATGTGTATAGTAGACACTGTCCTAAATTCTATGGGGAATTCAAATATGAGACAAAGTGCTTGTCCAAATTAGCTATAATCTGAAAGGGAGGATACGACAAATACTAAATAATTTTATTTGAAAGAATCCTGGGAACCTACATTTCCTCTAAATAGCAGTATGATACAGAGGTAGAAATACCACAAAATCCTAAGCCAAACAAGACTACTGGTTATTTTCCTTATGTATTCTGGTCTGACATTTCAGTAACTTATACTCAATCTCTGCCTATTTAAAGTCTTTCCAACTTTTAAAACCTTGGGGGCAGAAAGAACATGAGATTTGGGGTATGGTATCCAAAACCTTGAGGAGTTCAAATCACGCCCCTGACTTACTAGTCATGTAACTCTGGGCAAGTCACTTATCTTTTAGCCTAGTTCCCTCATAGGTAAAATGAGTGTAATGAATAACACTTCTTAGGACAGTTGTGAGAATCACATGAGATATCGTATGTGCAGGAATTCGCAAACCTAATGTGATATACAAATGTTAGCAATTGTTATTACTACCTGTGTGACTCTGGGCAAAGCTCCATGGGTCTCAGTCTCCTCATCTGTAAATTAAGGGGGTTGTACTAGATGGCCTATAAGGCTCCTTTTAGTTCCCAATCTACGATCCTATGTCTGCCAGTTTTAGATCAGTCATTCTTTAATGCTCCAAACAAAGGCATTTCATTACTGTTAAATGGAAATGAGCTGAAAAGTAAGTAATGGTTATTAGAAATATCTCAACATGGCAAACTTATTCTTCTATTACACTGCTATGTGGTTTTTTTCTTTCAAGACAGGTATTGTTTGCAGTATTATACATGATCACCAAACTGCTGCTAGAATGCTCACACCTGTTACTGCAAAATTTAAATCCCACTTTTCTTGGGAATTTACTCTAGGTCAGAATCAGGCTGACTGGTACAGGGCTGCACCCAAGTTTCTGGGATTCAACCACACAGCAGCCTTTTTCCAGACCATGTGCTAACACGAGGCCCAAGATTTCCACACCAGTCCCAGAAACAAGTGGGACTGGTTTCAAACCTGAAGCGACTGCCGAGGTTACCTATAAGAAAATGAAAATCGTATTCTCACTCAAAGACCAAGAACTGGGTACTTCTGGTTTGCTGTGATGAAAGCCCTAGGGGGGAGAGAGAGAGAGAGAGAGAGAGAGAGAGAGAGAGCCAGTGGTAATTTGAGAAGAAACTCCCCTGCCTACCCCCCCCACTCCCATTGCTCAGGTTTAGAGATTAAAATATCTAATTTCAATGACGCCCTTACCCACTCCACGTAATACCCTTTTTTCCCTTTCAACATCAAATTGTGGTGTAGTAAATAAAAATATTACTTATATAGACTCAAAAGGATTTAGGTGGAAGGTTCTTGGAGATCATCAATAGTCCAGTTTCCTTCCTTCTACAAATGAGTAAACTGAGATACAATTTTCAGATGACTTGTTTAAATGTAACTTGGTATATAAATAGCAGAGCAGGGATAGGAAATCCAGATGCTGACTCTAAATTAGTAACTCTTCACACTTTGAGTCTTCATTTCCACACTGGTAGATTGGATAACAACAGCTCATGTTACTTTACCATTTACTTTCTTCACAAGACCCTTGTCAATAAGGTGACACTCATGTGATTATTATGTTTAGTCACTTTTCAGTCGTATCTGACTCCATTTGGAATAATCTTGGCAAAGATACTGGTACCTGCTTTGCCATCTCCTTCTCTAGCTCATTTTACAGATGAGGAAACGAAGGCAAACAGGATTAAGTGACTTGCCCAGGGTCACCCAGCTATTAAGCGTCTGAGGTCACATGTGAACTGAGGTCTTCCTGACTGGCTATCTATCCAATGTCATTACTATAAAATCAAAGGCCAGGCAGCTAGGTGGCCTCGTGGAGAGGGGCTGGAGTCAGGAAGACCCAAGTTAAAATCCAGTCTCAGACACTTCCCAGCTGTGTGATCCTGGGCAAGTTCACTTCATCTCTCTCTGCCTCAGTTTCCTCACTTGTAAAATGGGGTAATAATAGCACCTAACTCCCAGGGTTGTGTGGAACCAATGAGATCAAAGGCTCTGCAAACTTTAAAGTGTTATATAAGTGCTAACTAGTATTTTTAGAGCTGGAGACCACCTTGTACAGGGGGTAATTTTTATGTGTCATGGGCCCCTATGGATTCCTTCCTGGAATGTTTTCAAGCGCACATGACATGTAAGATTAAAAGAGAAACCAACTATACTGAAATAAAAATGCACTTTTTCCCCTTCAATTTCCTGCATGGGGCCCCCCTTGAAAACTACCCTGGAGCCAAGGCTGGATTAGATCAGGGCTTCATTTGACTAATAAGGTAACCACAGAGCCAAGGTATCTTGCAAGATCCCACCGAGAGCTAGCCACATGGCCAGATCCTGCAGAGTGTCTCCTTAACTTTATTTTGGACTTAAAATATCCAAAAGGGAATTCCCAGCAAAAACTCCACAAAGGACTCCGTTAAAGTGCACTTCATACTGGCTGCTAAAAAAAAAAAAAAAGGGTCATCGTAGACTCTTGCCACCTTTTACTTTTGTTTGTGTTTCCTTTCCTTTCTTTTTTTTGGAAAGGGAGAAGGCAAGGCAAGGCAATGGGGGTTAAGTAACTTGCCCAAGGTCACACAGTAAGTGTGTCGAGCGTCTGAAGTCGCATTTTAACTCAGGTCCTTCAGACTCCAGGGTCGGTCTTCTGTTCACTGCGCTACCTAGCCGCCCCCACCCCTTACTTTCAAAACTGTCCTGCAAGTGTGTGCTTCCTCCCAGGCCTCGGCAACAGCGAGGCCCTTATCGCCCGCCCGTTCCCAGACACCGTCCCTGAGGCTGCTGCTCCCCGGCGCTCCGGCCCCAGGGAGCCCATAGAGCGGGGAGCGGGCCTCACAGCCCCAGGCCCCAGCTCGGGGGGGTCTGACGGGCGCATCCCAGCTCGGGGCCCGGCGTCTTGCCCGGGAAGCCTCCCAGCCTCGTTCTCGCCAGAGAAGAGGGGAAAGAAGCGCTCGCGAAGAGTCCTCCACGGGTCGCGAACTACCTACCAAAGAACGGGTGCGGGTTCCTCCAGGGGTAGAGGTCAAACCAAGCCACGTGGACGGAGGGAAGCCAACTTCTAGTCGATGGTGCTCAGAGGAAGAGAAGGCAGCAACAAATTCTTCCTCTGCGGCAGAGAACGTGTCTACCAGCCTCGAATAGAAGCCGGATATCCGGTGGGGGTCCGGAGAGAGAAAGAGGAACTGCCCTAGAGAAGGGAAGGTAGAGCGCCGCCGCCGTTCTTGTGGCGAGTCCTGTTAAAGGAGCCACTCCCCACCAAGTGATTGGTGCAAGAGGGCGAGTGATTTGTAAATTTATCTTTCCCCCCTCGGTGTTAGACGGAGGAGGAAGCAGGGAAACGAATGGAGCTGGCGACTTACTTGGTTATTTTCCCAAAATGCTGAGTTTAGCGGCACTTGGGTCTTGATTATTGTGTAGCAGAAATGCCAGGCAAGGATCTCATTATTTTAATTGTCACTGCATATTTCCCCTGGACTGCAACCAGTGGCCGTATTTTACATAATTATAATTTCTAATAGTGAGAAATTAAATGGATAAGGTCACTTTACAGGATTACGAATCCAGACTGAGAGGCAGCAAAATGGTGTCGTGGAAAGACCTGAGTTAAAATCCTGCCCAAACAGGCCGATCCTGGGCAACTATATGATCCAGTTTCCTCCTCTGAAAAAAAGGAGGTAGAATAGTGTTGAGGTTTGGGGGTTTAGGGGTGTTCGAGACTCCAACGCTGTGTCCTGCCGAACGAATTCCGCTCCAGCTTTCTTTAAGAGAAAAGCAATGTTTATTAAAGGTTTGCCATAATTAGAAGCCAAAGCATTTGTGACATTTGTATTGACAAGAAGGCCAGATGGAATCTGAGCACCTCCGTGAAGGCGAGGTGTACCTTATATACAGGAAGACCGTGGTGGGGGTCTAGGGAAGGTCTAGTAGTCTGGGGGGTGGGAGAGGGGTCGTCTTGAGACTGGGATGACTAGAGGTCAGATTCCCAGGAGTTGGATTAAGGATGGAAAATATCTGAAGGCTACTTGGAGATAACAGACGGTGGAGGACTAGACTAGGTTAAGAATAACAGAAATTAGGGCTTTTAATATCTCATCTAGTGGAAAGATTCAAGGAGAGTTCAAAGAGGTCCCAGAGCCTGTACCCCATCAATAGCACCCACCTCCCAGAGTTCTTGTGAGGATCAAATAAGGTAATATTAGCAAAAGATATATGGATGTGTATATATAGTATTTATATATGTGTATAGCGAGTACATATCAATTGGTACAAATTGATACAGATATACTACCTGGCTATATATCTATAGGTATCGACAGATAGAAATATACTAGCTACTGTCGCAATTTTATTGTTTCATTTCTCCAAAACGTTGAAAGCAGAAAGGGGAATCTTAACTTTAAAAACAATTTATTTTGAACTTAAACACTAAAAAAAACCGTTTCTAGCAGAACACCACAAGTGAGACTGTTTCATACTGCTTGCTTGAAAAAAAATATATAATAAATTCCCTCCCACCCCTTACTTTCAAAATGGCCCTGCTTGCCTGTGCTTTCTTCCGAACTTCCTTTTATTCTTTTCTGTGCGTTAAAAAAAAGTTACAATTGCTGGCTGATTTTTTTTGGCATCACTATTCTTTTTAAAAATTTATTTATTTTTAGTTTACAACATTCAGTTCCACAAAGTTTTGAGTTTTAAATTTTCTCCCCCTCCTTCCCCTTCCTCCTCCCCAAGAGCATGAAATCTGATATAGGCTTTACATATACATGCATATTAAACATATTTTCACATTAGTCGGGTTGTAAAGAATTATAACCAATGGAATGGACCACAAGAAAGAAGAAACAAAACAAAAAAGAGAGCAAATAGTATGCTTCAATATGCATTCAGACTCCATAATTCTATCTCTTGATGTGGATAACATTTTCCATTATGAGCCTTTTAGAGTTGTCTTAGAAACTTGCCTTGCTGAGAAGAGCCAAGTCTATCAGTTAGTCATTGTGACAAGGTGCTTCTGAATATTTTGGGGTGATTTTTATAATTTTGAAACATTGTTGTAACTTCAGTCTTGTGTATGTACCATCAGTTTGTGACATCAGCTTAAGTTGTAAAAGCCATAAAACATTAACTCTGTCCCTTCCCTGCCCCCAGCCTAGAGGTATTTCTTCTGAAACCATTGACTCTATAGCTATGATAACAGGAATCTTTTAAGAGCATTACCTCCTTTTGTTCTAGTAAATAAGACTCATCCATTTGCAGACTGGATGGGTACTTCTCATTTAAATTTGACCTCAAATTTGACCGCTGGTTGACTTTATGACATTTCAAGGCAAAAACCACACCTCCCGCTCCTTGCATCCTGGAGTTTCTCCTAGTGAATTATGGGCAAAACGCATGTGCAGTTGATGTGAAGGGTACGTGTTCCTTTAAGTATTAGGCACTCCTTGGCTCCTCCCAGGGCCCTCCCTAACTCCACCTTTGTACACCTAGTTAACCTAATGAACCTATGACTGACAGTTTTGTGTCTTTAAAAACTGCATCTCTACCCCCTGCTCTTTGCAGGCCATCTGCCCGCTGCAGAGCATAACACTTAACCCTAATTCTTACACTTTGCAGGTCTCCTAGCTCCCCTTTTGCCTCAGTGTAACAATAAACTTTTATAACTCTGCCAAAGGACAGCTGAGTCCAGTCATTCTTTTCGGACGGGGAACCTAGAAAGGATTTCAATAGAAATCCCCCCTACTTATACCTCTTCATTTTGACAATGTGTTAAGTGTGTACAAATGTTCTCCTGGTTCTGCTTCCTTCACTCAGCATCAGTTCATAAAAGTTTTTCCAGGTTTTTCTAAAGTCTACCTGTTCATCATTTCTTATAGCACGATCTTCAGACATTCTCCAATTGATAGATATCTCCTCAATTTCTAGTTCTTTGGCATCACAATTCTTAATCACTCCTGTCCCACATCCCCACACCCAATTAAAAATGGAAAGAAAAATTACACTCCAGGCTTCTCTCAAAATGTCTGGACATTCATCATTCCTCCCCACACTTTTCTCTTGTTTAGCCTTTGCCTGCCTCAGTTTTCCCAGCCATAGAAATGGAGATAAGAATAGCATCTACCATTCAGAATCATTGTGAGGATAAATTAGATTATATTTGTAAATTACTTTTCTTTCCTTCTTTTTCTTTTCTTTTGCTTTTTGGACAGGGAAGGGCAGGGCAATTGGGGTTGAGTTGCCCAAGGTCACATGGCTAGTATGTGTTAAGTGTCTGAGGTCGGATTTGAACTCAGGTCCTCTTGACTCCAGGGCCTGTACTCTATTCACTGCACCACCTATCCACCCCTGTAAAGTACTTTTCAACCCCCAAAGAGGTGAATAATGCTAGTTATTGTTTGCATATTGTCTTCCCCCATTAAAATCTAAGTTCCCTGAGGGCAGGGACTGTGATTTTTGACTTTGTTTTATGTCAGAAGCCCTTAGCTTAGGGCCTGATCCTTAGTAAGAGTTTAAAAAATGCTCCTTCACTGAGTGACTGATCCAATGGTCTACAATTATCCCTTCCACACTGTAACTTTTGCCATTCTGGTTTTGATATAGGTTGACAGAAACCTCAGAGGACATGTGAAGCAGATAACACAGAAAAAAATTTAGCAACTTAGAAATGCATAAAATATATTTGTACTATTATGTAATATCAATATATTTTATCTTTTAATGCCATAATCATTCAGACTTCTTCTCTGGTATGAAGGGAGGGCCAAAAAGTTTTACGCAGATTTTCCAGATTGTGTGGGCATGAACCAGGATGTGAAAGGGATAACGGTATTTTACCAACACCTCTGGGAAGCACCATGTGCATTTCAAGTATTTCCAGCAGGTGGAGGTATTGTTATTTCCGATTTGTTCTGGTGTCATTTGCCCTCTTGTGGTACCAGGGTCCAAAGGCCTCTATAACGGCATTATAATCTTTATGACGATTCCAAGCAGGCCAGCCTGCACCCCTCTTCCTTCCTGTCAAAGATCAGTCTCTCCGATTCACAGGATCAGTTTCATAGCATTGACGGGGGTCCTAGCCCAAGCAATGTCATCATCAGAGGTGAACTGGCCAATCTCTTTAAATTCCTTCCAGGCCATCTATGCAGGAGGCTACTACAGTAGTAGTACTGGGCACACAAAGTCCCTGATTGGTATTCCCTCACTTTGTGAGTTTTTTTATAACATGAATTACAGTTGGACTTTGAGGGAGTTATGGTTATTTTTATTAGCTGAAGAATTCAGATTGAGAGTCACTCAAAGAACAATGGAGGGGTTCATGACAAATATGGGTAGACTTCCACATCACAAAAGAGGAGTTATTTTTGTAGGAGGAGCTAAGTAACAAGTGTCTAAGAAATGTGCAATAGGAAAAAAATGAGTTAGTTGTGTGTTAGCTATCAGATGATAGCTAACTGATGGGTATCCTAAATATGCCAGTATCATTGTCATAATATCAGGTGAACTCAAGGAAGGTCCCTGGCATTCTGTATGGACTGAACTGTGTCGAAATTAAGAGAGATGTGATTTGCATTTTTAGAAAAGGAAACGAAGATGAGTCTATAAACTGTAGGCCAGTAAGCTTGACCTCCATTCCTGGGAAAATTATAAAATGAATCATTAAAGATTTCATTGGTGAGCATGTATAAAAAAAGAAGCCGTGATTACAAAGAGCCTGGAGGGCTTCATAAAAAACATGTTATGCCATGGCACATATATAACATATTATCTTGCTTACCATTTTTGGAAGAGAGAGAGGATGGAAGGAGGAAGAAAAATTTGGAAATTTACAAAATTTACAGAGTTTACAAAATCTTGTAAAAATGAATGCTAAAAATTGTCTTTACACATAATTGGGAAAAAATACTATTAAACCTGAAAAAAAAAAGAAGTTTTATACCTTATTTCTTTTGGGGGAGTTACTAAACTACTTGATTAGAGAAAGGCTGTAGATATAGTTTGCTTCGATTTTAGCATTCATTAAAGTATCTTATATTATTTTTGTGTAAAAGATGGAGAAATGTGGAGTTGGTAATAGTACCGTTATAAAGAATTGTAACTTGTTGAATGGTCATATTGAAAAAAAAAAGGCCATTAATGCTTCATTGTCATTTTGTCTATAGTTTAATGCTCCAGAGATCTATCTTTGCCTGGTCCTATACCATTTAACTTTTTTTTTTTTTTTTGGTGACTTAGGTACTGATGAAAAGCTTATGCAATTTCAGGTGACACGATGCTCAAAGGGAATGCTGGATGACAAAGTTGGGATCTAAAAAGATGCTGACAGGATAGAGCAATTGGACTGAATCTGATAACATTAAATTCAGTAGAGATAAGTATAGAGCCTTACATTGGTGTTGGGAAAATCTACTTCGTTAGATCAGAATGGTTCGGGAAGCATGGTTAGACACCAATTTGTCTGGAAAAGATCTGGGGGCTTTAGTGGACTATAAGCTCTATATGAGCTAGAGTGTGATACAGTACCCAGAAAAGAGAGACATAGCTCTGTCCTTATCACATCTCATCTAGAGTATCGTGTTCAGTTTTGGGGATCAGTTTAAGAAAAACATAGATAAGCTGGGGAGAATCCAGAGGAGGGCAACCAGGCTGATGAATTGAGTTCATGTCATATGAGGATCATTTAAAACAACTGGGGAGGTTTATCCTGTAAAAGAGAGATTCTGAGGGTGGGTACTGAGAAACACATAATAACTTTCTTTAAGGTATTTGAAGGGCTTTTATGCAAAAGAGAAATTAGACTTTTGTTTGACCCCAAAAGGTAGAATCATAGATAATGGGTGCAACTTGCATAGAAAAATATTTAGGCTTGATGTCAGGAAAAACATCCTAATAGAGATGTCTAAAGGTGTAGTAGGCTTCTTCCTGTGCATGTAGTGGATTCATCTTCACTGGAGATCATCAGGCAGAAGCCAAATGACTATTTTTGGATGTCTTATAAAATAGCATAACAAGGGTAAGCCCATGGAGTATAACAAATTCCCCCTTTGGCTGTGTCCATAATTGTATGCCTTGTTCTCTATCTTGAATACTCCACTTAAGAGATGGGTAGCTTTGTTAATCTTCATTCTGACTAGATATGGGCCTGGAAACTCCACCTCCCCCCTCTCCCCCCCATCCCAGTAATCCTTTCAACTGGCCTTTCATTGTGGCCCCATGCCCAAACCTCCCATTCTCTGTTATCTCTAAACTAACCCAGTCTGGATGACCCCAGGCCACTTCTCACCTTTAATTCGATCTAGATGCTTTTTTTGTTTCCTCTCAGTCACCCCAGACTACTGTCCACCCCTGTCCAAATCTTCCCACAGATCTTTTCCATATAAGAAGGGTTGGTCTAAGCTACCAAAGGGTAGATTCTTAAAATCTTGCCCATATCAGCTAGTGTTTTAATGAACCCTGCCTCTGACTGAAAGAAGACTTGAGTCAAATTCTTTCCAGGCAGGACCTATGCCTTTTGCCCTTGAATTTTGGGTTCTCAGCATCCCTAGACTGCAACAATTCCTTTTGAATTGTGTTTTGTCATTGTGTTGATCAGAGTTAAGTCTCAGAGTTGTTTGTCTTTACGTAAATTATTTTTCTGGTTCTGCTCACTTTACTCTTTTTATCAGTTTATATCTTCTCAGGTTTCTCTGAAACTTTCCCTTTAATCGTTTCTTACAGGATAATAATATTCCATTATATTCAAATACTACAATTTGTTCAGTGATTTATTGTTGTTGTTTGTCCTTCATTCTTGAAAAGAACCAATGACATCAGAAGGATGATGTCTTGACTTGCAAGTGAATTGGATCTGAGTGAGACTGACTGTTCAAAGTCATCAGTCTTACACCCTTCTCCAGAGTCATCAGAGTCCAGTGGCAAGAAATAGTTCAGGATGACTGGCAATGACCTGGATGTAGTGGTGTAATAGTAATCAGTTTAGCAGGATACTTAGCACTTAGTAGTAAGTGCTAAGTGTGGAAGGTACAAACTCTGTCCCACTGTTGAGAAGACATGAACTCCCCTGTTGATGTGGAAGAAGGGGATTGACTGAGGTGTGTGCATAAGCAAGAATTCCAGAGACAGAGACAGAATTGGAATTTTGCTCC
>CM053586.1:192184991-192218634 GCA_028646515.1 Pseudochirops corinnae | reverse complement strand
TCTAGGTTATACATGTGTAGTCATGCAAAATATTTCCATATGAGTCATGTTGTGAAAGAAAACACAGACCAAAAGAGAAAAACCAAACAAAAAACCAAAAACCCAAGAAAAAAATACAGTAAGAAAAAAAACTATGTTTTGATCAGCCCTCATATTCCATTACTTCTTTTCCTGGAGATGGATAGCATTTTTCATCTTAAGTCCTTAGGAATTGTGTTAAATAATTTTTTATTTTTGTTTTTATTTTTTTTAAAAACAGGATCTTGTGGAGGTAACAGTATTGTCACGGTTAAATGACATAATATTTGCACAGTGTGAGAATTATAATAGGTCCCTTCCTTCCCCTTGCCTATTGACTCCTATGATTTGCAGATAGAAATTTTCTCTGAAGCCCTTATGACTGGGAAACAAATTGCAGAGAGTAAACAGTGACAAGTTTAAATTCTCAGAGGCCACCCCTGAGAAGGAGTTTTCTTTGTGGGAAGGGTTCATCTGGGTCAAATCAACACTTGCAGCTTCCCTAGATTAGTCTGCAGCTGTCAGTCTTTGATAGATTGCTCACATGTGCAGAAGGACGGGAGAGCTAGGTTTGTGCATGAGCAGTGAGGGGCTCATGAAGACAAGTGACAGCCTGGCAGCACCTCACATTGGGGGGGCATCAGCAGGCAGAGGAGAAGACTCATATTTGCTGTCAGCACAGCCAGTTGGTCTGTAATGAATTTTGTGCTTCAGATACACTCATTGCCTCTGGTTTAACAGCAACATCTGCTATCAAGAGCTGGGGACTGGGGAGAGGGAAGAGTGGGGAGGGAATAGGGAATAGGAAAAAGGAGAAAGGGAAAAGGGGAGAGGGGAGAAGGGAGGAAATTGTAGTGCTGGTGATGAACTCTGAGAAGCTGCTGCAGTGCTAGAAAGCATGCCCTATATTTGGCTTATCAGCTCATACGCAAAGTCCTTTTCTGTGAGCCTCTGTGTCATACCCATTTTGAAAAAAGCAGACAGCAGTCGGGAGGCATGTGATGTAACTTCTATTTTGTAGGTTTCTCGTAATGGTGCATATGTCATAGTACATTAGCCTGCTCCGCAAAACCCATCACGATTTTCTTCCCTTCCCTCCTTTCCCCCTTCTTTGCCTCTGTCCTTCAGCCCCTCTCTATGCACGCAGCATTTTAACATTTCTCAAAAAAAAATTGTCACCCAATTAAAGCCTGGAGAAAATGGCTACAAAGGAGAGAGAGAGAGAGAGAGAGAGAGAGAGAGAGAGAGGGAGGGAGGGAGAGGGAGAGAGAGAGAGGGAGAGAAGGGGAGGACATTCTGTCTGTGGCAGAACAAAATGTTGACTCCTGAGGCAATCTCATGATGTTTCTTTTTGACAGAACAAAGCTATGATTGCAGTTACCTGTGTAATCAGCAAACACATTGACCTCAGTTTACATTCTAGGTTGCTAAGCAAAAATGTTCAAGGGAGCCTGTTCATGGTTCCTGCACATGTACTTATTAATTCTATCTGCGTTTGCCTTGGCCTAAAGTACTACAGGGTCTTCACATACACACATGCATATACATGCTCACATACATATATATGCATACATACATACACATTAAAACATGTATATATATATATAGTATATACTGTAGTATATATGTATATATAATGTATATAAATATACATTAAAGAAGGCCATGTAGTATATAGAGTATATATTTATACATACATATATATATACATATAATGCAGCATATATGTCTTAGCAATGCAATGATTTAAAAATGGTGTCCACTTTAAATCTTATGCTTAAATTATTTTTTCAATAGATTCTCTTCATTCCCTCCCAATAACAATATCAATAGCAGTCTTACTCCATTAAAACATACTTTTATAGTAGCAAGATAATGCAGTGTATTTTTATCATTCCTCTTTGACAGTGTGATTCATTGCCTGAAATTTAATTCAACAGCACTGCAGAACAATAAATTATATTGAAATAAATGTATCATATCATAGCATCAATTTCCTTTCTTTTTTTCCCTCTTTTTTGTATTAATCTGACATACTCTCTCCATACTCTTTCTCAATTAAGCAAATGAAAAACAAAAAGAAAAATAAAGCCTTCTATACATAGCTGCATACTCTAACAAAGCAAATTTTTACATTGATCATGTTTGAAAATCAATGTCCCTGCATTTTCAACTCATCACTTTTGTCAGAAAGTGAGTGGTGTGTTTTATCTCTATTCTTTTGGACTTGTAGTCTGTCATTGCTTTGATTATAGTTTTAAAGTCTTTCAAAGTTGTTTTCTTTCTATAATGTTATAATTGTATAAATTGTTCTTAGTTCTGCTCATTTCACACTCTGTCAGTTCAGACAGGTCTTCCCAGGCTTCTCTGGGAAACATGGAGGATTCCACTTTATTTCAATGAAGCAATGCATAGGATAGGGCAAGCCAGATAGAGGCTCTAACCTACATGATAAAACAAGCAGCTTTAACCCCAAAACAAAGAAAATTAATTCAGATGATTGCCAAACACATGTAGGGCACCCCCCACAAAACACTTGATTGGATTCAGCCTCTTAGATCTCAGACAAATCCATAGCCTTTAATAAGGGTTGAATAGTGGTGGCCCCTAAAAGGGGTCTCTGCCATGGACCCAAAAATGTGATCCAGACTGAGTTCAGTCCTTGGGGAACCTGACCATGCTAAAAGAAGCTTCAGGCTCCTTTTCTCACATTCATTGGTTTGTTAAACCCCATACTTCAGCATTCCTAAAAGCTTAAGTTTTAGCTCAATGGCTAGAGTCTCCCTAAAGAAGAAAACAGTAAGTACTCAATGTACAATGAAAACCATGTTTTATTTCCTACACACAAGAAGAAATATCTAACACAAAATGTTCTCATATACGCACATTGATGTAAAAAAAAAAAGTAAGCAAGCTAAACCAATGGCAGCGATAACTAGTATTATACTTTGTCAAGAGGTTGAGACAGAAAAATCACCAAAACATGAAACATTTCCCTTTCAGGAAGTCCTAGAGTTACATAATGCCACCTAGAGCAGCAGTTCTCAATCTGTGGGTTATGTTCACTTTGTAACAAAGAAAATACATCCTGCATAACAGATAGATTCATAGCAGCAGCAAAATTACAGTTATGAAGTATAACGAAAATAATTTTATGGTTGGGGGTCACCACAACATGAAGAACTATATTAAAGGGTTGCGGCCTTAGGAAGGTTGAGAACCACTGACTTAGAGGGTTGAAAGAAGTGAGAAGACAGGGGCAGAGTCACTCTCTTTTCAAATGTTCTTTAAAATCTGCTCAGTGGCCAATTAGTATATTGCTTTAACACCTCAAAGCACTGAATCTTTCAGTGCAGTCAGTCATGGCTGACTGGAATCAGCCTGGGAGTTTGCTATACTCGAAGTGCTGAACACATGGTCATCTGGAAGCAGGTAGGGCAACTTTGTGCATGCCCTCCTATGTAAGCAAAACCAGGAAAACGATACACATGATGTCTATAGCAGTGTAAATGTAAAGAACAACTAAAACAAGAATATTGAAACTTAATGTTGTACGATTTTTATGATCAAGCCTGAATCGAAAGAAAAGATATAAGCATGCACTTTCTTTGCAGACAGAGGGATTGTGTATGGAACCATATCTCTACCATACATTGTTGGACTTGATTGAAATATTGGTTAGTTTGAGGGAATTCTTTTTTCTTCCCTATTAGAAGGGATGGGAGTAGGGAAATAAAAGTATATAAGAAAATAAAATTGATGTAAAAATAAAAGATATTAGTAAAAATTAAATTAAAAAAGAGTAGCAGTTATGTTTCTTCCAAAGAAATGTCTGACCATGTCACAGCCCTCCCCTCATTCAGTCAACTCCAGAGACTCCTTTTTGCTGCCAGATCAAATATAAAATCTTCTCTTTGACTTTTTAAACCTTTTATAACCTGTTCCCTTCACTACCTTTCTAGTCTTTTTATGCTGTACACCCCTCCCGTCTCCTATATTACAATCAAGTGATGATGACCTTCATGCTGTTCCTCAAGCAAGATACTTCATCTCTCCCATTCCTGGAATGCTCTCCCTCCTCATCTCCACTTCCACACTTCCCTGGGTTATTTCAAGGTTTGACCAAACCCCCGCCTTCTAGAAAAAGTCTTTCCTTTTCCTATGCCAATCTGGGCTGGCAAAATAACTCAATGTGATTTTTGTCTTGGATTTCCCAAGCAAGATTTGGTCTACTGTATTTTCTAGATCTGCTTGGAAATGTTATGTGTGTGTTGAGGGGGAGGGGGAGGGCGAGGGGAAGTTCTGCTGTACTTTATCCTGCTGCTCTGCCATCTTGGTTCTGCATCCTACATATATGTTTTTTTGAGAGTATGTATGTATGTGTGTGTGTCTATTGTACTTCTATGCAAATACCTGTCATTTATAATGCTGGAGGTTTTAGGACTAAAAAAAAGAGGGAGAAATTGGACCACAATCATTTTCTTTCCTTTCTAAAATCATGCCAGAGGTTTTCCCATCAATTACATAGGAAAGAAATGGGTTAAAACCCCCCCCCATGTATGTGTCACATCTCTCTTGTCCAAGTGAAAGCACTTTTTTGAAGATAATATATCACTAGGATAAGGGGAAGAAAAATCATCAAATCTGGTTATAATTTTTTTTACTAGTTTATTTTTTTTTAGTTTTCAACATTCACTTCCGTAAGTTTTAAATTTTCTCCCCCTCCCTCCCCAAGACAGTATGCAATCTGATATAGACTCTAGACATATATTCCTATTAAACACATTTTCACATTAATCACGTTGCATAGAAGAATTGTAATGAATGGGAGAAACCATGAGAAAGAAAAGAAAAGAAAAGAAAACAAAAAAACCAGCCTGCTTTGCTCTGCCTTCCAACTCTATTGTTCTTTCTCTGGATGTGGATGACATTTTCCATCATGTGTCCTTTGGAATTGTTTTAGGTCCTTGCATTGCTGAGAAAGGTTAAGTCTATCAAAATCAGTCATTGCACACTGTAGCTGTTACTGTGTACAGTGTTCTCCTGGTTTTGCCCCCCTCACTCAGCATCTGTTCATATAAGTCTTTTCAGGATTTTCTGAAGTCCGTCTGTTCATTGTTTCTTATAGCACAATCGTATTCCATTACATTCATATACCACAACTTGTTTTGCTGTTCCCCAAATGATGGGCATTCCCTCAATTTCCAGTTCTTGGCCACCACAAAAAGAGCTGCTATAAAAATTTTTGTGCATGTGAGTCCTTTCCCCATTTTTTAAAAATCTCTTTGGAATATAGCCCTAGAAGTGGTATTGCTAATTCAAAGGGTATGCATAGCCCTTTGGGTATAGTTCCAAATTGCTCTCCAGAATGGTTGGATTAGCTCACAGATCCACCAACAATGAATTAGTGTTCCAACTTTCCCACATCTTCTCCAACATTTATCATTTTCCCGTTTTGTCATGTTAGTCAATCTGATAGGTATGACCCTGGTTATAATTTTTACTAGAAAGACATAATCTAATGTTAAAGAAGATTCTTTCCCTTGGTCAGTTGTACACTGAAGATCATTGTTAATGTATGAGGGGCGAAGGGTGATTCTGAGGGAAGAGCCTAATTTCTTTCTCTTGACTGAAATCAATATAAGAAGAAATGGGCTTACACTGAAGTAGAGGGTTTTATGTTCATGGGATTGCAGGGAAGGTGAGACAAAGCAGTTTCAATGGTGGTGTTATTAATTTTTTAAAACTATGAATTTTTTCCTAGTGATTTAAAAAGAAGAAAAGCCCTCAAACACAAAATAGACACACGGTACATTGTTGCTAGACTGGGTTAGGAAGGAAAAGGGAAAGATGAGCCCATGAGCATCCTTTTCTTGTTTTGCCATCTCTACCACAGAGCCTTCTACTGAGTGGAAAGAGTCTTGGACTTGGAGTCAGAACACCTGGATTCAAGTCTTATCACTGGTATTAATTAGCTAGGTGACTTTGAGCATGTCTGATAGGGGTATGACCTACCAGCATTGCTACCACATAAATTAGACTAATTTTTTCCTTAAAAGATGAAGAAGCTATTGCTGAGACTCCATATGTCCAGAGGGATAAAGGCTCCAGTGAATTGTCCATGACCCTCAGACTTGGTACCTGACCCACTGCTACAGGTATCTATGGTGGACACCACACTGTACTGACTATATACATTTCTGTTTGGAGACAAGGAGGCTACGTCTATTTAACCTAAGACTGTGTCCTTTGTAAGTGTCCTGTACATGCTATGGCTAATTAAACCTCCTATTGTTGCCTGTTAGATGGTGTATCAGTGTTTCACGTTCTTCCACTCTCTAACTTAAACTTCATGACCTGACTCAAGCCTTAACCTATAACAACATATTACTTCACCAGGAGTGGCCTCAACATTCTCATCTATAAAATGATGGGAGCTGGACTAGACAATCCCCAAGAGCCCTTCCAAATTTGCCAGTCCATGGTTCTATGAGTCTATGGTGACATATATCTGGAATGATCTTTCCCTCTTCAGGAAACTATCTCTGTCATCATTGAAAGGAATGAAATTCACCTGAAATTCTCTGTCCCCCTTTCTTTCTCTCTCTTAAACTTTGGTAATTAAAAGCAAAATGCTGAAAAAGGAAATGAAAAAATGGGGCCTTTCCTCCCCCTTTCCCAACCTTCTCTCTCTCCCCTCCCCATGTTTAAAAAGTTCAAAGAAAATAGGCTTAGGCTCTAAAAATGTCCATTCTTTGAAGATGGTCGTTGGTTCTGGATGAATTACAATACAAATACAGTCATTAATGATGAGGAACATGCTATTACCGGAGGAAATGCAAGTGCTGATAGAGTTTCCCCAGCCATAATCAAGAGCTTTGAACTGCCTTAGAAAACCCAGCACCTCTGACAGCTCCAGATTGTATTTTCAGGTAGGGGCAGGACAAGGAGACCTTGTTCTATAGCCTTCTTCATCATTTCCCAACTACTTTCTGCCAGGCCACATTTGCTCCTCCACATACTGTATTTGCATAATTGTCTGTGACATGTTGCAGCTGAGCCTCACAGTAGGTTGGAAGGGATTTATCAGACCAAAACACTCGAGTCATTTGCATGATTTATAGGATTCTAATATGCCGTGTAAGCAGCACTCACTCCTCCCTGCTCCCCCAGGAGACAAAAATAAGTAATCAAAAGGTGAAAAGGAGGCTCTTTTTCCTGTGAAAATTGGGGCCAGACTCAGTATGAATGAAATGAATCTTGAAGGTAGTGATAAAATGGGAGAGTAAATTGCTCCAGAAGTGTTTAAGAAGACATGTCCAGCTTATCTAACTGTGCTTCTGTCAATCAGGTACTGTGTTCTACCAGTGACTGAAAAATAAAAAATGCAGTAACAAAAGCCCTATTTTAAACATGAGCACTAGAAAGATACATGGAGCCTTTTGCCATTTTAAAAAATGTTTAATTTCAAAGTTTAAACTAATGGGTTTTTATAATTTCATGAATCACTTGTGGAGAGGAAATAAAATACTTCTGCCAATTAGTGCTCTTTTTTTGCATTCTTGTCCAATAGTTTTGTCTTTCACTGGGTACTAGATGTATTTTCCAAGCCACTTAGCTTACTTGCTATTGCCGTGTATTTAATTTGCTTGGAATCATTGCCACTAATCATTAAACTAACATATCATTAAAAGCTATGTGAATGTGAATGCAGTGTATGGCAGACAGTTGATCTTGCAATGGCAGCTCTTAGTTCAAAAGGAAAGAGTTATGCTGCCCCTGGCTTCCTTTAAGTCCCAACTGAAATTCTACCTTTTACAAGAAGTCTTCCCTAACCCTGCTTAATTCCAGGGTCTACCCTCTGTTAATTATTTCCGAGGTAGCCTGTATCTAGATTGCTTTGTATATATTTGTTTTCATGTTGTCTACCTCATTGAACTGTAAGTTTCTTGAGGGCAAGGATTGTCTTTTGCTTCTTTTTAAATCCCGTAGAGTTTAAGCACAGTGCCTCAAACATGGTATACACTTAATAAATGTTTATTGAATTGAATCAATCAGATATGTTGTGATGAAGTGCAACACATTGTAGTTAGCCCATAGTGCTGACTGAGCATTTTTAGTATATGAATCCTGTAGATATGGTATGGGGCAGCTAAGTGGTGCAATGGATAAAGCACTAGGTTGGAGTCAGGAAGCTCTGAGTTCAAATAAGTCCTCAGAATTTATAGCTGTGTGGCCCTGGATAAGTCACTTAACCCCTATTTGCCTCAGTTCCTCATCTGTAAAATGGGAACAGACTGAGAAGGAAATGACAAACTACTTCAGTATCTTTGCCAAGAGAACCTCATAGACAAAGTCCATGGGGTCATGAAGAGTCAGATACTACTGAAATACTGAACAAGGATAACAATGTATGGTATTAGTTTCAGACAGAGGAGGGATTTTGTACCAGCAATGCCTATTCTCTCTCTCTCAATCTCCCTTTCCCACCCTGATACAATAAACTAGTGAGAAAGGGCATCTGGCTGAGGCTTAAATATCCCTATATATTCCATATGTGGAAGTTTTATTTACTGAAGGGCAACCCCCTCTCTCAAAACCAAAACAAAACAGAAAGACATTTGTGTAAGGAACACAGATACAAGAGCTTGAGGAAAGACACAGACTGAAAAATTGAATGGAAACAACCTCTTAGAAATACTCAGAGTATTTTTTGAAAGCAGCAAAGTACTGGCTGAAACCTAAAATGCATTAAGTCCTTCAGCCCATTTATATGAGACTGTTTTCAGAATTTTGAAGATTACAACTGAGAAACTTATAAATCAAAGAATTATTTTGGTATTGTTGTGTAACAATTACTTGCTTTATTTTGAATTTAGGAGGCCTTGCTGCTTGACAGAAATAGAGCAGAGGAGAGTTAGAACATAAGAGTAGCTGCTTCAGCTGAGCCAATGAAGAGAATTGACTGAAGGGAGACAGGCTCTGTTTCTGGTAGCTCCTTAGAGGAAAGCTCTGAAGTTGCTGGGAAATGATTAGAGAAAGCAGAATGTTGTTGGGTAAAGAGCTGCTGAGATTGTCCCCTTTGCTCCTTTATGCCATATACAATTCAAGAGCTGACTAAGAATAGAGAAGACCTGCAATTAATTTGGGAGTTGTTTTGATTGGAGGAGACCCCAGAAGTTCTCTACATCTCCCCCATTTTATTTATTTATAGGAGAGGGGAATATTCCATTAGCAGAGCCAGGAGACCCCTGGAAGTTCTCTACATCTCCCCCATTTTATTTATTTATAAGGCTATGGGCAGAATCATGCAGTTGGATGTTATATACAGCTTGTTGAATGATATGAGAAAAATAGGAAATAAGGATGGGTAAACAGGTACATAAAACAAGTAGTAGCACCGCTACTCCTAGGAAGGTTATTATTTGCTGTATTTGTCCAGGTAATATTCTTGGAGCTCTCTTTATCCAATCTACAATGTTTTGTGCCTCTGGATTTCATGATCCATGAGGTGAGCCAAATTCTCTAAATCCTTTATGTCAAGGGATGTGTTACAGTCACCCCATAGCCCATTAGGATGATTTCTGATTTGAGTTATGTCATGTTCTGATTCATTATATTGTTTGTTTACCATACAGAAATACATATATCTATAATCACATATTAACTTTTGTCTAACTTGCATTAATTCAATCTCATCAGCTATAGCAATTATATCATCTCTGAGCTGTGTTATTGCTTTATAAAAACTCATTAATTTCTGATTGTAATAAAAATCTTTGTGAAACATTGACAGACAATTCATGCAAAAATTGAGCTTGTACTATCTGATTTTGTACAGTACTGATGGACATAGACACTATAGTAGTAATTAAAACAATTATCCCAGCAAGAATACAGGAAATACACCTCTTTTTTTTTTTATTAAAACCCAATCATTGATTAATTTGAGCAATAGAATGATCAGCACGAGAGTAAAACCAATGTTCACTCTCTACAGGTATCATAATCATACTAGGTCTTCTTATAACAAATAGCAATTGTCCCAAAGAAGTGTTATCATGACATTCAGAAACCTTACAATTAACCCATGTGACATTATAATGCTTATCAATTTTAGTGATATTTACATTGCTATGATTTCCCCACATGAATGCATACGTCCCTCCTAAACAAGCATGTACAAAGCTCTGGTCAGTCTTGCTCAAGTATGACCCGTTAGGAGCAAAAATAGCAAAAACCATTGTTATTGGGGCCCATGGCAAAAGGATTTTCAATATTTCCAGGTTTCCTCTCTGTAAGTGTCCAAACCAATTTTGTTTAGGGTACCACTCATGTCTGTGTTTAATGTTCTTGTCATTGTGCCAGGAAATGTAGGTTTGCTGTTCCACCTTGGCAAACAGGTACGTCAGTCCTATATCCGAGAAGAAAATGGAGAAGTCTAGAAAAGGAATTGTCTTTTCTAGAATGTTGTTTTAAACTAGTCCCTAAAGGGACCAAAGACATCAAGATCTATAGTAGGAGTTGTTAGTTGCCATAAACAGCTGTGATTCCTTATTCATTTACCTCATTGTTTCTATAAGTTTGTGCCCCCTCTATCACACCCTGCCTCCTCCCCGCAAGGTACTGGGTGTATTGGTTGGAGAGTATAATCAAAGTTTTTAGATTGTACTGTTATTTCTTTATGATTCCTGATTTTGCCTTATATTGAGTAAATGTGATGTTATGATTATTCTTGCTATTGCCAACACTTAATTAATGGTTTTGTTTAAGAGTTAATGGTGTCACTAATGAATTGTTGGTGAAGCTTTGAATTAGTACAATCTTTTTGGAAAGTAGTTTGGAATTATGCAAATAAAGTGATTAAAATACCCATAAACTTTGAACCAGAGATTCTATTGCTGGGCATATAGCCTTTGTGTCATGGATACAAAAACAAATGCTATATACCTCAAGATATTTAAAGTTCCACTTTTGGTGATTAGCAGAGAATTGTAAATAAAGTAGTTGTCTGTAAGGGAATAACTAAACAAACCTTGGCACACAAATGCAATGTAATTTTGTGCTGTAAGATATGAGCATGATGAATATAGAGAAGAATTGAATGACTAACATGAACTGATGCAAAGTAAAGTAAGATGAGCCAGGAAAATGGTATACATGATGATTGCAACAATTCAAGTAGAAAGAACAACTATGAAACAATAAAAAAAATGAATGCTGCAAAATTAGAAGAACAAACTTGGTTGTAAAGAAGAAGTATGAGAAAATCGCTGTCCTGCTCATTTGCGGTAGTTGGTGTCTATATGTGTGGAATATTGCATATTATGTACTATTCTTTTGATATGTTTATCAATTTTTTGGAGATTTTTCTCCTTTTCTTTTCAAAAATTCTTTGTTAAAAGGGATGGCTCTCTGAGAGGAAGTGGTAGGAAGGATATAGAGGGAAATATAGTTGATGTAAAAACAAAAATATCAATAAAATTTTTAAAAAGAGTTAATGGTGTCATCATGGCTGATTTATGTAAACGGGAAGTGCACAGGTAGAGATTAGATGGAGTATATTTCCCTCCGCATACACAGAGTGGGGTTACTTCTGGGACTGAGAGTAAATTCAATTGAGTGGTCATGATCATAGCTGGTACCTCATCTGGTTTGGGTTTAGTGGGCCAGCCCATTTCACATAAGTCTTTCCAGAGAATATGGATATCACATTACATGCCAATGCTACACCTACCTTACATTGAACTAGGTCAATACCCTCAAATGACCCGGTTAAGTTGTGGACCTTGTTATAGAGGGACTAATTATAATGAGATAACATTTAAGTAGTGCTTTAAAGGATAAAATAGTTCCCACAACCTCCATGCACATAATATAATTATCACTTTCTCCATTTTATAGATGAGTAAACTGAGGCTCAGGGAATTTTTATGACTTGCTGAAGATCACACCACTAGTAAATATTAGAACCAACTTTTGAACCCAGGCCTTTTGATTCCCAAGTTCAGTACACTTTCCATTACATTCTGGTTCTCAACTTGTGGACCATAGATGCAAGGAATTATTTTGATGGCTTTCAAATCTGTATACACACCAAGAATGTTTATCTTGATTTTGCTCCACCAAAATAAGCAACACAATTACTTGTAAAGGGAATGAGAATTTGAAGATCTTCCCTGCCCCTTAATAGGCCTAGGGGTGAATTTGAAGACCTTCTCTGCTTTGAAAATAAACTCTGCCCCCTTGAATGGGAGCCTGTGGTGGGAGGAGCTTGCTGAAGGGTAGAGCTGAGCCACAGGAAGCTGGGAGTCAGAGCTAGACTAGATGGTTGGGGAAGAGGACACTCAGGTAAGGAGATAGAGAGGTTTGATCTTATATTGGTTTGTGGGAAGGCTGAAGGATGCTGTGACTTTCTGTGTTGTTATGGCTTGTTAAGTTCTTTGGTTCTGTGATGGAATCAGCTTACTGGTTTGGGGATTGGGTTTTCTGGTGTCTAAAGAAATGTTTTGGTTCTGTCCTCCATATGGAGAATCTGTTATATTTTGCAATCAAACACTATACAGGAATATTTATAGTCACAGTCAGTGCTGTAAATAGTGCAGTCACACTATGTTACTATAATAAGCAAGTAATCATACCTTCTTGAGACTGAAAAATATGACAAACACATACTCATTTTCAAATGCATGTAGATGTTGAGATTAATAAAATGCAAATTCATTTTTTATTTAATAGTATTCTTTTCCAATTACATGTAAAGACAGTTTTCAACACTAATTTATTTTGAAAGATTTTGAGTGCCAAATTTTTCTCCCTCCTTCCCTTCCCTCCACCCTCCCCAAGACAGCAAGCAGTCTGGTATAGGGTATACATGTGCAATCCTGTAAAACATATTTCCACATTAGTCATGCTGTGAAAGAAGAAACAGAATGAAAGAAAACACACACATACACACACACACACACACACACACACACATACACACACACCCAAAAACAAAGTGAAAACAGTATGCTTCAATGAATCTTTTGAAATTGTCTTGGATCATTGTATTGATGAGAAGAGCTAAGTCAATCATAGTTGATCATCACATAATGTCACTGTTACTGTGTACAGTATTCTCTTGGTTCTCACTTCACTCACCATCATTTCACATAAGTCTTTCCAGGTTTTTCTGAAATCTGCCTGCTCATCATTTCTTACAGCACAGTAGTATTCCATTACATTAATTTTACCACAACTTATTCAGCCATTCCCCAATCAATAAGCATTACCCTCAATTTCCAATTCTTTGCTACCACAAAAAGAGCTGCTACAAATATTTTTGCACATGTAGGTCCTTCCACTTTTTGTGTGATCTCTTTGGGATATAGACCTAGTAGTGGTATTGCTGGATCAAAGGGTATGCACAGTTTGATTGCCCTTTGGGCATAGTTCCAAATGCAAAATAATTTTTCAATCTTATAGAATTTATAGCAGTGTAAGATGTGTGTGCATGGTAACTAAATGTAAATATGGCTAGGTTCGTACGTAAATTGGATAGATATCTGATATGGGAACTGGTTTGTCCCTCTCCAAGAGAGACTGTAATTTCTAACTTTGCAGAGAGTAGGAGGAAGGCTGTGATTAGATACTTTTACTTTTTTTCATCTATCTCCAAGAGATAAATTAGACTGGAATTATATCTATCTTCAAATATTGATAGTGTAGGGTTATAAGATTTTGGGGCCTAGGATAAATTCTGTCTTCCCTGATCTCTCTCAAAAGGAAGGTAATACTTAGTTCATTATTACCAGCTTCCTTTTTTCAAAAACTGTTTACGCAAAAGGAGCATCATTTATAGCTGGTATGCTTCTATTTAAAGGTAACAGTAAATAGAAATTGGGGAATTTATAAAGATTAGGAGAGGCCAATAATACACAAAAATAAAGGAACTCTTTGGCTTGGGAGCAAGGTAAAAAACATCTCGGTGCAACCAAGAAAAGAAAATGGGGGTAGAGAGGGAGTTTACTTTTTAGCTGTGTCTAGGGTTGCAAGTGCTGAATGTCAAGAGACATTTTAGGGGGAGGGGCAGCTTCCCTTTGATTTAAAAGTTCAGGCCTGGCCTTCCTCTCAACCTGCCTTTCTCATGGTCTTTCAACCATCTGAAGTTCCTTCTTCCTTATTCAGATAAGCATTATTGTGGCTTGCTTTTTCTTGGGTTGCAGTGCATAGTGTCACAGGGCTGATTCAGAGGCAAACTGTCCAACCCAAGTGAGTTTGGTGTTACAGTAACTCTTTGGTCATGATATGCTTTCTCAATCAATAGATGGTATTAGTTCAGTGACTATTATATGTGTTGAGGAAGCCGTCCAGTTTTCTGACATTGAGAAAGGAGCCATACTTGAAAAAAAATTGGGAATTACTGTCTCATACTGCCAAGGTTTCTGCTTTCAGTGGACATTCAGTCTAAGGAAGAAAACATGGCTAGTGCAAGATAAAATACACAAAAACACATTAAATAGAATCATATAAATGTATACATAAATAATTCTAGCGAGGCAGCATCATGTAATAATAGACACCTGGAATTGATGACAGAAAGACCTGGGTTCAGAGTCTTGTCTGTGGTACCTGCTAACCATATGAATCAATTGCCCAGAGTCTCCTTGCCCCAAGGCAACTCCAGGACTATAAGTTATAGTTGAGTTGTAACTTTACATGTGTGGAGTTCCCTTCATAGATGAAATCACTGGTCCAGAATATATACTCTATCCTCTCTCAAAAATGCCCTCCAAACACCACAACCAAAAAACCCAAGTCCAGTTGTATATATGTGCTTAGTCCTTAGTGGGGTAACTGGAATGAAAAGAGCCAGGTAGGACTAATCTTCAGAGCAGGTGAGCCTTGAGTAAAATTTTGTAGAAGATAGCATAGCATTCAGGCAGAGAAGCTGAAATGTGTGAAGCTTTGAGGAAGGAGTCTGTTGGGGCCTGGTTTAAAACTCACATGGAGAATTTAACAATTGACTCTCATGAGCCTATATGAGCTGTCTCCAGCCTTGGTGGTGGGGTACATGAAAACAGTTCTTATAGCAAAACTTAGACTGGCTGCCTTTCCAGAGGGCCTAATTTACTCAGAAGAAAATGTTCCCTTCTTCCTCAGATTTTTCCAAAACATGTTATCTGGCTCTCTCTTTTTCTCATGCCATGCCTTGGAAGTTAGCAAATCAGAAGTTACAAATCAGAGCCTGATTTGTTGATTGTCTAAACATCAGAAAGTGAGAGAGAAAAAAGTAAAAATACAGGTTAAACTTAAAATTATGTTGTGAGAATTTTTTTTGGAGAGCTGGTTGTTAAACTTTTACCTATGTAGCCCTGCTTTGAGGCGTTCCAAACTGAAGACAGGAAGCAGTTTTGTCTGTCTGGAGCATCTTGTGCAAGCCTGGAAGTAATAGCATATATATGAGGTCAGTCAGATAAAAATTTGAGGAGTAATGGCTAAGAGTCTTAATGTCTATATTAGGAATTTTGCTTTGATTCAAAAGTTACTGGGGACCTTTATGAGCCTCAGAGCAGAACTGACAAGTGATAGAAAAAACTTGGGGAAAGTACTTATAGATTCTTTGGTTACAATAGCCTGCAGAGTACAGAAGCTGGAGACAAGATGACAGGGACAACTACAATCTTATAGACACCAACAGGGCAATGTCTACCCAGTCTCTGGAGATCGTGATAATTTCCTTGGAGGCCTTTGGAGATCATTCCACTTCTAGGTGAAAAAGTGGTTGCCTGGTCTAGGATAGGTTCTCTGACTTTCCCTGAATGCTTTTGGAAATGAGGAATATCATTTTACCTGGACCTCAAGGGATCCTAAAATCTCTAAAACGCTCATTAGGCTTGGGCTTGTGGGAATTCTGGAATACCGCTAGATGGCAGTAAAATCTGAGAAGACAACTTTATGGTGAAAAAAAAAGTGTTTAATTCAACAAACACAATGCCTGCTGTATACAAAGCTCTGTAATGACCACTGGAAGAGATAAAAAGGCTAGAAAAAATAAGATCCCTGCCCTCAAGGAGATTATTCCTGGTAGAAAAATATACATGCAATTATACATGCATACATACATGTTCTCATACATATATAATACATACATTCATACACATAACAGCAGTTTGCATAGTGCTTGGCATATAGTAGGTATTTCATAAATGTTTGTTGGACTGAATTGACTATAAGATACATAACATTTATACACTACAACACATACATACATACGTACATACCAGACTGAGTATCTTCCTCTCTTCTCCCCACCTTTCTCTACCATTTTCCTTTTCTATATTGTCTTTCCATAATTAGAATGTAAGCTCCTTGAAAGCAGGAACTGTCTTTCTCTCTGTTTATATTTGTATTTCCATCACTTACATAAAGCCTGTCACAAAGGAAGTCCTTAATGCTTATTGACTTGACTTGGTCCAGTTTGGCTAGAGCATAAACTTTATGGAAAGGGGTAATATTAGACAAATCTGGAAAGATACAGTGATTGTAGAGAGTCTTAAATGACAAATCAAAGAGTGTGAATGTTATTCTATATGGAAATAAGGAAAATTAATCTGGTGGTGAGATGAAGGGTGAATTAGAGGAAGGACTAAATAGGAAAGACTTGTTTTGTTATGTATATATGTGTAGGACACTTAGGTCATACTATGGTAGTTTATAGGGGCAGCTTGGTGGTACGGTGATGGAATACTGGACCTAAAGTCAGGAAAACCTAAGTACAAATCTGGCCTCAGACACTTATTAGCTCTATGACTCTGGGCAAGTCACTTAACCCTGTTTGCCTCAGTTTCTTATCTGTAAAATGAGCTGGAGAAAGAAATGGTGAACCATTCCAGTGTCTTTGCCAAGATGTTGGGTCACAAAGAGTCAGATGGGACTGAAAAACAACTGAACAAAAGCAGTAACAACATGGTGGTTTGTAAGGATCATAGGTTTAGAGCTAGAAGGGATCCTAGTTAACTAATCTGTCCTACTTGCTTTCCTTGCCTTCAAAAATGCCAGGGATATAGATAGATGTGATGAGGTGCAGGCTCTGGGAACCCCCTTGAGCTTTCCTCGAATCTTTGAGATACAGGCTCTGGGAACCTCCTTGAACTCTGATTGAATCTTCCCACTTGATGAGGCATTTGCAGAGGCCATAAGCTTTTCATTGTGGCTCTACCCAGACCTTGGTTACTAGCCTAGCCTTCCATTGTCCATCTACTTCCCACCCTTGAGCCTATCAAAATATCAATCCACCCTAGGACTGCCCTAGCCCACCATTGTCTGTCAGTTCCAGGTAGCCTCCAGCAACTTCCCACCCTTAATCACTCATTACTGGAATCTGACCTCATCTGACTCCTAAAGACCCTCCCCAAACTCCTTCTCTAGACCACCCCTAGATTCCTCCCACAACCTTTCTGTATATAGGATCCCATCTTGCCTCCATGTGTGTGAGAGCACCATAGAATGACCTAGCACAGACTTACTCTGTGTCAGATGATTCTGGCGTGCTTGCCCAATGCAAGCATCACAGATATCCAGGCTCCTTAAGAGTCTACCCAATATGGCAAATTTTTAATGAACTTTCAATAAACTTTGCTTTTCTTTGGCTGAGAGAAGACTTGAGTGGAATTCATTCAGCAGGACCCGGCATGTTGGTATTTTGGGGTCTTGAGCAACCCTAACCCTAACCACATCAGATGGACATAAAGGCCTCAAACAGAGGAAAGAACCATTTATAATAATCACTTCATTTGTGTCCTAGTGGCCATATACAGTCCTTCATACTACCCTGGGTGAGGTGTATACCCCACGCACTCCAAGGGAAAATAGAGAAAGTCAAGTACTCTGGTGAGCCTGGCCTTCCCAGGTACCTATGCAGTTGAAGGCTTACAGTAAGAAGACCCTCAGGTTGATCTATCCCTGAGAGGGGATAAGAACTGGGGATTGCTGGAGAACTGACTCCTTTCCCCAGACCTGCATTATCAACATGTCTAGGTAAAAACAAAGGTCAAAATCTGGGCTTCCTTCTTATCATGATGGTATCCAGGGGTATAAGCCAATTGTTAAAATTTTCAGAGTGAGGATTTACACCTAGAAATGCTACAAATCAGGGCTTAATAGAGTATTTTGTTGATTGTCTAGATTAAAAAAAAAATGATGGAAAAAAATGGTGCAGATTGAAATGGAAAATATATTATGAAACATTTTGTTTTGGAGAACTGTTTGTTAAACATTTATCGGCACAGCCCTGCCTATATAATTTCTTGCTCCTCAACTCTGATTCTAGCTTCTGTCAGGAATCTCTAGATTGTTCTACCACTACTGGTCTTCTGCTACTGTATCACATTCCTGCAATTTCTAGCTTGCCTCTGTCTCCTGTTGATGAGGGATAGGTTTTGGGGGAATTTCTAATGAGAAATCCTTTCTAGGTTCGCGTCTGAAAAGAATTACAGGCTCAGCTGTCCTTTGGCAGATTTATAAGTTTTATTGATTCACAGGGCAAAAAGGAATAGGGTGAGGAAACCTGGCTAGGTAAAGCTCACAAGGGGCAAGGGGGGGGGGGGAGGAGTGTGACACTCTGCAGTGGGCAGATGGCTTGCTAGGAAAGGTCTATCTGCAAAGTTCTAAGGGCCAGAGAGGCATTTTTAAAGATACAAGACTGTCAGTCATAAGTTCATTAAGCTAATGAGGTGTACAAAAGTAGAGTTAGGGAGGGACCCGGGAGGAGCCAGGGCATGACTAATACTTAAAGGGACGTGCACCCTTCACATCAACTGAGCATGTGTTTTACCCATAATTCACTGGGAAATTCAAGGGGAGGGGGAGCAAAAGGTGTGGTTTTAGCCCTGAACCATCATAAAGTCAACCAATGTCAGATTTGAGGTCAAATTCCTAAGGAGAAGTACCTTATCCAGTTTGGGAAGGATGGGTCTTGTTTTGGCTGATTACTAGTAGTGCCTTGAAAAGACCCTTGTTATCATAGCTACAGAGTTAATGCTTTGTGGCTGGGGGCGGGGGACAGACAGTTAATGCATCACAGCTGGGGGGAGGGAGGGAACAGAGCCAAACTGATCTCACAACTGATGGTACATACACAAGACTAAAGTTACAACTATGCCACAAAAAATCACCCCAAAATATTCAGAGGCACCTCATCACTGTCATCACTGCAATTGAGTTATTCTTCCTCTTTAGAGTGAACTGTCAAATACCTGGTCCACAGACCTTATTGCTGTTGGCAACAAATATAATTGGAAAATATTTAACAAAATAAAAAATTAAAAACCCAATAGAACATAGATAAAGTTAATATGTGGTTTTTGAAGTCAATAGGCTGCCCACATGAATCCTTAGTAAGAACCCCCAAAACTCTATTTGAGTTTGGCATCACTGCTCTGGAGGGTCTCCTTCCAGAGAACCTCTGTCTCTCTGTTGTTACTTTTTCTCTTCAATTAATTTTCCCCAGCTCAATAGCGTCTGGAGTCAGAGAATAGCCTCCTTTTGAAGGTCAAATCCAAGAGTTTAGCTCAAGTATAACAAGAGCCTACAAAGTAGTTTGAAAAGGGAAAGGTAATGGGTTAAAGGCAAGTTCTCAGCTTATCAAGAAGATATCATCAACTCATAACAAAGGTCTCCTCAGTAGAATAATCAAGACTCAGAACAAAGAGATTCTATTCCTTGTTAAGGAATTGACTTTGTCCAGGACATTGCATACCTTTCTCAGGACTCAGTAGAGGTATGCTATGAAGGAATGAATGATGGATGGATTTCAGTATCTTTGGGGGCTGTATTATTTATTCTCATTTATCAGGTCATATCTTATCAGACAAGTCAGCACCTCCCACACTATTAGAGCAGAGATGAACAAATTTGTTATAAGTTAGCTATCTTATATTTAAAGCAGATATATTTACATAGGGATTTCCAAAAATCTTAGTGTAGTTTTAAGCTCTTAACTGCTCTAAGACTTTTGGGATATCTTGTATATTTATTTAATAACTAGGTCAAGATCAATTAATTCAATGAATGCTAAATTACTCAAAATTAACTATTTAAATTAATTTTACAGTTCTATAAATCGTATATTTAAATTAAATTTTTGCCTAATTTTTTAAAGCTTTCTGTCAAATTAGGGTTCAGTCTACATTCCCTATGGGGTTTTAGAACTCATGGTAAGCCAAATGGCATAAGCAAATGGGATAAGCTGAGAATTCTTCAATTCTTCTATGGACTCTATGCCTGTTATGTTGAGTGATTGAATCATCAGGGGCAACAGAGATGATTAGGAGAAGGAAGTAGAAGCTAAATTACAAGACAGAGACAACAAAAGATTGCAAGTCATGGAACTATCCAAGAATGGAATTATGGAAGGGCAAGACAAGCACGCTATTGGGTGATCTGTAAAGACAATGCTCAGTTTGGCATTCCACGAAGCCCCCAGCACTCCTGAGTGCTGACTTAACCAGATTAAAATGCTGGAAATGTTTGACAAAATAAGTAAAAGTATAATGAAACATAGATAATGTTAATTTGTAGTTTTCTAAGTCAAGGTAGAGATCTGTCTCTATTTGAGTTTGACACATTGGTCAAGATTAAGGCCCCTTCTTCATTCTAGAAACTTATGATTCTATAATAAAATCAGGAGGCCAAGTCAAAGATTCTTTTGAAGGCCCTAGCACTTCTTGGATTTGCCACAGTGGAATTTGGGGAATTGGATACCATTTGTATGCAGTCGAATTTGTGTCTATGATACCACCAGGCAAGGGACGATATGTGTGGGGTTTGTGAGATTTGTAGGGTTTGACTGAACAATCATATTTCTTCAATAAGAGTGGCTTATCTGTTGGGATAAAAAAAATGCCCAGTTCTGTTAGACTTATCAATAGGGTCATTTCTGTCCCAGAGAAACTAGGTCCCTATAATTCTATTTGTAGAGAATCTTTACCTTTCTAAGGGCAGCAAAGTGGAGCAGTGGATAGACTGCTAGGGCTGAAGTCAGGAAGACTCACGTCTTTAAGTTAAAATCTGGCTTGAAACTAGCTGTACAAGTCTCTTATCCTGTTTACCTCAGTTTCCTCACCTATAAAATGAGATGGAGAAGGAAGTGGCAAACCACTCCAGTATTTTTGCCAAGAAAATCCCAAATATGGTTCCAAAGAGTTGGACATGATTGAAAAAATGACTGAACCTATCTTTCTACAGGAAAGGGGTTAGCCTGAATCAGAACGGGACACAAAAGGAACTTATTTCCTAGAAAGGCTTAGTTTCAAAATGTTCTTGTGGGTCCTGGGACTAGGGCTAAGGGTAGGAAAGTGGAATGTTTTTAGTAACTTCCTGAAATGATATAAAAGAAGGGGTTAAAGAGATGTTATGTACACAGTAGATTTTCAGCAAGTAGTTGTTAGAGTACTTAGCTTTTTTTCTTTCCCATTAAAATAACAGGATTTAGAGCTGGAAAAGATCTAAGAAATGATGTAGTCCAAATCCATTTTATAACTGAGGATACTCAGAGAGCCCTGATGGTAAAAGGACTTGCTCACCTCTAGTAAGAAGCAGAGCTCAGATTCAAATATAGGTCTTCTGGCTCTATATCCAAGTTCTTTTTACTAAGTCCAATTACCCTTGATTGTACATGCAGAAATACCTTATACTTTCTAGGGCAGTATAGTAGAAAGAGTTCTTAATTTTGAGTTAGAGTATTTGCATTCAAGTACTAGCTTTACGATTTACTACCTATTTGAATTTGGGCAAGTCACTTGACCTCTTGAGCTCAACTTTCTCCTCTTTAAAATGATGTAGTTGTGAAAATATGTTTTGACTGCATGTGTATAACCTATATCAGATTGCTTGCCTTCTCAAAGAGGGGGAAGGGAAGAGAGGGAGAGAATTTGGAAATCAACATTTTTTTTTAAATGTTAAAAATTATTTTTATATGTAATTGGGGAAAAATAAAATATTAAACTAAAAATTTTAAAACAATTTAAAAATAATGTAGTTGAACCAGAGAACTTCTCCTATACCCACCAGCTCTAAATCCATGATTCTGTGATCTTGCTTCAGTAGTTTTGCTTTGCTAATACATCTTATGACTACTGGTAATTTGTTGGCAGTGCACTATAGTGAAAGCAGCACTAGACATAGGACCATGAGACTAAAGTTTAAATCCTGGTTCTTCTCTTAGTAGTTTTGGGATCCTGATGTAAGGGTGAGTTTCTACTCCACCTCAATCAATGATCAAAAGGCAAGATTAAGTTTAAAATTTGTAAACATGTTTTACAGTCTGTGATCTCTTTACTAGGTATAAATCTCTTTGATTGGGTTGAGAAAGAAAGTTATGTGATTGGGTAAGAGAATCATCCATGCTTATTAGGCCTATATGGGGAGTCCATTGGTGAGCTCAGACAAACTGTGGAGAACTACAGGCTTGGGAGTGTTTTGGCAAACACTTGTACATATACCAGTATGGCTGAAAGGGATTGGGGGAGTGAGCCTAGAAGTAGTATTACCACCCCTCCCCCTAATATTGTTGACCAGTAAGAGACAACTGGGAGTAGAGAGAACACCAGACATAAACAAAGATATGCATAGACACAGGTAGATACAGAAAGATAGCCGTGGAGACATTTTCAGGGAATGTGACCTCTTTCAACAGAGAAAAATACCAGTTATGGTATGGGGAAAGTAGCTTAAGGCAAATAAACTCTATGTTTGCATCTGTAGACCAAATGTGTAGACCTCCCTGAACTCTGGGCCCCTTTAGAATTATGAAAGACACTGTGACTTATCTGTCATTTGCTCCAGCAGCATGAAACCATTTGTGGTCTTACCTGAGTTCTCTAAACACATAAAGTATGCCCCAACCCTGACTTTGGTCAAGATTCTTTTCCATCCTTCTCTGAGAGTGTAGAGACTGTATCTACCTTGGTTTGATATACTTGTTTGCCAAAGCAACTAGATGGACTCTCTAGTACAACATTCCTCTAAACCAGGGATAGAGAACCTGTGGCCTTGAAGCCACATGTGACCTTCTAGGTCCTCAAGTGCAGCTCTTATTTGGATTCCATCACAGGGCTGCACTCGAGGACCTAGGCACATGTGGCCTCGAGGCCACAGGTTCCCATCCCTGCAAAAATCTTTGCACAGCTTTACCACATAGAACTTGTAGTTGCTTTAAGAAAAGTCATAATGAAGATATTTTGAATCATCTGCCCTCCCCTTCCCATTACATGCAATGCACAAAGGTATGTTAGGGAAAAGCTCATGTCTCAAAGATTTTTGGCACATTGTGTAATAAATATCCAAATTTCTGCTTTTCTGATTGGTTTGATTTTCATCAGTTTCCTGATCGAGGCTGATCTATAGGAAATTAACCTCTCTGACTAAAAAAAATAGCACATAAATAAGATTTAGAGTTCTCTTGATCAATTTCTGCAATTAAAACAATACCTATGTTGTGACAAAAAATAAAAGCTTTGAATTCAGGTTATTGGTCAGGTACTATGAAACAGCCAAAAGGGTGAAAAAAAAAACCCAAACTAATACTGTATTCTTTGTTATAGACAGAAGTCTTCCAAGAAACAATTTTGATCAATTTATCATTATTCTAAATTCAAGTATTATTCTGCTTGAGAAATGTCCAAACTGTCAGAATCCCTTCATGCTTTTGGACGTCTCTTCATAGGTCATTTTGAAGTTCCAATTTATAGGATTCTTGGACAAGGAATAATTTACAACATAATAAAACATAGTTTAATATTTTGCGTCATCAATCCAGAATAATAGTTACTTAATGTTAGAGAATCATTTTCCTAAAACAATCATCCTTCCATGACCACTCTCTTGAAGGGCTCTCCCCATGAAAGGATCATAAATGATTCGAATTAACGAAAAGCTTTTCCTTTCTCTTGAGGTGATTGTTTTCCAAATCCTCCAAGGATTAGGAAAAGGCTAGTAATGTTAGGTGGCTCAGTCTAGTCTTTGTCTAGTCACTATCCTAATTACTTCAAAGGAGGAAACTTTTTCCTGGATTGATCTAAGAGTGAGAGGGTCATTTTTCAGAACTGGTAGCAAAGAAAAACTGAAGAGAATTTCAGATTAGTCAAAGGCTTCAGTGTAGAATAGTTTAAAAACACTTTTAAAAAATTTTTCTAAAAATGGTAGCTTAGTCAAAAACAGTCTGCCTCTCTTCAGGTAGTTAGCTGGTCCTACCTTCATGGAATCCTAGAATTGAAAGAGTCTTTAGAGGTCATCCAAGTCAAACTTTGCCCCTACCCAATGGGTGAAAACTCTATGTCTCTAACAAACGGTCATTTGTCCCCTTTTAAAAAAAGATTTCAGTGAAAAATAACTGACCTTTCAAAGAGTCCACTTCATTTTTATACAGCTCTCATTGTTAAGAAAATATTTCTTACACTGAGCCAAAAGCTATCTTTCTGTAATGTTCACCTATTGGCCCCACTCTGGCACCAAGCAGGATAAGTCTGACCAACTTTGAAATATTTGAAGACATCTATTATATGCTTCCCTTAAAAATCTGCTTTTTTCTAGGGCTTAAACATCCCTCATTTCTTCATCTGATCCTCATTATTTGATGTAGTTTCAAGTCTCCTCATTGCTCTTGTTTTACCAATATGCTAGTATCCCTCCTAAAATGCAATGCTGATAGAATATCTCTGCTCCAGCTGTGTATGGGGATATTACACAAAGAACTGGGTGTAATAAGCCAATGTGGTCTAACCAGACAGAAGACAGCAGGACCATAATTTACTTACCTTTTTCACTCTGCTTTGTTTCCCAGACTCCAAAGAATCTGAGGCAAAACAATCAGTCTTCTCTTTTGCTCCTATCAAAGAGGAAGAGATTAAGGGCAGCTTTAGAGGGAAAAAATGAGAACATTTGCAAAATAGAATCCAGAATCTCCTTTCCCCCCCACCATTCTTCTCTTTCAAACTTTCCCTCTTGAAAGAATTTCCATCTTCCTCGCCATCTGGGTTAATAACCTCAAAATTTTCCATTCACTAAATTCGTGAATCCTGTCAATTATACCCCCATTACCTCCACTGGATCTGTCCCTTTCTTTCTCTAACACGACTGTCTCTCTAGTTCAAGCCATTGTCAACTCTTGCCTGGACTATCATAATAACCTCCTAATTGGGCTCTATGCTTGCTGTTTCTTTTCCGTTCTCCACACAGTGGCCGAAATAATCTTCCTCAAG
This sequence comes from Pseudochirops corinnae, assembly GCA_028646515.1. Lineage (NCBI taxonomy): Eukaryota > Metazoa > Chordata > Mammalia > Diprotodontia > Pseudocheiridae > Pseudochirops > Pseudochirops corinnae. The sequence continues at coordinate 192,193,372 of CM053586.1, read as the reverse complement.
CGTAGTGACGAAGTCAGAGTAGGGAGAGCTGGTTCAACTTTGAAAGAATTCAATCAGACCTTCTCTTTAGCCAAAGGGAGCTTTATTGATATAAAAGCATATGGGCCTGAGACTTAGCAAAGAGCTAAACAAATGTATTGATATAGGAAAAGGACCAGACTTGTATATACAAAAGTTATATAGCCTGTAGGATGATGACATAATTTTAGGGTTTCTAATGGGGGTTGGAGATTTAGGGATGGGATAAGTACAAACAAGGTGAGGGAGGTGGTTGCTTGCAAGATAAGGAGAAATTGTCATGACACAGGATAGGGAAATAAATGACACAGGATGGAGAACACAGGATAAGGGGAATTGTAGTAGACCAGACTTTCATGCTCCCCCTCTTCTATGAGGCAGATATGCAGAAAGAGTATAATCTTGTTGGGTGGATGCTTTCTTTGGGTCTTGATTAACTAAAGAAGTTTCGGGGTAATTAATTAGCAAGTCTTTGTTTGTGACTCCCTGTTTATTTGTGCCTCTGGACGTGGTCCTAGGATGAAGTCTCAATGAATAATTAGCCTTGGGCTGGGGCAGGAGTGGTCGATCCCTAAGAAAGGACCGTGCATTCCAGGAATTCCTGCTATAGGGAATATAAGCCTTATGATTTTCTTGTATCTTTGGCTCCGTATGAAATGGTTCAGTAATAAACGTACTATCGAATACATCCCTGTCTCTCTCCTTTATTCAGCTGGTTGCTGGGCCATATTACTGTGCTGATCACAGCAGGGAACAAAAGCAATTCTTTTGGTACAAGTTGTATGGTACATTGAGATAAGGGGAAGTGGCACTAAGGCACCCTCAAGTTACAGGATGGGCTACGAATAAGCCTCAAACCCCCCTCAGGGGGCCTGGGAAAGTAACCATTACTATTGACCCTTAGGGCACCTTTGTATCCACATCAATAGGACTGATCACGTCACCCTCCCACTTAAAACCTTTCAATGGCTTCTGTTTTCTCCAGGATAAAATACGAATTCTTCAGCCTGACTTTGGATGGTATGCTAAACTCGGAATCAGGAAGACCAGAGACACAAACCATTTGTGTGGCCTTGAGCAAGTCACTTAACTTCTTCCTCCCTCAATTTCCTCATCTGTAATAATAGCATCTATTTCTCAGGGTTTTTGTGCGAATAAAATGAGATAATATATATAAAAGAACTTTGAAAACCTTAAAGTATTATGTGAATATTAGCTATTATTGTTGTTTTAATAACATTCTCCAAAAATTGACTCCAGTCTATCTTTCTAAGCCTAATTTCAAGTTAGACCTTTTCATACTTTATGTTTCAGACAAATTGAACTAGTAAGCTCTCCATGGTGACATTTCTCAGCTTTTGTGCATTCGCATAAAGTGCACCTCTTCACTTCTTCCTCAGATAAGTCCTTCAAAATCCTTCAAGGCATATAAGGCTCAGGTGCCACTTCCTCCATGAAACCATCCCAGCAAGTCCAGTTACTAGTGATCTCTCTGCTGATTACATTCAAATTACCTTTTGCTTATATATTTGTGTACCTCTGTATCCTCACCATCCCCAGTAGAATGTAAGCTCCTTGAGGTCAGGTCCTGTTTCATTTTTCTCTTTGTAGGTCCAGCACCTAGCATAGTTTATACTAAGTATTTAGGAAATTTTTATTGAATTTGTTAAATCATTGAGAATGATTGCAGCCTCAGAGTCTCATGCCAATTTGAGCTTGACAGAATGCCTGGATTCTGGGAACTCGATGGCTGCTAAATTTGTCCACAAGAGGGAGCTAAGGACCTTTGTCATTCTCATTGTTACTGCTAATGGCAGAAACAGAGGAAATACATATATATTTTCTCCTAAGAGGGGGGATTGATCACTGAGGCTGAGCTAGATCACTAACGATCCATTATAGAAAGAAATATTGGTAGTGGTGATGAGGGTTAAGGAAAAAGTCTTGCTGGCTGTCAGTTGGAACCTGGATAAGATTGAGGGAGGGAATTGGCTCTTTTGTTCTTTCTACGGGAAAACGCTGGGGGATGGGAAGTGGGGGTGCAGTTTGGAAAAGAAAAGGAAGCTGAGGAATAAATAGATGAGGGGGTGGGGGCGGGATGACATGGAGAGAGGATTGGAGAAAGGGCAAAGAGCAAAACAATTACTGGTACTTTGAACTGACTAGGGCCGACTTCGCCTTCCTCGTGCTGTCAGCAGCTTGAGCGGGGCCGGTGTTTGGTTAGCTCCCAGGGAACCGTATTGGTTTTCTGGTTTCTGCCTGGGGCTAGCACCACCTTAGCAACGCCATTTCCAGCTAGTCCAGGGGGTTTTGTCTAATTTGAGGAGCCCAGCAAGAAATGAGAGAACCTGAAAGGAACTGGGATGCAGGCAGTCGTTTCTTCCACCTTTTTTTTTTGAGGGGGGAAGTGAAAAGAGTGGGAGCTTTTTTGGTTGAAATGGAAGCTTATCTCTGATCTTGTATCCGCATGATTCCAGGCGGCAGGGAGCTGAATACCAAACACCTTTTATATTTTGAGGACTGAAAACAGGATTAAGTAGGGGTGTGTGTGTGTGTGTGTGTGTGTGTGTGTGTGTTGTCAGGGTGTGACTTGGCTTGTATCAACTGAGCGTCATGGATTCCGTTCCCTTCCCTTTGCCCCAGAGTGCTTGAGACCTGGCTATAAGAGGATACTATAACAGAATGAACATTTCAGGGGAGCAGGGCGCAAAAGGGTCTGAAAGTGATGTCCTTCTTGGAGTACCTTTAATCGTATATATTAAGAGGGAATTGGAGTAGGAACCAGCAAATTTTCCAACTGACATTCACTTAGAATTTTTTTTCATGTTTAATTCCCCTCCGTGGGCCTGGATCTACCTTTAATAGTTGAAGAGTAGACGTGCCCAAGAAGATATTTCTTTTCTGAGTAAATAGGCAGGACAGGGGCTCAGCTGGGCCAAATCCTCAGGAAAAATCCTCCCAGCAGCACAATGAAATCCAGCAAGCCCCAAGCAAGTGAGCAGAAATGGAGACAAATGTTACTATGGTGACTAGCTGCCTGTAGTCTCCTCATTCCTCCCTGGGCAGCCTGGGCAGCTATTGTTTTTTCGGCATAGTTCTGTCTTGTGACTCTTTGACCTTGAAAGCAGATCTGAGCAGTATGTTCTATATCTGTGGCCCTAATTGGGGGGTCGGGGTGGTGAGCCAGAAAAGAAGTAAACTACTACAGTAGTAATTTGTTGATGCTGTTGTTTTGAGCAATTAAAAATAGGATTTCCTTAAGCTGGTATTCAAGGCCCTTAGTGCTCAGGTCCCACCTGCCTTTCTATCTTTACTCAGTGTAATCTATAATCCCAAACCAAAGGCTCTGGGTTTTTATAAACTGAGTTCAATTTTGGAGGCTACTGACAAATCCCTCTTTGGCTCATGACCTAACCCAGTTTTTCCCTTGGGAACATCAGAATTTAGATTATGTCTAGGTCTCCATGAAGAAAGGAAAATGACCCTCAATCTCCATGCAAGAATTCAGACACACAGTATGTTAATCACGGAAGGCTTTATTTAACTGGACAAAGATTATAAAACAGGACCCAAAATATACCTGAACAATCAGAACAGTCAAAACAATTCTCTCTCTTTCTCTCTCACTCCTTCCATCCCTTATCACCACCACCATCCCCTTCTTCCTGGATCTATATAGTCTTTCGAACTTATAGTACTAGCATAGGGTTGAGTCCCCCACACTCACCTATAATCGGATTGTTAGACTTAACTCAAGCAACACAACTCCTGTGGTGAACCCCACCTCCCTCAGTGACCTCTATCCAAACTTAGGTTGAGGCTCCTTTAGCAGGGGAAAGAACTAGGAATGGAGAGAGTATAACCTCCTTGCCCTGGACCTGCAGAGTTTACATGACTCATAGGAGAACAAGGTCTGGGTTTGCTTCTCCACATGGAGTCTCTGGCTCCTCTTCTGGTCCTTGCACTCCTCTCCTGGAAGCTCTCTGTAGCTCCAACATTACCACTCCACTGGTGTTGGCTCATGTTCCAGCAATCCCAGCTTGGCCCAGGAACTCTTTGCTATTTTACATCTGCTTCTTTCTGTTGCCATCTCTTGGGCAATGTTGAGCTCTTTTGGGGTTCCCTAAAAGCTAGGTGGTGCAGTAGATGGAGTGCTGGCCCTGGAGTCAGGAAGGCTGCTCTTCATAAGTTCAAATCCAGCTTTGGACACTTATTATCTCTGTGGCCCTGGGCAAGTCACTTAACCCTGTTTGTCTCAGTTTCCTCATCTGTAAAATGAGCTGGAGAAGAAATGGCAAACTATTCCTGTATCTTCACCAAGAAAATTCCAAATGGAGTCATGAAGAATTAGACATGACTGAACAACAACAAAACGGGTCACAAGGTTATTCAAGCCCCTTTGTAGGAAACTGGTTTGTATGGATCTGACTATCTTCTTTCTAGCCCATTTAGCTCTGGTTCTCTACATCTATCTTGCTCTTCAATTCTCCTTTTAAAGACCACATCCAAGGTTGTAGCTCAGGTATTTCATCTAGCCTGGACTTAATTGAGCATCTTCAAATGTGGTGTTAAAGGATCAATAGGCACGGAGAACAAGATAAGTTCTTACTTTGTTAAAGAGATACCTATGCCAAAACAAAGGCCTCTTTTTGTTAATAAGCATTTAACAACAAGAAGTTAACCTTGTCCAAGGAATATCAGAGAAGATCTTATCAATCTCCAAAATAGGATCATAGCATTCAGAGCTGGAAGGAACTTATTCAAACATTATATGAACCAAGATACAGCAAAACAGGTCTTATTCTCTGTTTCCAAACAGGTCCTTTACTTTTCCACTTCTATACCTTTGTTATACTTTATGCCTTTGCACTTCCATACTGAAGTTCTCCTGCCCCATGCACCCATATATACAACTCCATTTTCCCCCTGTGAACAATTCTTATCCTTCAAGGCCCACCTAAAATTTCATCATTTCCATGAGGCTTTCTAAGCCCATTCTATCTCAAAATGTTGTCTTACCATTTTGAAGAGATCTCCTAATGCTTATCATCTGTAAGTGTTAGGGATTTTCAAGTATACTCTGGAGTCTTGGAGACCCTAGCAAGGGACAATTTAACACACAGATATCTCCTCTATGGAAGCCAGAGCTTAAACCCACTGAAAACGACAGTATAGGGGGAGAGCCGGCAAATAGAATTAGAGAGTGCCGGCGGGCCTTTTGGAGATATGCCTTTCAGGCAAATTCTATGATCTTCCCTGTCATATCACTCACCCTGTTGTGGGACAGAGTGAGCATATATTACAGAAACTTACCAAGGAGGTATATTGTTGAGGAAAACCCCATTTCTTTGGGTAGCTCCTAACTCAGTAACTTCATTGTCTTTCTTTTGTCTCAGTAACATTCCACCTAAATTCCTTGATGAATACAATTTCTGTATTGAACAGATACTCCTACTACAAAGCTTGAGTTGATGTACTCTGTGTTTGACTAACTGACTTAATCCTCAGTATCAATAATCATATATATACTTTCAACTTCTAGCTTAGCTGAAGCATTTCTGAAATCTGTCCTTTAACTTCAGTCTGTCTGTCTCTTATCTTCCTGTATTCAGACTCTAGATTCTTTCTGTGAGCAACCTCATCTTAGCTAGTAAACAAATTCTCCTGTCTATAATCAAATTACTTACATTCAGCCTATATCATAGAACAGTTCTGGTATCCATACATCTTCTGTATGCTGGAGATTTCCATATTAAAAATAAACTAAAACTGTCTCAGAACTCTGAGTCAGAGAAACTGTTTCTTAGAATTTGGAGCAGACAACACAGCAACTAAATTGCTCCATATGAAAAGGCAGTACTTTAAAGGGATAATATGTTATACTTATTTTGTATAAAACATAGTTCTTGCCCTCAAGGAGCTCATACTCTAATAGAAGGCTATGAAAAGAATATGGAGCAAAATGTGATAAGTGCCTCTGATTATCTACCAGTGCTCTACTTTCCCTTTTGTCCCTCTCTCCCAACATGGAGTAGGCTAATTTTTTCGCTAAAGTCAACAAAACTATTTCTGTGATCTGACTGATCGAGGCTCAAACTGCACCTACATTGACAAGGCTTCCTGGTAGCCACTGGCCGGTGACTTCTTGATCATCTAAGGCAGTGGTTCTCAACCTTCCTAATGCTGCAACCCTTTAATATTGGTATGTGGGCATATCTGCATGTGGGCAGACCCACCTGGAGATGGATAGAGGAGCAGTGTCTCAGCTCCTAAGACCATCGAAAATATGTGTTTTCTGATGGTCTTAGGCAACCCCTGTGACCCCTGTGAAAGGGTCGTTTGACCCCAAAGGGGTCGTGACCCACAGGTTGAGAACTGTTGATCTTAGGGCTTATAAAAGATCTTCATGAGATCAAGGTTCCTGCAAACTTAGTGGATTGAATGGCCTAAGACTTTAAGAGTTACAACTCCCTGACTTAAACTAATCAGAAAAGTTTCCATATGGGAATGAAGCAGGGGTATGTCTACATGAACTAAATGCTATGGTATCCTGATTAAATAGAATTTCTGTATTATGGTTCTATAAACCTCCTTTTGTTAACTGTTAAAAGACCTCTCATTTTGTTCCACTCTTGAACCTGAATAAACAGGGTAGGTATTGGTCTGAATCAAACCTGCTCAAAACAGTGCCATAAGAGACAAACCAATGAAGTACTGTAGGGTTTCAGAGGAGTGACTGATTCTAAAGAAGGAGGGAAAGGGAAGAGGATCCTTTAACCCACTTCCCTCCTCAATGTTCTCCTGGTTTTGTCTACTCAAACTCTTTAGGCCCAGGTTCACAATGGGACAATTCTCTATAAAGATAAGTGACTTTAGAGTTGAAAGGGTCAGATACCAGAGTACAACCAATGCCATTATTTTATGGATGAGGGAATTGTAAAATGAGCCCTAGAAAGAAGAATAGTCTTGAAAAAGTTTTCATATAATAATAGAGTTGACATTGATTCCAGGTGTTCTGGAGAGGCAGTCTGGTGTTGACCCTAGAGATGGGCTAGATGAATGAATGAAAGAACAAACTGATGAATGAATGAATGAAAAGGATTTAATAGGGGATAACTAGGTCTTAGTGCGAAGCACAATGCTAAACACTGGGTAGACAATAGAAAATTGAGATGTTCCTACCCTCTGTTACATTATATTTTAATAGGCAAGTGATGGCTTGGGTAGAGAGTTTTGGTCTGTCAGTGGTAGGTAGAGTCATAGGGCAATTCATTGTCATATCTTTTCCAGAAGCAATGGTAGAAAATGGGAATGGGGATTGGGAGAAATACCACACACTAATGGGAAAATGAAAATAAACTTAAAGTATACGGATAGTTACATATGTATAGAGGACATTTGTGGCAAAGGGGTAACCAACCAAAAGCTGTTTCCTGGAAGTCCTTTTCTCTCTTTATAGAGTTCTCATGAAGTTCTCCTTAGAGAACTCATTCCTGGACTTTGAAGGTCAGTGCTTTAGTATTGTTGAGCTGCCATTCTTCAACATCCCAAGAGAGTCATGATCCCTGAAACTGCCTTTTCTCCAGGGTCTAAATGTGTTATCTCTTACTAATCCAGTTTCTCTGATCCCAGCTGGATGCACTGTCTGCTGCCGGTCTAAATTTTTAGATGACATGGTGACTGGGGGTTGGGGTGAGGGGAGGTCAGGAAGAGCCCTCCCTTCCTCAGGGCTTAAAAATGTCTTTTAAGAGCTCCAAGCAATTCAATTACCAACAAAAATTCCAGGGGATCAGTGATGAAGCAGGCTACCCACCTCCTGACAGAGAGAGATGGACTCATTATGCAGACTGAGATATATTTTTGGGTGTGATCAATGCAGAAATTTGTTTTGCTTGACTATGCATTTTTGTTACAAGGATCTTTTTTCTTTTCCCCAATGGGATAGGAGGTGGAAAGAAAAGAGACTTTTATTCACTGAAAAAAATACAAAGCTAAAACACAAATGTATATTTTGTCTCTCCAATTAAGAGACAAGTGACTACCCCTCATGGGTAGGGGCCGTGCTATTCCTCCATACTATTCCTATTCTCTAGCAGCAAGTAGCACAATCGTACAAAGTAATTGCATCACATGTGCCTCTCATTCCATCCTTATTCTCTCTACCTCCAGAAGGGTTAAAAAATTTTGTGTGTGACTATAACAGAATACTGTAATAAAGGAAAACAATTCTTGTTGACCCATGAGGATTCAAAACAGTAAAAGGAGGCAATAGAGTTGCTGATAAACTGCAGTTTTGTTTGTCTAGGAAACCTCTGGATGCTCTTGAAAACAGAATGTCTTCAGGATAAGAAAAAGGACTTGTG
>CM053586.1:192170408-192184491 GCA_028646515.1 Pseudochirops corinnae | reverse complement strand
CCCCACAGTAGGTGCAACTGCTGACGGTCCCAGCCTGGGGGGTTGTTATGGGAATGGGAATCTAAAGATCTTCCCTGCCGCTTGGCCCCTTGAAACACTTAAGTGACTCTGTGAACCTTCCCTGATTTGAAAATATACTCTGCCCCCTAATAGGCTGAATGTGGTAACATGGAGCCTGTGTCGGGAGGCTTGTTTTTTAGGAATGTTCACACCTTGTTACTTTGTGATTGGGCAGTGGGTCAAGTGTTCCTTCTTATACTTTCAGTTTCTATTTCCTATTGAGTCTTACCTTACACTGGCTACTTACATACTTTCTTACTATGCTACTGGTAGGGTGGTCATGGGGACCATAACAAGATAAAATTTCAGCACACAGTCCAATATTTTTTATTTCCATAAAGCACTTGTTAGTTACAAATCTCTTATCTGGGATGGGGGTTAAATCTTGACAATAATGACTGTTAGCACAATACCATGGATTACTCAATCAGACAGTAGGGCACTTAAGGAATGAGACACAGGAGAGATCAATTTTGAGAGGACAAAGGACGCAGGAAAATTCCACAGCATCTAATTCAACATCTGAAAAGGCAGTCCTAGGATAGATAAGCCCAAGATGGTGTAATGTCAATAAAACAGGAAGATCTTGCCCATCCATTAATAGGCCTGTGTGACCTGTTTAGAGCTCTGGCCCAGATCACAGTTGTGATACAGCCTGAGTCAAATGGAGCCTGGGTCACATGGAGCTTAGCGTGGGAGAAACTCGCCCAAGAAGGAAAGAGAGAGAGAGAAAGAGAGAACAGAGAGTGAGAGAAGGCAGAACAGAGACAGAGAAGTAACACTATGAGTGGGCAGAGGGAGGAATCTGTCTAGGGGAACTTGTTTGTGGGGAAGCCTAACAGAAAGAAGGCTTAAGATGTCAGCATTCCCTGAATGAGTGAGTACCTTGCAGAATCTTACCTCCTGGTATCCTAATGGTATTTCAAATAAATATTTTGGTTTTGCCTTTGAGGAAGACAGTTTATTACATTTTGTGAATCTACCCTGGAAATATGCATGCTGCTACAGGTATCACATTGGTGTTACAGATGGATTCTGGGAATCTCTGAGGAAGTATAGGGATGATTGTTGTTGTTATTCATCCTTTGTTTTTGAAGAGGACCAATGATATCATGTGGTGATGTCTTGACTTGAGTGTGAATTAGATTTAAGTGAGGCAGAGTTGAACAAAGTCATCCAGCCTCACTGTCTCTTCTAGAGTCATCAAAGTTGAGAGGCAAGACAAAAGTCAGGACAACTGGCAACACATGGGATGCAGTGGATCACCATGGTGTCTTCAATGTCTGACTCCATTAAATGCTCCATGGTGCCTGTTTTCAGCTGTCTTCATGGCCATTGGAACAAATTGTTCTCATCTGCCCATTCTGCAAAGAGATGTCTGCAAAGGGTAGATATCCCCCTAACTCACCGAGTTTGAGGCCTGTTGGTTACCTTAACCCTAGTTTAAGCCATCTGCCAGGACAGTTTTACTGGGGTGTGGCCACCACTGCAGCTTCTTGGAACCACAAGTTAGAGTTGGGTGAAGGTGGACACCAAAGGTAGGTGAGCAGCCCTGAAAAGGGTTCGGCAAACCCTCATAACAGAGGTACTAGTCCTATATATAAGGATGATATATGTCAAATGCATACAATATGTTATATATGCTTAATTAATGTTTGTTGACTATGCAAAGAGTTTCTAAAAACCATCATTATTATTATTGCTGTTATTGGGTGGAAAGTGCTAGACTTCCAAATAAGATGGCAATGTGAGAGGTCATAAAGTAGTTCATTGCTCTCATATAAACTCAAGCAAGTATCTTAAAAAGGAGCTTAGAACAAGAAGAAACCCTAGAACAACAAGAAACACAAGCTTTTCCATCTGGTACAGAACTGCCCAAAACATCCAGTGGAAGTAGGTAGAAGAATTAAATCAGGGAAGCCAACAGATAAGTGAAGCCACGACAGGGAAGGCAGTGCTAACTCCTCCAAACAGACTTGATGCCAACCTCTGGCCTTGAACAGGAGTCACAAGCCATTATAAGTTCAAGGAATAGGCACTGGAAGCCACATCTGGCCACTGGACCATCAGAACAGAAGCTGGAATCAGAAATTATCCCCATCCTTGTGTACTCCTTCGGGTACTGAGAACCACGGCACCAATTCAGCATGTGGAAACAAGCAAAAATGGGGAGCTATACAAGAAATCTGAAACCAAATCTTGAACATCCCACCAATTCCTGTTGGGGTCTACAGAATGGCTGCCTTTTGTTTCCTTAGTCATGTATTTAATATGTTGGTAAGGTTAACTCCTTGATATCAACATTGTTGGTATCTTGTTAATAAGGAATAATACTCTCCTCATGGAACTCAACAGAGTGATTCTAATTATGAGATTTTCAGGAGCAATGGCAGAATCATGTGAAAGATCTTTGGGGAAAGGGAGGCCTCATATCATACCACATTGGTAGCCATACATGTTACCTACGGATGGGGTCAACCCTAACAATAGGCCAGTTTTCTGTATAGCTCCAATCTCAGTCCTGGGAGAATTCCATTTCTATGTCCCTATTTCATTCATATTCTTTTCTCTTCTTCTTGTAAGTCCTTTAGTCCCTGAAGGGAGAGGAAGGTGGTAGTTGTTGTTTAGTCATTCAGTTGTATCAGACTCTTCATAACCCCACAGACCATAACACACCAGGCTCTTCTATCATTCACTATCTCTTGAACTCTGTCCAAGTTCATGTTCATTGTTTCCATGATACTATCTATCCATCTCATCCTCTGCCATCCCCTTTTCCTTTTGCCTTCAATCTTTCTCAACATCAGGGTCTTTTCCAATGAGTCCTGTCTTCTCATTATAGAGCCAAAGTATTTAAGTTTCAGTTTTAGTATCTGACCTTCCAGAGAATAGCCTGAATTAATTTCTTTAAGTATTGACTGATTTGATCTCCTTGATGTCCAAGGGACTCACAAGTCTTCTCCAGCACCACAATTCATAAACATCTGTTCTGTTACAGTTTTCCTTGTATAGTCCAACTCTCACAGTGATGCATAGCTTTGACTATACAGACCTTTGTTGGCAAGGTGATATCTCTACTTTTTAGTATGAGAATTTGACAAAACTGCCAGAGTGGAATGGCCACTAAACGAGAAGGAAAAGCTATTCTTTCTGATCCTGACTAAAGGGAAGGAAAGTGAGCAGGGTTGATGGAGCAATCATCAAGAATTAGAAACTGAAAAGAGCTCTTATTTCACACTCAACCCTCCCGCCGTCCCCCAAGCCCAGAACCAATGAATATATTTTAGCTAAATTGTAGACTGGTTGGAGGGAACTTACATTTCCTCTCTCTTCTCTGCTAAAGAGGGATTGTCTAGATTAGAAGCTCATATTTCCATTAAGCTGATAGAAAATTTCCTCTCACTGTGGAAGAGGGCTGAGCTCAGGAGGAGATGGCTTCCACAAACAGGTGTATGCTCCCAGTCCAAATAAACTGTTCCACCTATTTTTCATCATCATCCTTTCATTACTATTGTTTTGTAAATCCCTTTATATAAAAGAAAATTTATCAGCTACTAATCTTTTTTGCATATGATTAATGCAGGCTCAGGTAGAAGGTTTGGGAAAAGATTTAAATCTTTATAGGGATAGAAATATTCCATTTTTAACACAGTTGAAATATGGAGGAGGAAGAACAGACATTGACTCCCATTGGAAATCACAAACACAAAGAAGATACATTAAAATAGCATCGCTAAGTAAGCACAAGTTTCCAAAAAGAGAAGAGTCTAAAACCAAAGAGAGGTGAATAACATGAGCATAAATATACTCCTAGATCTAGTAGAGAGACAATTTTTTAAAACTTTTATTTGGAGGGGAGAAGGCAGGGCAATTGGGGTTAAGTGACTTGCCCAAGGTCACACGGTTAGTAAGTGTTAAGTGTCTAAGGCCGGATTTGAACTCAGGTCCCCCTGGCTCCAGGGTCGGTGCTCTATTCACTGTGCCACCTAGCCACCCTGAAAGACAATTCTGAAGTAAAATCAAGCTAATCTCATAAAAATGAAATCTGGTACTGGTCCTAGATGTGGCACAGTTACTCCTTAAAACTTCTACTTTGTGATGATCCTTCCCATACATTCTACATATTGGAGAAATCCCTTTGTAACCCCATTCAGTCTTTACATGTGGGCCTTCATCCTTGGGTATAAATTTGTCCTTTTTTATTATTGATTTCACCAATGTTATTGAGATTTATAGTGGTTTCTTGTTCTTTTTTTAACAGTTATTTTAATCCACTATGATAGTCTTAAATCCTGTTTTGGGTTTTTTCTTGTTTCATATTTTGCTTTGGGTTTTTTGGGGTTCTTTGGTTTGTTTTTGTTTTCTTCCAATAGGATTCTTACTTTTTCACACTGGAGATTTTATTTTATTTCATTTTGTCTATTCTATTTTCTACTATGAGAAGGTATTATTCTAGTTCCTTTCAAAAAAATTTTCACTTTTTTTGTTTTCACATTTTGATTTTATTATACTTTCTGGTTGTCTCGATTTTATTATGTTTTCTGGTTGTCTACAACAATTATTAATTCCAGGAAAGTCCTGCATTGTTGCCAGTTTTACCTTCTATTGTTATTAATGTTGGTCCCTAAGCTTTAGACAGACAAGTTTTTCTCCCATAATCTCTTTCCTCTAACCTGAAAATTTTGTTATGCAAAATGTTTTATTTATACTATTAACTGATGTGCTATGTGGATGATGACAAAGCTGATTTTAATTAGACCCATATTTTGCTCCAATCAGAATTAATCAGTGCAGTGTGAATCCATAGGGGCAATAATTGTTAGTAATTATTAGTGATATACTCATCTAGTAATATACATTTAGTCAGTCTAGTCAACTAACATGGGCATAGGAATTATATATATTAATACATATTTTGTGTGTCATAAGTATGGGAATAATTAGATAAGATTAGATAGATTCTTTCTTATATTAAGTCCAAAACTTTAAACCATTAGTTATAAAGTTAACTTGCCTAGCCACAAAAGTGCTAGATTACCAAACCCAGCATGGGTGGGATGTCTTGATGTGATAATAAAAGTCTCCCAATTTATCTTTGTACCTCCAGACCATGAAGAGGGAGGGGACCATCTTATGACCACTTAGCAGAGATGACCCTTGCCTTGCCCATCCTGTGACTACTCATGCTGTTGTATCATTTCTGGCCCTCTTGGAGGGTCAAAAGCAAGATCTATCAACAAGTAGCAACCAATAAGACTCTGTATTTTACTTTGCATCTTCTGAGTCTCTGGTATCAAGCACTATAAAACTAAGGCCCTCAGGACAGTAGCCATCTCAGATAGGAAAGTCCCATTCATTAAATAGATCCCGTCCCTTTAATAGATGGTTAATGGCTTGGAGCTCTGCCTCAGTAGTTTTTCTTGCAGATTGGACAATTTTAGACCCCACAATAAGGCATCAGATTTATGTGATTTTGAGCAAGTGTTTTAATTAACTGCATATAATTGTATTATTTATAATATATTGGTATTTTCAAAAAGTTATTAATACTGATTTTCATGATCTTGAGTTTAGTTCTATTGCATTGATATCAGTTTACACAGATGTTTATTATTTATGTGCTGCATATTAATCACATATAGGATGGTTTATTGTATTATCATGGCACAACTTTTCATACTAGTCTTATTTAAGATCTTAAACATATAGCAATTTCTTGAAAAAATGGATGCTGAATTATTTATATAGTATATCATTACAGGCATTTTGCGATAGCAAAATGCACATTATGCCTAATTATATAATCTTTTAAAAATGTGAAAAAGGAATACAAAACATGTGGAAAATTACAAAGTAATGTTTAAATCAAGGCAGGGGAGCTCCAGGAAAAGCTCCTTCAGAAAGCCCCTACATACCTATCCCCAATACAAGCTCAGTGGTTGTAACCCCTGTTGTAGTTCTCTTTCCCAGATTTGTTCTACCACCTTCCTCCTATTCATCTTTCAATTCATACCAATCTCAATTTGTTTTTTGTCTTCTCAACCCATTTATAAAATTATAAAATGGTTACTCACTTAGGAGAAGAGCATGGCTGTTTGAAACCTGATTTCATCTCTTTGATCCAATTCTCCCCTTGTATGTAGGAGTAATAGAAATACCTTGTCTGAACCAGAAAAATGCAGAGTACTGAATTAATTCTTTGAGGAGGGTAGAATATAGAACATTTCTATATTATTGCAAAACAAATAGAATTTCTTGTGCCAAAGTACTTCAAAAAGTGTTTTAACTAAAAGATAATATAATTTTCCTAGTGATAATAATAAAGATGAAACAAATTCATTTTATAACAATCATTCACTTTTCTTGTGCTTTGGGATCTCAAATGTTTAATCTTAAATAACATTGTTATTCATAAACATTTCTTTTTCTATTTTTCTTATTGTCAATTAGTCATTTTCCAGTCATGTCAGAATCTTCAGGACCCCTTTAGGGATTCTCTTGGCAAGGATTTTGAAGAGGTTTGCCATTTCCTTCTCCAGCTCCTTTTACAGAAAGGAAATTGAGGCAAACAGGGTTAAGTTATTTGCCCAGGGTCACACAGCTAGGAAGTATCTAAGGTCAGATCTGAATTCAGGAAGAGGAGTTTTTCTGACTCCAGGGGCAGTACCTTATCTACTGTACCACCTAGCTTCTTTTTTTTTTCCAAAAGACATTTAAAATGCTGTTTGGGGTTTTGTCTTGGTTCAGATTTTGCTTTTGTATAGGTTTACAACTTTCCTCCTGAAACTTGAATATTTGGCAGATTTTTTTTTTTAACTGAGTATTTCAAATAATAAAATCTGGATCTTTGATCTAGAAAGTTAAAGTAAATATGTTTGTGAAAAAGTTAAAGCTGAGGATAATAAATTTACAAAATATATTTGCAATGATTCCCAAATTTAAAAATTAACTGCCCCATAAGTAAAACAAAAGAAAGCTAAGCCTTCAGGGTGGCTAGGTGGTGAAGTGAATAGAGCACCTGCCCTGGAGTCAAGAGGACCTGAGTTCAAATTCAGCCTCAGACATTTAATACTAGCCATGTGACCTTGGTCAAGTCACTTCACCCCAATTGGCCTGCCTTCTCCCCTCCAAAAAGAAAAAAAGTTAAGACCCATTTATTCATAACTTAACCATTCTACAAAATCAATTTTCATTTTATTTTAGAGACCTAGATATTTCTAAATATGGTTAAAAACATCACTTGCCATGAACAAATCTGATACATTTTGTCTTATCTATTTGAATAAGAATGTTAATAGTGAATTGAAACAAATATTTGAGCCTGGAAATCTTATTATCTTTTGACAGTGGGTTCTCTGGTTTATCAAAACAACATGTGATTTCTGTGAAATAGGATTTTCTGTTATGCCTGTTATAAAGACAAAATATCAATCTCAATTAATTATTGAAAAGGAATAACAGGTAGCAGCACCATCCATGACATCCCTTTTAAGAAACTTTGTAAAGAAAAACAAACCCACCCATCATGTTAATAGTATTATTACTGTGATTGATATTGTGTTATAAATATGAAAATCATAAATTAATTTTCAATAAATAAATCTGTTACATAATTATTTTCTGTGTAATGAGGAAGTTTGAGACCTACAAATCCTGGGATCTCTGTGTATGTGTGTATGTGTATATGTTTGTGAGGGAGACAGAGACATAGAGAGAGACAGAGAAGATGGAGAGGGGCTCTCAAGATCTGAGCAGCATCAGCAATGGGAGTCAGTCTCCACCCAGGTCAGAAAGAATCAGCCACACAGAGGCAACAGCAAAAGAGGGAGTGAAGGAAGAGATCAAAAAGCAAAAACAAAGGGAATACTTAGCTGTAACATAGAAGAGACAGGTCAAGGAGCAACATTGGTCCCTATGGTGGACAGACCTGACTCACATCGATCCTCTGAGAGTGTAGGTCCTGTGAAATGAGATACTTGTTTGTTGTTTGGTCACATCCAACTCTTTGTGATCCCATGGACTATATGGTCCATACTGTCCAGGGGATTTTCTTGGCAAAGATATTGTAGTGATTTACCATTTTCTTCTCCAGTGGGATTAAGGCAGGGATTAAGTATCTGAGGCAGGATTTGAACTCAAGTCTTCCTGACTCCACACCCAGCATCTGGCTGCCTCTGGACACTTGTCGGTCTCTCAAGCAGTTAACAAAAGGAGGGGCTTACTTAACTGTAGCTTAGAAAGTATACTCAGCAAGGATGTATTCATTGGAGGTACAGTTGACCTGCCCCTTCCCTCCCCAGAGAAATGCTTTGGGATGCTTGCCACCTCTGAAAAATATTAACTCCTCTCTCTATGCTTTTAGTTGAACAGAAAACCATGACAATAGAGCCTGAGGCCATGGAGAAGCTGTATCAACAATTAGTCAGTTGGAGCCTCAGCCTCCTGGGCCAATTAAATATTATAGACAGCTTCACTGGCTTTTAGGAAAAGAGTCAGTCTGACCTACATTAGTGTCCAGGGGTGGGCCCATCACAGTTCCCTGCAGGCATCACAAAACAGAAGAAACTACTGAAAACAACTGAAACTACCAGTTGTACCCACCTCTTCAAGGACTAAGGGAAGGACTAGAAACTGTCTGCTTTCACCCAACTTCCCCTTCCTGTGCCTATCCAATAACTGACACTGCAAATATGCTATCTTCTTTACCTAAATGTTTTCAGCATCCTGAGTTTTGCCTCAGTCACAAAGAAGTCAGGGATTATAATAGAAGTAAAATAATTTAAAGTAAGGCAAAGAGCTAAATTTCTACCTAAATGTTAGGAATTTTCCTGACAGGGGGCTCTAAAATATTGTTATTATACTCCTAACTTTTTGACTGATTTAACTATATGAAGCAATAGAGATGGGAACCACAAGAATCATTAAATTGTACCTAACTTAAAAAGCAAGCCAGCTGTCATATGTTTCAGTAAATCTAAAGAAATAAAGAGGGTAGGGAGGAGAGGAGGAGCTGGGTCTCAAAGAAAAAGAACTCTTGGGGCGGCTAGGTGGCGCAGTGAATACAGCACCCATCCTGGAGTCGGGAGGACTTGAGTTCAAATCCAGCCTCAAACACTTAACATTTACTAGCTATGTGACCTTGGGCAAGTCACTTAACTCCAGTTGCCCTGCCTTCCCCCATCCAAAAAAGCAAAAGAAAAAAGAACTCTTCCTTCATAGATAAAGACAAGGTTCATTCTAGTTCCTGCTCTAATCTCCATCAATTTCAAATGACTATTGTTTAAATTAAGGGAGGGAGAGGGAACAAGTATTTATGTTGTACCTACTACGTGCCAAACTTTTTTTTTGAGGCAATCAGGGTTAAATAAGTTGTCCAGGTTCACATAGCTAGTAAGTGTCTGCGGTCCCATTCGAACTCAGGTCCTCCTGACTCCACGGTCGGTGCTCTATCCACTAGCTGCCCCTAGCTGCTTCTTTACAATCATTATCTCATTTGATCCTCACAACAACCCTGTCAAGTAGTTGCTATTATTGCGCCCATTTTACATTTTAGGAAACTGAGGTAAACAGAGATTAAATGACTTTCCCAGGGTCATACAGCTAGTAAGGCCAGAATTGAGCTCAAGTCACCCTAACTCTAGCCCAGAGCTCCATACACTGCTCCACCCAGCTTCCCGTAGACACAGCTGTTCTCCTTGGAAAAATAAAGGAGGCCAGAGCAGTTAGATGGATCAGTGCAGGACCACCATCAGGAGATGAGGTCACATTGGAACTCGGGTCTTCCTGACTCCGCCACCAGCTCTCCAATCAGAGTCCGCGTTGGAAAGCAGAAAGAGAAAGGGCACAGCCCTCTTCGCTCGAGGCACGCGTCAGGGAGTACAAGCTTTGGAAGCTCCAACACTTCTGCCACCCTAATCCTCACCCAGTCCACTCCCCTGCCTGGTCTCGCCACTGATCGGAGAGGCGGGCTCACAACCCCCGCAGAGTTAGCTAAGCGGAGCAAAGTAACTTCGATCCTTCGCCACCATAATTATTCACGAATTAGCGTCCTGTCAGAGGACACTGTTTTCCAGTCCCTCATTATGCACTAAATTTGGAGACAGCCAATGAGAGATACAGTGGACAATCCTCTATTATCATAATTATTCATTTGGCCCTTCTACCCAATCAGAAGGAAACACCCTTCGGTCCCTTACTTGTGCACACCGACACACCCGATTTGGGGACAACCAATGAGAAGAAGGCTAGTGTTGGTTCCTTTAAGTTTCATGACCTGGTTCCGGGACCTGTGGAAACTTAACTCTTTGGAGAATCAAAAAATATTTTTAAAGTGCAGAGTACAGTGTCTGGCACATAGTAAGTACTTCCTTGTCTCCTTCCTTCCTTTCCTCCCTTGGCACACATCCAGTAAGAGGGTTAGAATGGGCCTGGCCTAGAGGAGCAGTAGGTGTTAAGCGACAGGGCGTTTGCTATGAATAACCCAAAACTATATGGTGCGCATGAGATTGCTGGACACACAGATACAGTCCTCAAGATGCATTTTCCCAGATTCTTGAAAGTGAGGAGAGGTTTCAACCAGGATTCTTTTAGGGGATTGGGAATCTCCTTTATCTGCAATTCTTTATTTGCTAGAGAAAAGACGGGAGCAGGGAAGAGAAATGAAGGAAATAGAGGGGAACCAGATAAGTTAGGAGAGGGGAAAGAGAAAAAAATCCCAGGAAATTCTACCCAGAACCAACACCTTTTCAGTCTGGCCAAGAGGTCATCCATTTCTCAAATCGGGGACCAGGTGTGATGTGGCAGAATAAGAGACTTTCTTCCACAGGAGGAAAAAGGGTCCCACCTTGAGATGGCTTCCTTTGAGAATGCAAGCAGGTAGAAACCGCCCTCAAA
Organism: Pseudochirops corinnae; assembly: GCA_028646515.1. Taxonomy (NCBI): domain Eukaryota; kingdom Metazoa; phylum Chordata; class Mammalia; order Diprotodontia; family Pseudocheiridae; genus Pseudochirops; species Pseudochirops corinnae. Next base: position 192,173,538 of record CM053586.1, on the reverse strand, counting down.
ATAAGCCCAATATCTTACTGGCCACTGGGAGAAGCTTCCCAGGCCTCAGACCACTGCTGCTCCCTCTCCCTAAAGCATAAACAAAAGAAGGTCTTAGCTGGACAAGAGGGATCCATCCTCTACATCAAAAAACCACCAGCTTCCTGATGATCCCAGGTTTGATTTCTTGAGTGGCCGACACCAAGGCAAGACAAATCATACTGTGCATCAGACCTTCTCCCCAACTTTTTTTTTCCTGCAGAACAGGCAAAAGTACAATAAAATGAACCTCAAGGGGAGCAAGAATGTTAAGAGCATATATAGTCCACTTTCCTCAGTTTCCTCAGCCCCAAAATGAGGTTACTAAAAGCCTCTTTAATAGCTGCCCTTTCAGGGAGGCGGAAGTGGGGAGTGTCACATGTGTAACAACTCAGCTACCTGCTTCTCCCCAGGCGTTTGCCTCCCTTAGGCACTATCCACCTAGAATGTTCCTCGAGTATTGGAGAGAAGCGTGGGCCCAGAGCTGCCACACCTTAGACTCTAATCCTTTTTTATTAAGGCGATTTGTTCTGCAAAGTTTGGATTCAGTCAAAGGGCCGCACTTGAGGGCCTAGACTGCCATATGTGACTTCAAGGCCTGAGGTTCCCCACCCTTGCCTTATAGCCATCAAAGACCAACCCAGGTAGCCATTGTGAGGGCCATAGGGACCTAGAAAAATCCAAATCAAAAGACAATCCAAATCTATTTACTTACAGTTAGGGAACACATTTAGAAACAGTCTGTCATCAATACACCCATGTTCACAGGCTTGCCATCACAGACTTCTGTTGCTTATCCTAGCCTGGTGCCTAGCTCATTCTGACTGTTTCTCAGGAAGAAAACAGTCCATTCCAACATCATAGATAGTGTTAGTTGATTTCTTTTCTATATTTTATTTAATAAGTTTAATTAACTTAGAGCAGATAGTACAGGAAAATTGGTAGGCAGAAATTTGTAGAAAGGAAACTGGCTCTTCTACCTCTATGCTGCATGGAAGTTCAACTATCCTATATGCATTAGAGTGAGGAGAATGTGGTGGTGCTGCTGAGAAGGGAATGGGTTGAAAATAAAAAGAAGAGTCCTATTCTTAAAACTCTCTAAAGGAGGATACCCCATAGACTCTGCCTATCACTGGAGAGGAAGTTGAGGCTTCCAGGAAGTTGGATCTTCAATTTACAAAGTGTGTAGAGAGCTAGGGCTGGGAAAAAGAAATTTAGTTCAGGGTTCTAATGGTGATAAATCATCAAGCAGTCATTCAATAAGTCAGGAACAAACATTTATTAAGCTCTTACTGTGTATCAGATATTATCGCTTAAGTGAAAGGTTATCTTTAGGAGCCAGGACTGGAAGGGCCAAAACTAGACTTGGAGGACTAAAATGGGGTAGATGTAGGACTAGACCCAACTGATGGTAAGTCTGGGACTAGTGGATAGATATAAGAACCAAAAATCAAAGTCAAGTAGCAGATCAAGTAGGTAAATAGTTTGAAAAACCAAGTAGGTAAGATCCAAGCAGTGGAATTTAACTCTGGGCCCATTCAACATTCCTAAAGTTTTATGGGCTTCCCCTATCCTGAAGGCAGAAACCAGTCTCCAAGCTTATGAAGTTTATCAGTGAGCTTTCAGGCATGGCTATAAGTGAGAGCACCTATCTGACTGATGGTGAATAAGGGACCCTGGCTAAGCAGGGGCTGGGGGCTAAAGAGGGGTTACACATTTAATCCCTGCCTTTCTTGGGTTAACCAAGGAAAGTTTTTCATGGAAGGGGAGAATCATAGAAATTTAACTACAACAGTAAATTTAGGAACCAACTCCTTTATTTTACAGATGAGAAAACTGAGGCCCAGAGTAAGTAATGAAACCTGGGGCTTTTGACTCATACTTCCGCGCTCTTTAGAATATACCAGGCTGAGGAAATCCTTTAGTTAAATGGGGAATGGGGATATCTTTCAAGGATAGGATGAAGTGTGTCAAATTTTTGGATCACAGGAAGCTAGGAAGGATAGAAGGAATGACAATCAAGATACCAAAAGATCTCAATAAACTGGAACAATAGGCAGAATCTAAAATTTAAAAAGTGAAATATTGCAGTCTTTTAATCTAAAAAAAACTGTACAAGCTCAGGATATAGGAAGCATGACTAGATACTAGGTCATACAAAAAGCTCTAGGGGTTTTTTTGGACTAAAAACTGAATATAATTTAGCAACATTTACATTGCAGCTCAAAAAAGCTAATGCTATTTTAGGTTTCACTAAGAGGGGCAAGGCATCCAGAACAAGGGAGGTAATAGTCCTCTCATTCTCGTCCTGATCGTACCACATCTAGAATGAATAAATGGGAAAAAGGTCATTTACTCAAAGATTACTGCATGCCAGGGTTCGGGGGGATACAAATAGGAAAGTGAAACGATTCCAATCCTTCAAAGGGCTTACATTCTAACAGGAGACAATTAAGCCATTCAGGTGGCCAGGAAGGATGTTTTCGTAACTGGGATCATGAATTGAGTCATAGGGTAATCAGTAGGTGTGCCCTCTCCAGAAACCATGATGACATTGATTTGATTCCTATTTCTAGAGCAGGAAGTGGAGGGGGTGGGGTAAGGGAGGAAGTGCATCATTGGGAGAAAATGTCCCCTTCTGGGCACCACATTTTAATAAGTATATTGCCAAACACTAAAGCACACCCAGAAGACAATGAACAAGATAAGAAAAAGACTTTTAAACCATACTAGGCCGAGGTGGCTGGGAGGCACAATGAATAGAGCACCGGCCCTGGAGTCAGGAGGACCTGAGTTCAAATTTGACCTCAGACACTTAACACTTACTAGCCATATGACCTCAGGCAAGTCACTTAACCCCAATTGCCCTGCATTCCCCCTCCAAAAAGAAAACAAAAAACCACCAAACTAGGTGAGAGAGAGTTGAGGAACTGAGGATGTTTGGACAGGAGAAAAAATGGGAAGGAGCATGAGAGTTGTTTTTCAAATATTAGGAAGGATGCCATTTGGAAGAGTAATTATACTTCTGCTTGGTCATTGAAAGGAATTACAAGGAGGCAAATTTCTCAGAAATTCACAGAATTTCCTAACAATTCAAGTTTCCTAAAAAAAG
>CM053586.1:192147217-192170308 GCA_028646515.1 Pseudochirops corinnae | reverse complement strand
TGTAATATATTTTGGGGTAACATAATGATTTTATTAATTCAGTTTTGTGTTAAGTTGTAAAAGCCACATTTCTTAACTGTTTCTCCCCTTCCCCCAGATGTACTTGTCTTTCCCAGCCCCAGCCTAGAGGTATTTCCTCTCAAACCATCAACTCTTCATTCAAGGTACGACCTCCTTTTGTCCTAGCAAACCAAACCCATCCACTTGCAAATCAGGGTGGGAACATCGACCTCAAATCTGTGACCACTGGTCGACTTTATGACGTTTCAGGGCTCAAACCACACCCCCTGACCCTTCCCTCCTGCTGTTTGTCCCAGTGTATTATGGGTAAAGCACATGCGCAGTTGATGTCAAGGGTACACGTCCCTTTAAGTATTAACCACTCCCTGGTCCCTCCCTAACTCCACCTTTGTATACCTCATTAGCCTAATGAACTTATGACTGACAGCTTTGTATCTTTAAAAATGCCTCTCTGGCCCTTAGAACTTCCGTAGATGGCCCTTTGTAGCTCTAGCCTTTTCTAGCAGATCAGATAGGCATTCTAGTAGGCCATCTGCCCGCTGCAGAGCATCACACTTCCAGACTTTCTCTGAACCCCTTGTGAGCTTTTCCTAGCCAGGTTTCCTCACCCTACCCCTTTTGGTCCTGTGAACCAATAAACTTTTGTAAATCTACCAAGAGAGCTGAGCCTGTAATTCTTTTCAGACGTGAACCTAGAAAGGATTTCTCATTAGAAATCCCCCCAAAACCTATCCCGCATCAGAATGCCTCATAAGGATGTAAGTTCTCTTTCCCTGGATGTAAAGGCTGGATAGCCACTTGTCTGGGATGTAGAAGAGTTGGACCACATGAACAACCTTCCAACTCTGAGATAATATGAGGATAACTCTCTAATAAGTCACCACAAGAGGTCAGAGTGCATGCCATGGATATGACCTGTCAGATTTCTCATCACAGAACCTCTTTCTCAGCAGTTAGGGACTGAAATAAACTCAGTTTGCCCTCGCTTTGTATTTTCAGGGTTGATCAGAAATAATCTGAAGACTAGTAAGACTTCTTGTGAGATTCATTGGACAAGATTTAACTCCTTGTTAAGGTCAATTCCTCCTGGTAGTAATCTCCAACATTGAACAATAAATTCTCAATTTTTCTAGTTAGAATGCATGAGAGAATGAATGAGCAATCACATAATAAGCTCTTAACATATGCCAGGCTAAAGATGCAAAAAGCAAACAAACAAACGACAAAAATCCACAGTCCATGTCTTCTAAGAAGTTACATTCTAATAGAGGAAGACCAACCATGTAGAGGAGGTGGGAGAGGGGGAAGCTGTGGTGTCAGAGCTGGTCAGGGAAGTCACAGAGATGGATGAGTAGAGGAGTCACAGAGCAGTTTATTGACACATAAATCACACAAATGTTAATTTGATTAGTGTTCCCAGAACTAAAAGTAGAAAGGAAGTGAGAAGAAGGGGAAGATGGGAGAAGCAGGGTTGGTGTGAAAAAGCATGGCATGAAGATAGCAGGGAAATACTACCTGGAGGTCTGAGTCAGACTAAAAATGAAGATCCATACTCTCACCAACAAGATGCCTGGGAGCCCAGGGCAGGCACTGGAATGCTGGAACTTAAGCCTCTGGGTCCCATCCTTAACTATTCCTTCTTAGCAGATAGATAAGGAGTGCCTGCTATTCTAATTGAGGAGAGATAATATATGTTCACAAGGCAATTTCTCAATCAGTAGCCAAAGTCCCTTACCCCATACCTAGAAGAGGACAGGACCCTGAGGGTCCTAATCTTAGGTGTGTGGGTTATCAGAAAGAAAATGGACCAGATTACAACCCTATAAACTTCAAAGGTAGGAAGAGCCACCAGTTCCAGCGACTAGAGTCCATAGCAGATTTGCTGATAACTGGGTCCAGTAAGGAGAAAGCCCTGAGTGGAAACCTACTGAGCCCAGACCATCTTTAAATCAGCAAGGGAGCAACTTGTTCATTTGCTATTCCATAAGCAGAAGTAAATATGGTGGGAGAAATATTTTGCAGCCACTACTTTAAATTTGAATCTCCAGTCCCTAGGGACTGGGTGGGTGAGTAGAAAGGAAAGTGTACCTCAGATTAGGGAGAAGATGTTTTTTTGTACTTCCACCCTTGCTATACTTTTTCAACAAATATCCCATTCTAAAACCTAATTGATGTTCGTTGGTTAGTTAATATTGAAGAGAAATCAATTGGTTAATTTACTTGATCAACATGATATTGGAGGATATCAACTCAGGGTTGGAAAACCGCTCAATGTAAGCTCATAAGCTGGAGTACTATAAAAACCACCCAATCCCTCCAGGTTGCTTTTACAACTCTGAGGGAAGCAGTAACTTTGCTCTGGGGATCCAGCCTACTAGTCAAACTGTGAATTGGGAGAAGGAGCCTATATGTGTTACAGAAAAGGTTAACATTTATGGAGAGCTTAAGATTTAAAAATGCTTTCCCCACAATAATCCTATGAAGTAGTAGTAAGGGGTCCCTTAAACTTGCCCTTTTGAGATTGCCATATTTTCCAGAAACACTGGACCCAAAGTATACAGGAAGCCTTGAATGCGTCAAGGACAACCTCCTCCCCACTTCCCCAGGTGACATAATTTGTGGTTTACACCCCTAACTGGGCTCCCTGTGTGTCTTTGAGAGTCAAGACAGGTGTCAGTCAGTCTGCACTAAATTGGAAACTGCTTGTGCATCTGGGACTCTTGTAGAAAAGCAGACCATCTTATCTTCATAGTCTAGTAGTTCCCACTGGAAAATAATACTGCTTTTGCTGTCGTAATTATACATGGTTTCTCCTCCCCTGGCCCTCCCATTTGGGTGGAAATGTCTATTTCTCCTGCTTTCTTTGTCACAGTTTCATAAATATGCAAGCTTCTGTTTGAGCTGTGAACTCTGTGCTTGCTTAGGGCTCCAAGTGCATGTTCATTTCTCTCTCTTGTAATAAATCTAGTTGCAATGCAATGTTTTGTGGACTCCTGATATTGTTTTTGGTTAACATAGATAGTACAAATAAATCTTTCTAATACAAAGTCCTGATCTACATCCCTGCCCTAAGCAAAAACAAAAACAAAAAAATTTAAACCCTTTCAGTGGTTCCCCTTGGCTACTAAATAAAATACAATTTCTTAGTCTGACATTCAACAGCCCCAATATGGCTTCACATTTATTACCTTTCCAATCTTATTTCTCTCCCCTTCTACATAGGTCCCTGGACTATGAGCTAGTCTCCAATTTCATTGTCCTCTCCCACCTTCATGCTTTTGTGTTCTTCATGCCATATTCGTGGAACATTTCCCTTCTCCCCATCTCGGCCTATTGTCATCCACCTCCTCCTGAAGGCTAATCTCAAGTATCCCCTCCACCATGAAGCCTTCCCTGGTTGTCCAAGCTAGAATTCAACACTTCTTTTTTTAATGTCTTTTGGTCAATCTTTCCTTCGTATGTCATCATTTTCTAACTTGCCGTGTTTTAATTGTATGTGTACATATCTTAGCCCATCTAATAGACTGGTAGTTCCTTGGAGGCAGGGCCTGTACCACTTTTCCTCTCTGTATCCTGGGGCCTTACAGATAGTAAAAGCTTGATATAAGTTTGTTGAATTGAATCACAGGGTTGGTTTGCCAAGCTGCCCAGAGAATCTACTCTTTTACCTTTACTCCCACCTCTTCACTAAACTACTGCCCTTTATTATTATAAAGAATGACACACTAACCATCAGTAGCAATGATATTTGATTTGTTTTTCTTATAGAAGAAATAGACTTATTCTTAGTGCTCAAAGAATCACAGAAATTCAGAGTTTGAAGGAATAAAATTCAATTCACCAAACATTTATGTACCTACTGTGTGCCATGTGGCATGTCATAGTGGATAGAGAAGACCGGGGATAAATTCTACTGCAGATATATAACTGGCTTTATTACCCTGGGCAAATCAGTTAACTCTCAGTGCTCCAGAAAACTCTAGGGAAAGTAGCATATCTGCATTAGTAGAGGGAAGTGACTTACCAGGAGTTTCCTATACTGATGAAATCTCGTCAAGATTTTTTTTAAAAAAGGAAAAAAATAAGTTCAGTTCTGAGGACACAGAAGTAAAAATGAAACAGACCCTTTTCTCAATGAGTTTGTATTCTATTGAGGAAAATCAGCCTGCACAAAGAGAAATAAATACTAAGTGTATTCAAAATAAATAAAAAGTCATTCAGGGATGGAAGGAATTAAAAAACTAAGAGAATCAGGAAAATAAGCTTTAGAGGTCTCTGTCCAACCTGTAACTGAACAAGGAATCCCCCTACCTCCCTCTGGCCCCTATCATCTCTTTTTAAAGACCTTAAGCAATGGATAACTCACTACCTCCTGAGTCAACTCACTGTATTTTCAAATGGCTGTATGGTTCAAGGAAGATTCTTTCTATGACAAGACCATACCTATGAATGCAATTATTATTATTCCCATTTTACAGATAATGTTGATGCCAAAGCTCACACAACTAATAAATGTCAGATTCATATGAGGTGAAGGTCACTGGGCTTGATTCCAGTTTGGTCCATTTACCTTTTGTATTTACTATTATCTCTATTGTTAGGAAATATCCCCCACCATGAAGTTTTTCCTTGTATAGGATGAAAGCCTGCCTCTCTGCAACTTCCACCCATTGCTGTTAATCTGCCCATTGGTGCCAAGAAAACGTCTACTTACTCTTTCACATATCAGCCCTTCAATATTTGAAGACAGTTATTATGTCCCCCTAAACCTTTTCTTCCAGCTAAACATACCTAGTTCTTTGAATCAATCTTTCCTTTAGGCACAATTTTCACTTCCCTTGCTATCTTTGTGAGTAGAAATTGTTTTATTCTTTGTCTTGGTATCCCTAGCACCAAGCCCAGTATCTGGCACAAAGTAGGTCCTTAATAAATCATTATTAAGTGGTGCTATAACAGAGAGAGAGACAGAGAGACAGAGAAGGGGACACACAGAGAGAGAATCTATTAAGTGCTTACTATGTGCCAGGCCCAGTGCTAAGCACTCGAGACACACAAAACAAAAAAGCAGAGGGAGAAGGGAGCTGGTGAGGAAACAGAGCAGACCAAGAGAGAACTGGAAGAGAAGTGGGCACTGAGGCCTTGAACTGAAAAGTCAAGAAATGTCATCCCAGGCAGGGACATCAAGCACAATTTGTTCAGCCATTCCCCAATGGATGGGCATCCCCCTTAATTTCCAGTTCTTTACCACCAGAAAAAAAGCTGCTATAAATATTTTTGTACATATAAGTCCTTTTCCTTTTAGTTTTTTTTAAATCTCTTTTGCGATACAGACCTAGTAGTGGTATTGCTATGTCAAAGGGTATGTGTGGTTTTATAGATCTTTGGGCATACTTCCAAATTTCTCTACAGAATGGTTGAATCAGTTCACAACTCCACCAACAGTACATTAATGTCTCCTTTTTCCTACATCTTCTCCAATTTGACATCTTCCTTTTCTGTCCTATTAGACAATCTAATAGGTATTAGGTAGTACCTCAGAATTGTTTTATTTTGCATTTTTCCAATCAATTAGTTATTTAGAGTATTTTTTTCCCATATGGCTATAAATAGTTTTGATTTCTTCATCTGAAAACTGTTCATATCTTTTGGTCATTTATCAACTGGGGAATGGCTCTTATTTTTATAAATTTGACTCAGTTGTTGTTTGAGAGATGAGGTCCTTTTCAGGGAAACTTGCTTCAAATTTTTTTCACAATTACTATTGCTAAATGTATTTCCTTCAATCCTATTTGACCCCTCTCCCATTTATTCTATTCTCTTTCTCCTTTCACCCTGTCCCTCCTCAAAAGTGTTTTGCTTCTGACTACCCCCTCCCTCAATCTGCCCTCCCTTCTATCACCCTCCCTCCCCTTCTTATCCTCTTCCCCTCCTACTTTCCTATATGGTAAGATAGATTTCTATATTCAATTGAGTGTATATGTTATCCCCTCTTTGAGCCAATTCTGGTAAGAGTAAGATTCACTCACTATCCCTCACCTCTCTCGTCTTTCCCTCCACTATAAGCTTTTTCTTGCCTCTTTTATGTGAGATAATTTACCCCCATTCTATTTCTCCTTTTCCTTTCTTCTTTCTCATCCCTTAATTTTATTTTTTTAGATATCATCCCTTTATATTCAATTCACACTTGTACCCTCTGTCTATAATGGGAAAGTTCTTATAAGTTAAAAGTATTATCTTCCCATGTAGAAATATAAACAGTTTAAGCTTATTAAGTCCCTTATGATTTCCCTTTCCTGTTTTTCTTTTCATTCTTCTCTTGAATCTTGTATTTGAAAGTCAGATTTTCTATTCAGCTCTGGTCTTTTCATCAAGAATGCTTGAAACTCCTCTATTTCATTAACTATTCATTCCCTCCCCCACTTCCCACCCTGCACGAAGGATTATACTCAGTTTTGCTGAGTAATTATTGGTTGTGATCCTAGCTCCTTTGCCCTCCAAAATATTATATTCCAAGCTCTCTGAACCTTTTGTGTAGAAGCTGCTGAATCTTGTGTTATCCTGACTGGAGCTCCATGACACTTGAATTGTTTCTTTCTGACTGCTCATAATATGTTCTCCTTGACCTAGGAACTATAGAGTTTGGCTAAAATATTCCCAAAGGTTTTCATTTTGGGATCTCTTTCAGGAGGTGATTGGTGGATTCTTTCCATTTCTATTTTACCCTCTGGTTCTAAAATATTCCTTGGTAATTTCTTGAAAGATGATGTCTAGGCTTTTTTTTTTTTTAATCATGGCTTTCAGGTAGTCCAATAATTTTTTAATTATCTCTATTTTCTAGGAACTTTTTTCCAGGTCAGTTGTTTTTCCAAAAATGAGTTATTTCACACTGTCTCCTATTTTTTCATTTTTTGGGTTTTGTTTGATTGTTTCTTGATTGCTCATAAAGTCATTAGTTTCCATTTGCTCAATTCTAATTCTTAAGGAATTGTTTTCTTCAATGAGCTTTTGTACCTTCTTTTCCATTTGGCCAATTCTGCTTTTTAAGGAGTTTTTTTTCTTTAGTGAATTTCTGTGCCTCTTTTTTCATTTGGCTGGTTTTGCTTTTCATGGAATCTTTCTCTTCATTAGTTTTTTGGTACCTCTTTTACCATTTGCCTTATTCTATTTTTTAAGGTGTTATTTTCTTCAGTATTTTTGTGTCTCCTTTACCAAGCTGTTGACTCTTTTTTCATGATCTTCATCACTCTTATTTCTCTTCCCAATTTTTCCTCTACCTCTCTTACCTGATTTTCAAAATCCCTTTTGAGCTCTTCCATGACCTGAGATCAATTCATATTTTTCTTAGAGGCTTTGGAAGTAGGAGCTTTGGCTTTTTTATCTTCTGAGTGTGTGTTTTGATCTTCCTTGTCACCATAGTAACTTTTTATAGGCAGAATTTTTTTCTGTTTTTGCTCATTTTTCTGGTCTATTTCTTGGCTTTTAACTCTTTGTTAAAGAGGGGCTCTGCTTCTAGGGTGGAGGACACACTGTCCCAAGCTTCAGTTGTTTTATGTAGTTTTTTGTGCCTTTTGTACAGCTGTTTCAGAGATAGTTCTAGGGATCTATAAATGTTTTCAATTCTTCCAAGGTGGTATGATCTAAGGAGGGGTATGTTTACTATTCTGGCCTGTTCTCTGGTCTGTGAGTGATCACAAACACTCTTTTCTGACCTGGAACTGTAACAAGGGTCCCTCCTCCACTGCAGCCACAAGTTTAGGTGTGATAGTGCTCCTCCTTGCCCTGGGGCTGCCATCCAGGACTGTGACCCAGATCTGAGTATGAGCAAAGTAACAGAGGCCTGCCCCAGTGACAGCAAAGAAACCCCTCTAATCTCCTTCATATCAGTTGTTCAACCCCCTTACTTTTTGTGGGTTGAGAGCTCTGGAAGCAGCCACTGCTGCTGCTGATTCCTTGGATCTCAAGGCTTGCTCCTGGTTTGCTAAGGCCCAATCTGCACAGGTGCAGCCCGTGCTAGACTGTGCTTCTCTCTCACCCAGGTGGGACAGACCTTTCCTGCTGACCTTCTAAGTTGTCTTTGGCTGGAAAATTATTTCACCCCATCTTTCTGTGGGTTCTGCTGCTCTAGGAATTGTATGGTATTATTTAAAAGTGTTCAGAGAGGTTTTGGGGAGAGTTCAAGTGAGTCACTGCTTTTTCTCCATCATCTTGAGTACAGAACTCTTGATATAACCTGATTGCATTTGTTAAACTTAAATGTCATGCCAAATCCCTATTGTCTCATTCATTTATTCTTGCGACTCACAAGCTGGGGTTAGGGGTAAAATCTGTGGCCATAGATATAGCAAAGCTAAATGGCAAAGCTAAATGGCAATTTCTAACCCATTGACTTCATTTGAATCTGACATGTACTAGTTGTGTGAGCCTTGGTATCAATGTCATCTGTAAAATAGAAAAAATAATCATTCATTCATAGGTATTGTACCCCCCGAGGAGAGGATGGAAGGTTCAAAGAATCTTGACAACCTCAGCAGGCAGAAAAGGTAGCCTATTGGAAGATCTTCCAGATTCTCTATAAGGTCTACTGATTGGGTAACTCTCCCTGGCATAGCGGTCAATTCTCCCTGAAGCAGACACCTCTTTGCCTTCTTCAGAGAGAATAAGAGGCCACTTGGGGTGTGATGTATCATCTTAAAGAACCAAGGTTTTCATCAGTAAGTCAGCAAACCTGGCCCAAAGGAAAGGACCAGGACAACTCTGTTGCTAGAAGGCAGTCAGTTCTAAGCACACTCCACTGGATGTACTCTGGTCAGAGCTGATCAGGAGTTTCCTGAGTTATACCCATTCTGCATTAATAGAGGCATAGGGTTCAAAATGAGGAAGGGGTATTGCTGCTGTACTCTATCATGTAGGTACTCCACATTTTAGAAAGGACATTGACATTGGAAAACTGGAGTGATTCCTTAGTAGGACTCGAGGAAGGACCAATGAAGATGATTGCTCCAGATCTTTGGCATACAGGTACATGTACTATCCACCCCCGATTTTACAAGGTAAGAAAATGTTTTATGGCCAGTCAGCAAGTATTTGTTAAGGTCTGAAGAAAATTAACATCATGCTGTATTATTTAATAACCAATATTACTCAATGAGCCAACCTTTTCCTCATTTTGTCAGACTTCGGAGGATAGGAAGTTTCTGAAGGGCTTGATACAGTCATGTGATCAAGCTCCCAGCCCCCAAGGCATCTGCTCATTAACCATCTTGGACTAGGCTTCTTCCAAGTGGGACCTTGTCTTCTGTTTAACCAGTAGAGAAAGAACCAGGTAGAGCTAAGCCTTTGGCAAGGGTTCAAGTCTCCTTTACTTTCTAATCAAAGTTAGAGTGAATATGTGAGTGTGTGTGTGTGTGTGTGTGTGTGTGTGTGTGTGTATGTGTGTGTGAGAGAGAGAAACCAAACTTGGGAGGAACCTGATTGAGAAGGTTTTTGTTTTCCTAGCCAAGACTGCTAAAGGCACCTAGGTCTCATAAAGTAATTAGCATTTCTGATGTGTCCAAGAGGGACATAATTAGCCATGTCTGAAAGTCAGCCCACTTTCCTCAACTGCAGACTAATTCTATCACCTAAGGATTAGTCTTGCTCCTCTGGCAATGATGAAGTAATTGGGAGGAGTTGAGAATCTGAGAACAACCCATCTTCCCATTAAAATGTTTACCAATCAGGACAGTCTAAGTGTAGACTGAAGCCCACTGCTTTCAGACACAAAAGAGCTAGTCCACTCAACTCCTGCTAATTTACTGAGGGAAACTGCAGGTTGAAGAAGCCCTTCACAGAACATAGCTGAAAGGGATAAAGGTTGGCTGCCCTGTGGCTATTGGGATGGTATCAACTGTAGGGAATTACTCTCCTCCCACAACCCATTATCTCGACCCCAAAGTTCCTCCCTCCCAACCACTCTCTCCACCACAATCTTGTTTCTTGAAGTACAAATGAGCACTTACCTGGGAAAATCACTTACTGGGATAGTTACATCTCCAATTCACTCAAATAACTGACAATCTGCTACAAAATTACAGAGCCTGTGATTGATTTGTTGCCAGGTATTGCCAGGCAACAGGAAACTTTTCCACTGTCTCCACTATAGCAGGGGAACTACAAGGAGAGGTCAATATCACAGCAGCCTTCTCTTAAGAGAAGGACCAGTGGAGTGCCATCAGAGCTGCTTGCCTTGAAAAAAAAAACTTTCAAATAATCCTCTATCTTGTGGTAAACCACTCATTTTTTAACTTAGATTCCTAAGTCCCTGTTCCTAAGATTAAATTTATGTGTGAAAATCAATTAACAGGCCCAGCTAAGGCTGAGGAAGAGAGAAGTATAATGAAAAAAAATCACCCAGCTTCTTTTGAGCGTGGAAATTAACATTTAAAATGTTTCTTGAAGAAGGGAAAAAACGAAATGCTACTTTACAGAATCCAGGAGATCAATTTCCCAAGTCTGACAGTTATTGAAGTCTTCATCTAATGACAAAAAATCAGTGTCAATAATTAATTTAACAGAATTGCCACGTTGTAGTCAATGATAAAGGAAAGTCATACGGTAGCTGAATTTAACATTTCCACAGAGACCATTCTGAGACAAAAATGCAGAAACATTAGTAAATTACTTGAAAGCTGTTCTCTTTTTTAATTAACTGAAACAAATTTGTAATAATCCCTATAATTCATGCCTTAAAATGGGTATCATTTAAAATTTGAATCTTTCTTCCAATTCTAATTTGATTAGACTAGTGTTGAAGTTGCTGATCCCAGCCACTCACAGCGGTTCACATATTCTCAGACATTGTGATAGTTAAAAGGTTTTAATAAAACACAAAGAACTTTCAAGATTCCTCTCAAGCTCTGGCTGGTAAAAAACAAGTGTCAGAAACATTTAATTACCCTGGTATTAGCTAGTGATTTAATGAGCCCACTCTAGCTGTGCGTACCTGAGATATGAGAATCTCTGGAGTTAAAAGCTCCTGAAGGGCTATAAAAAGGCTTTTTGAGAATGATGGGTATGTGTGCTTTAAATTCCCAAATTAATATAAAAGTTAAAGCCCCAGGCTCCCAACTTCCTCTCTGTTCCATGTGGGAGCACTAAAGTGAAGATCTAACATGCTTTAATTCTACAACCCCCCAATGACAAGATGGGTATGTGTTTAGTGGGGTAGGGAGAGAGTTCGGATGCTATGATTTGATCCTAGAAGGACACAAATACAGAGCTAGAAAAGATCTGAGAGAGACAAACCTTTGCAGTTATATGGCCTACACACATACACACACACACACAAGATGTATAGTGTAGTGTGATATATCAATCAATCAACAAGGGAGGGTCAGGCAGGTAGCAAAGTGGATAAAGCACTGGGTTTGCAGTTAGGAAGACTCATCTTCATGAGTTCAAATCCGACCTCACATTTACTAGTTGTGTGACCTGGGCAAGTCGCTTAACCCTGTTTGCCTCAGTTTCCTTATCTGTAAAGTGAGCTGGGGAAGGAAATGACAAACCACTCCAGTATCTTTGCCAAGAAAACCCTAAACGGGGTCATGAAGAGTCAGACAGAACTGAAAAACTTTATCAAAAAATTCATTAAAGGGCAACTATGCATATGATAGGCATTGGGCTAAGTATTGAAAATATAAATACTGTATAAAGTATGAAGGTGATTACAAGTATATTTTAAAATACATACAGCATAAGAATCAGGAGAAACTTGTACACAATGACAGACACAATGTATGTGTGACAATCAACTTTGATAAACTGGACTCTTCTCAGCAACGCAAGATTATAAGACAACTCTAAAAAACTCAGGATGGAAAGAGATGTCTACTTTCAGGGAAAGAGATGTCTACATTCAGAGAAAGATCTAGAAAGAACAGAGTTTAAAGGCAGACTGAAGCAAACTACATGCTCTTGTTCTTTTCCATGTTTGGTTTTGTTTCCTCTTTCCCGTTGTTCATTCCAACAGTTACAACCCTTCTATACAACCAGACTAATGTCTAATATGAAAGTATTTGCAGATCTTATACATGATTGCACGCCGCCATGGGGGTGGGGAGGGAAAGAAGGGGAGAAAATTTGAAATCAAGGGATTGTGGAACTGAATCTTGTAAACTTAAAGTAAACAAACAAATCAATAAAAAAATATATAAAGCATAAATATAAAGTTGATAAATACACACACACACACACACAATAGTTAAAATACAATTTGGGAGACACAGTTAATAGTTGGAGGAGATTAGGAAAGATTTCATGCTGAAGATGGTGCTTGAGTTGCATCCTAAAAGGAGAGGGATTCTATGAGATGGAGGCAAAGAGAGAGTGAATGTGGACAAAGACTCTGAGAAAGGATAGAGTGTCATGTGTGGGCAACAGAAAGAAGGCCAGTTCAGCCAGATGGCAGAGTGCATGAGGGAAAGTAATGCCCAATGAGGCTGTAAAAATTGGCTAGGCCAGGTTGTGTAGGCTTTGAAAGCTAAACAGAGGAGTGTATTGTGTCTTAAAGGCATCAAGAAGCACTGGATTTGGTTGAATAGAATTATTTGGGGGGCGGCTAGGTGGCACAGTGAATAGAGCACCAGCCCTGGAGTCAGGAGGACCTGAGTTCAAATGTGGCCTTAGACACTTGACACACTTACTAGCCATGTGACTTTGGGCAAGTCTCTTAACCCCAATTGCCCTCCAAAAAGCAAAAAATAAAATAAAATAAAATAATTATTTGCGCAAGAGTGGATTAGAGAGGTGAGACTTGAGGCAGAGAAACAATTAGGAGACTGTTGCAACAATCTAGGCATAGTGTAGGAGACAAAGAACTGGCTGGCTTCAAGATCAGGAATACCTGGGTTCACCTCTGAAATATACTATCTTTGTGAACCTGGGTTTATTACATAATCTCTTAGTACCTTAAGTAACTCTTTAAGATTATAAATTGCATAAAAGGTATAAATATGCAATGACAGGAGTTCCTTTATCTGGGAGTTTTGTGAGTTTTTTTTTTAATACATTTTAATTAATATTTCTTTTTGTTTTTTTACAACATCTGCATTACCCTCTATATCCTTCCCAACCCCCACCCTCTCCCAGAGAGCCATCCCTTTTAATAATGGATTTAAAAAGAGAAAGGAGGAGGGATTTATTCTACAAAACTAATCAATATATGTTTTAAAATGAGGTTACGTGTAGTGTTTCACACCTGTGATCCTCTACCTCTTCAAAGAAGCAGAGGGAAGTATTTTCTCATATCTCTTTTTTAGATCTAAACTTGGTCGTTATAGTTTTGCAGGGTTTTCTTTAGATTGTTTTCCGGTCGTGTTTTTTCTGTTTTCATTGTTATAGTCAATGTGTATGTGGTTTATCCTGATTGTCCTTACTTCGCTTCATCAGAACATATAATTCCGTACTTCTTCCACACATTTACCCCATCAACATTTCTTACAGCACCATACTACTTGGTTGCATTCATGCACTAAAAGAGGATTCTCCCCAATTGATGATCATCTACTTTTCCCCCCAGTGTTTTGCTACCACAAAAGGTTCTGCTCTAAACATTTTGTGGCATATTGAGCCTTTCTTTTAGTCAATCACCTTCTTGGAGTGTATGCCTAGCAATGGGAATCTTTAGGTCAAAGGGTATGGACAATTTAGCCAGTCTCCTAGGCTGGCAACAAATATTAATTAAATGCTTATTACATGTCAGGTACTATGCTAAATGCTGGGGTACAAGGAAAGCAAAAGCACGGTCCCTTTTCTCAAGCAGTTCACATTCTAACTGGGAAGACAACATGGCAAATAACTGTATGTACAAAAGCTATATGGGGTAACTGGAAGATAACCTTAAGCATGCAGCAAGGGAGAGGACTGGGAAAGGCATCTTGCAGAACACAGGGGATGGGATGAGTCTTTTTTTCCCATATATGATATTTTATTTTTCCCCCATTTACATATTAAAACAATTTTTAAAATTTCTTTTTTTTTTAAGCTTTGAGTTCCAAGTTCTATACCTCTGCTTCCCTGAGACAATAAGCAATCTGATATAGGTTACACGTGTGCAATCATGTAAGACATTTCCTTATTAATCATTTTGTACAAGAAGACTTCTATAAAAGAAAAAGAATGAAAGTAAAAAATAGCATGCTTCAGTTTGTATTCAAATAAGATCAGTTCTTTCTCTGGAGGCGGGTAGTATACCTTCATAGTTAGACTCTTGGGGTTGTCTTGGATCATTTTATTGCTGAGAATAGCTAAGTCATTCACAGTTCTTTGTCATACAATATTGCTGTTACTGTGTATAACATTCTCCTGGTTCTTCTCATTTCACTTTGCATCAGTTCATGTAAGTCTTTCCAGGTTTTTCTGAAACCATCCTACTTGTCATTTCTTATAGCACAATAATATTCCATCAGAATCATATACCACAGCCTGTTTAGCCATTCTCTGATTTATGGGCATCCCTTTGATTTCCAATTCTTAAACATCACAAAAAAAGAGGCTATAAACATTAAAAGGTACAGCTTGAGTGTTGTAGCCCGGAAGCAGAGAGAGGGAGAGTATTCTCAGTTTGGCGGACTGACAGCGCCAAGTCAGAGCGTCATGTGATGAGAAATAGCAAAGGAGCCAATGCAGCTGCACCCGACCATGTGTGAAAGGGAGTAAAGTATAAAAAGACTGAAAAGGCAGGAAACATCTATGTTATGCAGGGCCTTAAAGCCCAAAAAGAAGAGCTACTGATTTGATTGTATAGGGAATAGAGAAATGCTAGACATTACTGTATAGAAGAGTTACATGGTCAAACCATGCTTTAGAAAACTCACTTTGGCAGCTGAGTATAACAGAGAGAAACAGGAGGCATGGAAGCCAATTATTATGCTATTACAATATTCCAGGCAAGAGCTGATATACTACAGCTATGGCTACATGAATGAAAACAAGGGGACATATACAAAAGACATTGTGAAGGGTGGAACTACAAGATTTGACAAAAGACTAGATATGTGTCATGGTGAAGGTAAGAAGGAGTCATAAGGCCTTGGTGAAACAGGTTATTATTTGTTCTTCATTCTCGAAGAGGATCATGACATAGGGAGGGATGCAAGGTTACCAGCTTCACTCTCTCTTCCAGAGCTCCTGGTTCCAGTGGCAAAATATAGATCAGGATGATTGGAGATGGTCCTGGATACAGTGGGAGACCTTGGCTTTTTTGAGCTAAGGTCTTTTCCAGGTCTCAGTGTGACTGAGGCAATACCCATTCAGTGATAAAGGTTAGGTAAGAAGTGAGACAAAGAATGGCCTCTTTTACCTAGTCAAAAAAAAAATCAACCTGGCAGGGGAAGACCCTTAGAGTTTGTGGCCAAAACAGAAATAATTGCTATTTACATTTACTCTGAGCCATCAGGACCCAAACAGTGACCCCTAAGTGGGGGTTGGGCTGGGACCGATTGTTGACCAATCAATGACAACCAGAATGATTTGGGTTTAAGACATGGCCTTAAGAAAGAAATCTAGCCATAAACCCCAATATAGGAGCAGGGAGAAGAGGAAAGGAAGGAAGGAGAAGGGAGGGGAAAGGAAAGGAGGGGAGGAAAGGAGAAGAGAAACAATCCCATCTTTTGTAACCTTTGCCAATTTGCTAGATGTAAGGCAAAGACAATGGGTGAGCCAGGTACCTTTTCCCTTTCCATTCACTGATACAGAAGTGGAATGAGAACTTAAAAAAAGAAAAAAAAAGGAAAGAAAAAACTTAGGAGTCAACCCCACTGGTAATCTGGCTGCAAGAATTAAGACAGTCGAATTTTAAGATTAATAATAATAGTGTTCAGACAATATAATTTATATTAGTAAATTACATTTAGGTATATGTTATGTATATATATAAAATAATATATTTTGACTTATACAGTACCTAATACATGCCAGCCACTATGCTAAGTGCTTTATATATATTGCATATATGTATACATATATATTATATTTATATATATTGCTTAATCCTCACAATAGCCCCACCAGGCAAGTGCTATTATGATTCCCATGTTATAGATGAGAAAATTGAGACAAAAGGAGTTAAGTAACTTGTCCAGAGTTGTACACTTAGTAAGTGTTTGAGACAGTATTTGAATTGAGGTCTTCCTGACTCCAGGCCAAAAGTTCTAACTATTGTGATACCTGGCTGCCAATTGCTTCTAGAAGAGTTCCACAAAAGATTATGAAGAGATTTATCTCTCTTCTTCCCCACCATTTGCAATGTCTTCCCAGAAGAAGTGCATGACAGAGCCTAGCTACAAAACTGAATTGAGAATGAGAGTCAAGGATTTGGCACTGGGAGCTGTACCATGTTCAGGAACTGGTAGGCTACAGAGACCAAGATTCCTACTAGCCTTATGGTGTGAACACCAATTCTTTCTGAAGTGTTGTAAGACAGATAGAAACACTAGAGGGCTGCTAGCGCAGGTTCACTCTTGATCTGGTCAAACAGGAAGACAGCTTTGGAGGAGTTAATAATCTTACTTTATTCTACTCCAGTCTTCTCAAAAGGAGTTTCTGATAATGGGAGCACTAACTCTTACAGCATTCCCTAATCGCCTTTCTCACAGGGGTCAGCATGAAGAGGGGGCAACTACTCCTACATCTCGATGGGGTCAGTCAGGCACAGTTTGTGTACCTCCCCTAAGTCCCCTCAAGCCTAATGAGGGCCAGTTGAGGCAAACAAATTCCCCCCAAACCTTGATGGGGGCTGATCAATGTATAGTATTTCAGCTATACAGCATGTACAGTATTTCAGCTTGTGAATTCAACCCTAAGGGTTCCCCATTCAGTGACCAGTACCCACTTGCTTTATAGAGCAACAGACAAAGAAGGCATAGTGTGAGCAGTAGCCTCACAAGTTTACATTATCTCACCATTATATCTTACTATGCAGTCACAGTAGATATTTACAATTTTAAGCACAAATGTTTGTATTATTTATTATTATATAACATTGCACAAGCGTGGTAGAGATGTTTTGAACCATGATCATGAGAACTTCCTATCTAACACCTGGAAATAAGAGATTGTTATGGTTATGGATCTCGGGGACTAAACTATAAGAAGGAATAGCAAAAATCCACTTTACACACACTAAAATCCACCTGACTTACAAGTATATAGCAGTATGCCAGGCAAAGATGTCAACTGAGCTCAAAGTTTCATGGTTCACCAGCCTAGATCTCTACCCCAAGGGGATTCTGGGGGCTTGGGGGGCAAGTGGCCCCAGTTGGATACTAGGCTCCTTCCTTGAAATTCAATGAAGTGCCACACAGCTGTACACACACATACACACATACACACACACACACACAGACACACCACATATACACATCTGGTCCCAGTTCCCCTTGTTCCTCAGTTCTCTGGCTGAACTCTGTTGTAGCACATAGCACTAATCCTCCTCCTACTCCTACCTGGATGCCCTCAGGCTCCTTGATGCTGAAACAGCTCCTCAGGAAAAAGTATTGTGAGGACTTGAGTAAAAGCATCTCAGAGGCAAAAGTACTGACATATTAGAGATGGCTGTAACAAAAATGTTTCCCAGCAGCTAATTTACATATAACTATTTTTAGTATTTACAAGTTTTGTTTGCTAGTAAAATCTAAATTGAAGAACTTTGAAAGGAACTACAGAAAATATATGGAGACTATTTGTGTTGTACATAGATTTTGGGTTTCTCAACCTAAGATAGAAGTAGGATTTCAGACTGGAGTATCTTGGAAATCCATATCTTGAGAAGCCAGATCACAAACTGTTTCAAAAATCAGCTGAGAAGACAAGAGAGAAGTTGCTTAGAGAAGACAAAGCACAGAAGTCAACAGAGCTGACTAGCAGGGAGAAGAAAAGCTGAAAGAAAGCAACAAAAAGCTAACGGAACTGAGAGGATTGCAGGGGCTGAGCCCAGCTGACTAGAGGCAGGCAGGCTCTGCAGCTGATGCTGAGCTGAGAACAGGAAAACCATAGATGCTGGGAGCTGACTGGAGAAAGTAGCATACTACTTTGTGTGAAGAGCTGGTAGAAAAAGACTGCCCTGTTCTCCAGCTCTATCTCCAGCTCAGAGAGAGGAGAGACCTCTTAGAGGTTATCCTGTGTTGTCTTTTATTGTCCTCTATGGCTCAAGAGAGGAAAATTCCTTGAAGCCTATAGAGAGCCAACCCGAATAGCTTTGCAGATGCCCCAGTCAGAGGAAGCTGCTTTTCACTGAAAGAGTGCCATACTGCCTCAGCAGTGTCTAACAAGGGAGTCATGGTGGTAAGTTATGCAGATCTCAGAGCATATTACTGCTTCAGCAGTCTGAGCATTGCAGAGAAGCAGCTTGGCACTGACCATCCCAAATTATTCCTAGAATATACTCTCTCCTCAGCCCTGCCTCATAGTCATTCTCTTTAAGACACAAATCAAGCAGCATCTTCTGCGTGAAGCCTTTTCTCTTTCCCATGCCACCCCCAACTACTAGAACCCTCCCATCCACACTACCTTATATGTACAGACTTCAGATAGTTTTGCATTTATTCATTTTCTATCTATGCATGAGTATTTATGTATGCTCTTCTTGTCTCTTTCATTTGCATCTAAATGCCTCGAGAGTAAGGATTACTTCAATCTATATTCTTACATCCCTAGTACCTAGCTCAGTTCTTGATATTTATGTAGGTGTTTAATAAATGCTTGTTTATTGATTCTTCCAGAAGGAGAATGGAAAGACTTAGAAGAAGAGCAGGTGATGTGTAGTTGCATATTGTTCCCTAAAGAGACCACAAACATCTAGTTCTGGAGTCCAAAGTTGTGATTTGCTTTGATACTTTCGTTTCTTTATTTATATAACTCACTGCTAGGTTTCTACAGTCTGTGCTCACTTGTTACCCTGTCCTCCAAAAGACACTGTGAAACAATGATTGGTGAAAAAATTAGCTAGGTTTGCGGGTAGTGCTTTGATTATTCCTATTTTTGTCTTCTATTAAGTAAATGTTATGTATGATTATTCTTGTTTTTGCCTTCTCATTTAGTAAATGTTTAGGACTTAATGGTGACATTTCCCCCAAATAGGATGCTGTGCTCCTTAGCACCCCATGGCCATTTCACCCTGGGTGATGAGAGATGTCCCAAGGAGGACTTCATGAGGTGGCAAAATTCTGACATTTTCAGGAAACCTTTTGAATAAAAACAAGTTTACTTCACTAAATGAAGGAGAATAAAGAAAATTTCAGCCCTTTGGTAACTTCAGCAAACCTGGACCACACAAAACCATGCTGGTATTGAGATGAAAAAGACTTGACTCGTGCACGTCCACAGTTAGAAGGACTAGATCCAGCCACTAAAACCTGGTACCACTGAGACGGTTCCAGTCTCATCTTTGATGTAGGAAAACATTTGGGACTATACAATGATATCCTAGCTACTAAAATAATTTGTTTTCATCACTTCTATATGTTTCGTTCAATCTCCAAGACAGGTGACAGGATTCTGTGGTCTCTTTTTTGCAGGGAAAGTAGAAGGAACTCCTAAAAAATGTAAAGATATTATCAAAACAGCTCATAGCTTATTAAATGATTTACAATTTGGTCAGTTTGGAGATGACCCATAGGAAGAAGTTATGGTTCTAGAGAGGATCTTATTACAGACCATAAAGTTTCATTTGCAAGAGGAACATCCCTACCAATTCCTCCTCAAATATGCCAAACAACTCAAAGGTGATAAAAACAAAATTCAAAAACTGGTTTAAATGGCATGGACACGACAGCTTGTGGACTACATTATTACCACAATGGGAATCTGAGATCATAGCGGTCACAGTCATATACCTTAGCAGGCAGTTTATGCAAATTTGAAATATAGGAATGGACATCAAAACCAATGTACAGAGATGGTAGAACCAGCTTGTTCAAAATGTACCTGTTGGGGCAGATAGGTGGTATAGTGAATAGAGCACTGGCCCTGGAGTCAGGAGGATTTGAGTTCAAATGTGGCCTCAGACACTTGACATAAAACTAGCCATGTGACGTTAGGCAAGTCACTTAACCCCAATTGCCCTACCTTTCCCCCTCCAAAAAGCAAAATTTAAAAAAAAATGTGCCTGTTGATGTACTAGAAGATATCTGCCACCAGTTTCTGGATTTCTATTGATAAGTTAAATACCAAATGCCTCATCATACTTCTCATCAATTACAGGAACCACCACCTCTTCAGTCCTTGAGTCCTGAATAGCAGGGAGATAGCCCTCAGTAAAAGTCACAGCAAACTCAAAGTTCTGAACAGTTACAGCTACAACAGAAAGAGTCCCAACAGACAACAGCAGCAAGCATAGCAATCCAAGAAACCATTCCCCTAAAGAAGACAGCAAGGAAGCAGAACCACCACCATCTAAAATCCCCCAAATTAAGATTACACACCCACCAAAACTCCCTGTAACTGCCTCCAGAATATAAGCCAACCCTCCCTGCTGCAGTTTCAATGGGAGAGGGAGAACAGACTGGTACAGTGGAGGCTGGAGATCTACCAAAAGTTCAGATTCCTCCTCCAGTCATCTTGCCCCCATACATCAGCCACCTCATCTTCCTCACCACTCTCACCCCTACCACCTTCCAGATACATCACTGGAATGTCAACTACAAATTCCAGCATGTCAAGACATCCATGACGAAAACAGAAGGACCATCCTATGGGGCTCTGCTTTCAGTATATAAATACCCACTCACTTGCCCTACCATCTTCATGTATAATCTTCCTAACTCCCACCAGCTGTCCCACCTCCCCCAATATTATTTCCACTACTCAACATCCCCTAAATATCTTCTCCCACCAACATACAGCCCCAACTTTCCACTTTCACGATTGCTTCCTACTTATGCTGTTTCTCCCCACCCTCTTCCAGGGCTTTGTATGTCACCTGCCAGTTACCCTCCTATAGCTGTGCCCCAAAGTGGGCAACCCCCAGTGCCGCCTTCCATTCTCCCAGTTAGCATGCCTCCTTTCAGGAAGATTGGGATGTGGAACTTGGATGAGATAACATGATGCCTCTTCTCTCCCTTACTCTTTTTTTTAAATCAAAAAGTATTTTTTCATTGTTTTTTAAAAATCACTTAGCTTTAAAGTATAGTTTAAATAGAAAAATAGTTAAACAGCAGGATACCTTGTATAATGCTAGACAGCTACAATACAGGAAGGGAATGGAATGGTGAACTTGAACTCTAATGGGCCTTCTGGAGCATGCATTCAAAATGACAGAGATTTCTCATATGACTATTGCAAAACCAATTATAACCTAACTTTATACACTTGATTAAGTCAATTGTTACTGCACTGGATCATTTTATACTAATGAACATGTTAATCAGTCATATTGGCTCAATGGTTATCTGTAAGGAATAAATTTGCTTTCAAAAATCAGTGCCTACTTTTAAAGAAAAATAAGTTTTAAATAATCCAGTATCATCTAAATTCAAAACTCTGTTTTCCTTCAGTAATATTCTCCAGTGATACAGAATGCTGTTGTCAGACTTTCTTGGTTTAATCCAGGGGTGGGGAACCTGTGGCCCCAAGGCCACATGTGGCCCTTTAGGTCCTCAGGTGCGGCTCTTTGACTGACTCCAAACTTTGCAGAACATTTGTTGAACATTCTGTGAAATTTGGATTCAGTCAAAGGGCTGCACTTGAGGACCTAAAGGGCCACATGTGGCCTCGAGACCACAGGTTCCCCACCCCTGGTTTAACTGTTATTATCAGTCCTTTAATTTTAAAATTGTTTTGGACAGGTTGGCCTTACTGAATTTGGAGTAGGCAGAGTTTGTCTGGTGGTTTTTTTTAAGGGGGGAGACAAGAGAATGAAAACAGGACCTTGGAAACTAATGTATTTTGTATCTATTTACAAATTCCTGTACATACAGATATATTTTTGAAGTGTGAATATAGTATCATACTATGAATTCCATCTTGGTTACAAATGACACTCCCTCAGTCAGTTACCTACCCAAATAAAATCAGTTCTTGAGGGGGGAAAAAAAGGTTTAATGGAGTCACTGTGATTGATTTCTCTAAATGAAAAGCTCAGTTTGGGCTCAGGAGTTATTATGGTAAATAGTGGAGTGTATGCCCAGGAGCACAGCAGGATTAGCCATGTGGTGTCATTGACTGGGCTTACCCTCTGAGAAAACCTCTTAGAACTGTCAGCTAGAGGGAGATGTAAGTTGAGGTGAATGAAAAGCACAGAAAGTGAGGAGGACATAGGCGCTATATCAGTGCCATGCCTTTACCCGCTATATCCATAGAACCATTCTGGAAAGTTCTCTGGAGTCCTGGGAAGGCCCAAGCACTGTCCTTTCAAACACCTCTGTAATGGTTATGGAATCTGAAGATCTTCCATGCCCCTTGAACTTGCTGATGTAGCAGGAAGGAGTAGAGCAAGAGAAAGCCAGGGCCAAGCTAGAGTCCATGGGGTGGGGACTGGAAGCAGCAGTTGTGGCTGCGGCTACGGCACAAACTCCTTTTTTTTTTTTTATCTTGAGTCAGCCAGAATCTCTGCTAAGGACTCCTGCTGAGGACTGCCAGGGACGGAAACTGGAGGGGCCGGAGCTGCTGAGAGCAAGCTGCGTGGACACTGAGAAGTTGCCGTGATTGAGGAGAGGAGGATCTTTGCCTGAGGTAGTCTGTCCTGTTTTGAAGGCTTGAGAATGTGGGTGTTTACTACATTAACTGCATGTTCCAACTTCATAACTACTGTGATGGCTTTGACTTTCTGGTTTTGGGACTCAGTTTTCTGGTATTTGAATAAATGTTCTAGCTATATTTCTCTCTTTTTTTTTTAAATTTTATTATAGTTTGCATCATTCATTTCCACAAGATTTTGAGTTACATATTTTCTCCCCCTCTTTCCCCCACCCACCACCCCAAAACAGCCATCCCAGTGTGTCCCCCCTCCCCCAGTCTATTCTCTCCTATGTCACTTTTCAGTAGGGCAGGATAGATCTCCCAACCACAGTGCCTGTGTATCTCAAGTTCCAGTTGGAT
>CM053586.1:192109703-192146717 GCA_028646515.1 Pseudochirops corinnae | reverse complement strand
GCTGGAAATATAGGGGATGCCCATCAATTGGGGAATGGCTGAACAAGCTATGGTATATGAATGTAATGGAATACTATTGTGCTATAAGAAATGGGAAGGAGATGGACTTCATAATTACTTGGAGAGGCTTATACAAATTGATGCTAAGGGAGAAGAGCAGAACCAGGCAAAACCTGTACACAATCACAGACACATCATACATATGATGACCAACCTTGATAAACTGGACTATCCTCAACAATGCACAGCTAAAGACAACTCTACAAGCCTCAGGATGCAAGGAGAAATCTAAACTCAGAGAAATATATGGAAAGACTACAACTTAAATGGCGACTGAAGCAAAACATGCTATCGTTCTTTTCATGTTTGGTTTTGCTTTTTTTTTTTCCGCAGTGACCACTCATAGGTTACAACCCTTCTATATAACCAAACTGTTGTACAATGTGAAAGTATTTGCAGATCCTATACATGATTGCACGCCACCATGGGTGGAGGGAGGAAGGGAGGGGAGAAAATCAAGTGATTGTGGAACTGAATCTTGTAAACTAAAAGTAAATAAATAAGTCATTCAAAAAACAAAACAAAACATGTTTCCCCATTCCAAGTCTCCTCATTCAGTTTGCACTGGTTGGATACTTGTGTAAATCTGCTTGGTTTTTTTTTTTCTATCACTATTATTTATGATTTTCAAACAGTGTCAGTAAGTGCTGTTAGGATATTATTAATGCTCCAATGCTCCAGCATAGGACAATGGGCTATTGCCTTTTAATATGCAGTCTGATAACTGAAGTAGAAGTACATTAAATGATGATCTCAAACACAGTAAGCAGCTTCTTTTTTTCTGTCTTCTTGATTCCTTTCTCCCTTCCTTTCTTCCTTTCTCCCTCTACCCCTCCCTTTCTCCTTTTTCTCTACCTCCTCCTCCCTCCTTTCCTTCCTTTTTCCTTTCTCTCTCTCTTCCTCCCTCCCCTTTTACCTTCTTCCCTCTTCACTCACCACCCTCTCCTCCTTACTTCTGTTTCCTGTCCATCCCTTTCTTCCTCTGTCCCTCTTTTCCTTCTTTTCTTCCTCCCTTCCTCATTCTTTTCTCCCTCTTTCCCTCTCTTTTCCCCTCCTTCTTTCTCCTCCTTCCTTCCTCCCTTTTTCCTTTCTTCTGTCCCTCCTTTCATCTCTCTCTCCCTCTCTCCTCCCTCCCTTCCTTCCTCACTCCCTTCATTTCTCTCTCCAATCCCTCCTTCTTTCATTCCTTCCTTTCTCTTTTCTTACTTTTTTCCTCCCTCCCTCCCTCCCCTCCTGGGAAGGACCTGAGAAAGATTTTCCAGTCAAATATATATAAGAGAGAGGAAGAAGAGAAGGAAGTTAATGGAAGTTTTAGGACCAATTCTCTCTACCCTCCTCCTTCCTTTATTGACATCAGAAAGACCATGGGATTGTTGTGTCGTTCCAAAGCACCCAGTTCATTGAGCCAAAATGCACTTGGAGGTAGAATTGGAGGTGAAATGTGACAATTATGCCTCCTTTGTCCTCTCAGCTTTGAATGTTGCCCCATGTTTTACAGAAAAAAATTGAGGCCATCTGCCATGAGCTCCTTCTTCCTCATCTCATATTAATCAGATGCCTTTTGCCACTAACTCCTTCATACCTGTCTCACATGAAGAGGTGGCCTTATTCTTTTCCAATGTTAGTCCCTCTATCTGTACAAACAATCTTGTTCCATCAGGTTTCTTCCAACAGACTGCCCCCTCTGTCATCCCCACTTTATCTCATCTTCAATCTCTCCCTGTCTACTGGCTCCTTGCCTGTTGCTACAAGCATGCCCATGTTCCCCCTATCCTGAAAAAAGCCTTCACTTAATCCTTCTATCCCTTCTAATTATCATCTCATAGGTCTTTTCTTTGTGGCTAAACTCCTTGGAAAGGCTCTCTCCATAAGTACCTTCACTTTTGCTTCTCCTGCTCACTTTTTAACCTCTTGCAATCCAGTTTCTGCCCTCATCATGTCTGTCTCAAGTCTCTCCCTACTCCATCCAATCTATCCTCCATTTATTTAGTCACCAGAGTGATTCTCCTAAAGTGCAGGTACAACCATGTCCATCTCCCTAAATACATTCTATCACTTTGTCGCGTCCAGGGTCAAATACAAAATCTTTTGTTTCTCTTTCAAACACCTTTGTAACCTAGGTCCCACCCCACCTTTCCAGTCTTCTTGTACCACATGCTCTTTGATCTGGTGACACTGGCCTCCTTGCTGTTCCTTGAAGAAAACTCTTCATCCCTGGGCTCTGGACACTTTCTCTTGCTGTCCCCCATGCTTAGAATGCCCTCCTTTCTCTTCTCTATGTTCTGACTTCCCTGGATTCCTGCAAGTCTCAAATAAAATCCTGTTTTCTACAGAATGCCTTTCTCAACTCCTTAATGTTAGTGCCTTCCCTCTTTTAATTATTCCCTATTTATCCGATATTTAGCTTTCTTGTATATATATTTGTTTACTTGTTATCTTCCCCCATTAGACTGCGAGCTCCGTGAGGACAGGGAGTGGCTTTTGTCTCTTTTTGCATAGTGCTTATTACAATGCCTAGCACACAGAAAGCCCTTAACTACCTGTTTAGTCAGGAGTAGGAGTTTAGCAAGAGTTTTTTGACTGGCTGTTATCTCTGGCTTCAGGTTCATTCCTTTGCTTGCATATTTGTTTTCCCATAAAACAATGTGATTGAACTAGAAAATTTCTGAGGTTTCTTAGATCTCCAAAGGTCATCAAGCCCAGCCTCCTCATTTTAGTGATAAGGCAACTAAATATTAGTGTGGTTGACTGGGAGGATAAAATTTGATATACTGGTTGACATTTATATAGTGCCTAGCAGTTTACATACATTATGTCATGTGATCCTCTAAACTACTCATGTGAGATGGGCACCAAAGGTGTTATTATCCCCATTTTACAGGTAAGGAAACAAAGAGAAATGAAGTGATTTGCCTACAAGCACAGAGTTAGTAAAGGGTCAAGAGACAGGCTACAAACCCAGGTCTTCCTGATTTTAGAGCAAGCACACAATATATTCTATCTTACTCCTTCTCATGAGAGCATAGACACAATACATTGATCTAATGTGTGCCTTCTGTTGGCATAGATAACCTTTTCTAATAAATACTCAAGTCTAAGCATGCTAGAACCTTGGATAAGATCTTGAATATTTTTATTATAGGAAGGAGAATATAAATGAGAATTAAGAAACTCAGCTGGAAAATTCGATTCTTTAGGTACACAGCTGGTGTCCACTTTTGTCTCATTGACAAGAACCTTCAAGCTTCTTTGAGTGATGTGATTGAGCCATATCCCCGGATGAGAGAGAGTCACCACCTACTGGAGATGACTCAGGGATCATTCTCAAATAGGGGTTCCCAGACTGCGATCTGTAAACTTTTAAAAAGTTGATAAATGGATTTCTATATAATTGGTTTCCTTTGTAATTCTATGTATTTTATTTTATGCATTTCAAAATTTTTCTCTGAGTAAAGCTTCATAAACTTGGCCAAACTGCTAAAGAGGTCCACCACACAAAAAAGGTTTAGAATCCCTGCTCTTAGAAGAGCCTTTATTCTCCAGAAAATTCTTTTTAAAAAAAATTATTGATTTGTTTGTTTACTTTTAGTTTATGTGAGTCAGTTCCACAATGCCTTGAATTTCAAATTTTCTCCCCTCCTTTCCCCCCCAATGGCAACATGCAATCAAGTATAGGATCTGCAAATACTTTCACATTAGACATTAGTCTCTCCAGAATATTCTTAAACACTGTCTTCAGGGCTATTTCCCCAATTCTTACTCCTATTGGAAGGAAGAAAGGAAAAAAAACCCATTTATTAAAGGCTTATTATGTGTTGGGCACTTTATAAATGTTATCTCCTCTAATTCTCCTAACTACTTTAGGAGATAGGTACTATTATTATCACCATTTTAAGGATTAGGAAATTAGGAATTAGGAAAATGAGGAAAACTGAAGCAGACAGAGGTTGTGATTTGCCCAGGGTCACACAGCTACTAAGTGTCTGAGGCTGGATTTGAACTCAGCACTCTATGCACTTTTCCACCTACCTGCCTCCCAGGTCCCTAGAGAGTAATTATTACATCCTTCTTCAAGACTTAATGGGTGACCTTGAGGGCTTGTTCGTTTCTTTTTTTTAAAGTACTGTTCCTTGTTAGCTCCCAATGATGTATTCTCCATTGATTATCATCCTATTGCTTGAATTACTTTTAGGAAAAGTGCTGAGGGTTTTTTGTTTTTTTTTCCTGAAGGCAGGTTTGTTTTTTTTTAACTAATGTGTAAACAGTTGGTACAAAAAGGTACTCCCAAAGTATGGGGCACATTCTCCTACAAGTATACACAAGTCCATAGGAAGAATTAGGTCAAAATTATAAATGAATGACAATGATGGTGAGGCATATATGTAGGAAACGTGTGACAAATTGGTATCTTACAGCTCTTGGTTACTGGAAGTCTTTTTCTTCCTGTATAGAGTTCTCCAGGTACACACTAATGGTAAATCCAGTTCTTCTGACCTTCGCCTTTCAAAGTTCAAAAGGGGAATGGGAGGAGAGAGAATTCAATCCTCCTCCCAAGGACAACTCCTTCATCCACTACTAACTTGGCCTCTCGTTGTACTCTCTGATGAAATGCTTTATTCTCAACTGGCTTGCTGTAACATGCATTGGATCCAGAGATGTATATAATTCTTTCAGCTAGCCCCAATAGATTTCCACGTGTCATCTGATTTCATCCAGTGATCAAAATACTTCACCACTCTTGATGCATTAAGACTTTTTCATACCTAGTTTATACTTTTGATTGATTGGTTTAAAAGAGGTTTCTAAGACTTCACATCTTGTTTACACTTTTGATTGATCCAAAAGTATCTTCTGTAATTGCATTAATTGGAGTGGGGTGCAGAACACACCTCCATACATATTTATATATTACCAATCCAGTGTTCTACATCAGAAATAACGTAGGCGACTTGTTAAGTGAGTGATCATACATAATCAGGGAAGAGCATCCTGAACTTGGGAATCTGTCTTCCCCTCCCACCCATGTTTTCGAAGCTGGTTGTTACTAAATGTTTACCTTGTGCAGGAAACTAGGGTGACGAGACTCCAAAAAAGCTGCAAACACTTGGTTCTAGGGAGAGAGTTCACTTTACTCGCTTCCTCCCTCAATCTGAAAGGAAGAGGGTGGGAGGAAAGCGACACCCATTAACTTTCACCACTAGGTGGGGATAGCACCCCAGTGTACTGCCGTGGCTGCTACAGTTGGGGAGGGGGGTAAGGGGAGGGTGGGCAGCGGAGGTTTTGCAACCTCCACAGGAGGACACAATGCAGACTAGGCTTAGCGCAGCGCCTGTGCCATATAACTAGGAGTGAGCAGAGCGGTAGTGTCAAGAGTACCTGGGACCAAACAGGCAACTTCTTTGGAGTAATGGGAGCATCCAGCCAGGCCCCAGAACTGGGAGGACGAAATGCGCATCGGGACGCAAAAGGAGCCAGCCTCTAGCCCGGGGCAGAGAGGGGAAGGAAGCCAGCAGGTGGACTGCCGTAGCTCACAGGGACTGGCATCGAGGTGTTGGGGTGGCGTCTAAGATGAGGGAGCCAGAGGCGGGAAGACTGATAGCACTTTAGCACAGCCTCGGGGTCCTGTATTGGAGTCCTTGAAGGGAGAAGCGTGGTCTGTAGGGAGCCTGGGTGTGCGCAGCGCTTGGTTAGCTACACCCCGCTCCGCTCCCTCCCCCTCCAGCTCTCACCCCACCCCACCCCTGACCCCCTTGCTCGGATTATAGTCTTCTCCAGTTGGGGACGGCTCCCCAATCTGGGAATCTAGGGAAGAGCGAGGCCTGCAGAGCCTGGAACCCCACAGTGACCACGTGATCCTGGGAACTTGGACTTGGGGGCGGCAGGTAGGAGAAGGGTTCGTTTCCTCTTGCTCTTCGGCACCCTGGAACAGAACCTGGGATAGGGTTCCCACTTCCCTTGTGTGTGTGTCTCTCTGGCTCTTTGGAAGCAAGTTCGAACAATGATCACAGTCAATTCCGATGGGAAAATAATGGTCAGAAGATGTCTGGTCACCTTGAGACCCTTTAGGTAAAGTTCTTTAACCACTATCTCTTTGAGGGTTTTTAAAGGGTCGTGGGTTGGGAGAGGGATGATTTCCGTCCCCCTGTCTGTGGGTGGGGTGTGTGTGATCCAATTAATCTAACTCCAGAGGGGCCAATGGGTATAGATTGATAGACTAAGATAACCAGGCAGGTTTTAGGGTCCTGCAAGGGTGGAGTGGAGGTGGGGAGGTGGGAGACGGTGGAGTTCTGTCCGAGCATGTCGAAGGCTGGAGGTGTGTGTGTGTGTGTGTGTGTGTGTGTGTGTGTGTGTGTGTGTGTGTGTGTGTGTGTGTGAAAGCTCCACTGAGGTGGTAGCTGGCTTTGGGGTTTTTGAGAGAGAGAGTCTGCCTAGATCTGCCAATCCTTTCCCCTCCATAGGCTATGCAGTCTGTCACTGGCCCTTGCCTTCAGTCCATAAAGTTACCTCTATTCTGTGCACACGGAGGAGTCCGTGCTCCAGGCTGCGCCCTTCTCCTTTTGTGTTCTCCCTCACTTTCCCATCACCACATCTTTTTGTCTAATCAAATCCGTTTCTCCTCATTTCCAGTCAGTTTCTGGGTCCCTCGCATTGGGCTGAGGTAGGAGTGGGCTGAGACTGGAATATTGGGAACGGTAGTCTTTTCCAATGGGAGATTCTCCAGGTTTGGGCATCAAAAATTGTGGGAGACCTACTACTCATTTCCCACTTGACTCTAGACTATGGAAATGGCAAGGTGGTCTGAGGATGCTCAAGGCTAGTAGAGTGTACTAAGGTCCAGAAGATAGCTGAGCACTGGGCCAGAAGGCAGAGCTCTGGGGGTCAAAGGGAATGGAGGCCTTAGACTAAAAGAGGAGAGTAGGAGAGTGCAGACACCATCTCGCCTCCTCCTTCCCTCAGTTTTGCTCTGGGGATGTGGGATTAGGTCTTGCCAATTCTGGGTTGTTCTCTGTCCCAGCATTTTCTTGTCCTCATTTGTGTCAATAGATTAGTTCCTTTTGGGTAGGCCAGCATTATTCCTGAGCAAGGTTTATAGTCTGTGCTGGGACCTCCTGGGAGTTCACAGAGCCGGGTTTGGGGGTGGGTGCAAAGATTGGATTGGAATTGAATCTGTATCCAAGAGCCGAGCTGCAAGAACACAAGGGATGGTGTGAGGGAGAGGGAAAGAGAAGGAAGACCAATACTGGAGAGTGGACTGGAGTAACATAAGGGAGCTTCAGAACAGGGCCATCGTGGACATAGCAACAGGTTTGGGAACTTGGGAGCCTGGGAAGGGCAAAAGGCCTGTGCAGAGAGAAGTTATAGCCCAACCCAGGTATGATGAGTATGTGATGGGGTTGGCTGCAAGCCAAGCCCTTTTACTCTCATCCCAATAGGCTCAGGAGATCCCTTATGGAGCTATATATGGAGGATATTGCCCCATGGCCCCCTCACTCTTCACCAGCTGAATCTTCCTCCATCTTGGCAAGGCAGAACTCCAGACGGCCAAATTCAGTGTCCTTACGCCAGCTGTTTGGCAAGCTTCACAGGAAGCCTCTGGGACAAGAAAGCAGGTTCCTGAAAAGGGGCCTCCAGAAGGAAGGTAGAAGAATGTCTGAGGTTCTGTTACTCCAGAGAGATGCTATGAGATAAAAGGGGATAAGTCGGGAGTGGGAGGCTGTCTCTGAGGCTAGATTCATAAGATCATAGAATGTTAGAGCTGGAAGGGATCTTAAGGATCACTCCATTCGATTCTTTAATTTTCCAGAAGAGGAAATTGAGATTGAAAGAGAGGAAGTGACATCCAAATAACATACAACAAATTAGTAGGGCATGAAAGAGCCCTGAGCTTTTTGGCCTAGGTAGGAAATCCTTCTGTTCCCTACCTTCCAGGAACCTTAGGAGGTATTAAGTTCCCTAAGTCTTTTCCATTTTCCTAAGAATTAGAGATGTCTTCTCTTTTCTGCTATAAACTACAGATGAGGCCAATGTCCTAGATTAAGGAAAAGGGATGCTTTGGACGAGGTCAGAAGCCACAGAAAGGAAGCTGTGACAGTCCTCAGGACCATGGAGAGCTTCCAGGTTCTTTCCAGGCAAATGCTGCTGAAGACTGTCTCATACATCACCAGCAAATGAATAGATGTATTTAAACAGGTAGGGAGAGAGAGACAGAGACAGAGACAGAGACAGAGAGACAGAAAGACGGGCTATTCCTTGAGTTTTCTCTCCTCTTTTCATTGTTTTCTCTCCTTGTTTTTTCTCCTCCCACTTCTATTCTTTCTGATATCATGTGCCGCTGTTTCCTCCTTCACTCCATGATAGTAACATGGTTCTTCTTCTTGTTGAAGCAACCCTTACTACATGTACTCAATTCTATCCTTTACCATCTGTCCCAGCAACTTTTCTCCACTGCTGTCCCCAACTCTCATCTATTGGTTCCTCTTCTGATTTTTTGTTTTGTTTCGTTTTTATAAATATGTGAATCTCTCTCATCCTTAAAGTCCTCATTATATCATATTATTTCTAGCAGCTATTAGGCAATATCTCTCTTACTCTTTTCAGTTAAACTTCTTGAAAATGCTGTTTACAAACTTGAACTATTGTAGTAACCTCCTAATTGGTCTCTTTGACTCACATCTCTAATCCTTCCTCCAATCAACCTACTGATTTGATTTTCCTAAAGCTTATATCTGACCAAGTTATTCCACTACTTAATAAACTCCAGTGACTATTTATTACCTCTAAGGTAAATTATGAAGTATTTTATTTGGCATTTAAAATTCTTTGTATATCTGGCCTCTTCCTATCTTTCCAGTTCTTTTACATTCCATTACTCTCCATGAACTCAATAGTCCAACCATTCTGGCCTACTTGCCATTCTTCAAACATGACACTTCATGTCCAGTCACTGTTTTCCATGCCTGTAATTCTCTCCCTCCCAACTCTTAGAATCTCTGGCTTCCCTTGAGACTCAGATCAAGCACCACCTTTTAGAGGAGGCAACATGGGGAGATAAGAAATTCATGTGTGTGTGTGTGTGTGTGTGTGTGTGTGTGTGTGTGTGTGTGTGTGTTGAAGTTGGAGTAGGGAGATAAAGCATATGAGGTGAGGAAATGGCATACCCTTGTGTAATCCTATAAAAGTTCTAGCTTCAAGAAATAGCCCAATCTAATGAAGATATTATTTCATCCTTTAAAAACAAATCTGGCTATCCAGACAAAGACAACAGGATCCAACTCTAGTTAGAGGTTAAATAAATCATTCACTGCTCCCCACCCTTCCATATGTTTGTATATATAGTTCTAGATAGCTCTTAGTTGCATACTTGTTTGCACACTTCCATGCACACCTACTTTCATTTCTCTGAAGATATATATGTGTTCTACCTACCCTGAAAGTGTAAGTTTCCCAAGGGCAAAAATCATTTCTCCTTCCATCTTTCCCCAACCTCTTCCCCCTCATTCTTCCTGCCAATGTACATAGGAAGATTTCCTTAATACAGTTCAATTAATGTCACTAATTACTTTGTACAAGTGGTATTTTAGTTTTAATGTATGAGGTGTATATATATATATATATATCAGGCAAAAGTCAGGGTTGAGGGTCAGCAATGTCCACATGAATAAGAATCAGATTTGGGGGGTGGCTAGGTGGCACAGTGAATAGAGCACCCGTCCTGGAGTCAGGAGGACCTGAGTTCAAATTCGGCCTCAGACACTTAACACAAAAAAACTAGCTGTGTGACATTGGGCAAGTCACTTAACCCCAATTGTCCTCCAAAAAGCAAAAAAAAAAGAATCAGATTTGGATTTCTTCCTCCCAAAACACTGGTCATTGTTTGGGGAGACACTCTCAACTGATTATAGCAATATCTTATATGGGGTTTGGCAGTTTAAAATGCTTCCTTGCAACTATTCTTTGAGGTAGGGGTGCAAGCATTCTTATCCCTATTTTATTGATAAGGAACTTGAGGCTCATAGGGGTGACTTTCTCATGGTTGCATAACTAGAAAGTGTCAGAGTCAGGATTTGGGAACGAAATACAGGCCTGCTAATGACATATTCAATTTTCTCTTCAGTATATCAATTTTTCTATCAAAATAATATCTATCACATAGTGAGGCAGGCAGAGATCCTGTTGACCTTTGGACTCTAGGCCACTAGTGATATCATATAGGAAGATATTTCATTTCAGACATGAAATTTCAAGTGATCTAAATTGGGAAGCTACCACTGGATGCTACCACTGGAACTTTGCTGAGGTACCAGCATGGGAGCTTACTAAAAATCCTTAAATGTACAGTTTGCCTGCTTGGGTAATCAAATTAAAGACTCTCCCTCTCTCTTCCTTGAAAAGCAAGGTATCACTGAAATTGCAGTAACTGCAACAGAGATTCTTTAATTTTCCCAACTCACATTTTTTGTTCAGTCATTTTTCAGTCATGTCCAACTCTTTGTGACCAAAATGGATGAGGGGAGTTAAGGATGTTTTCTGTGCATGGATTCAGTGTGCAGTGAAGCTACTGCTGCTCCTACACATCATTCATGGTACAGTTCCCTAGGCCAAGTGAAAAGGTGGAGTGGTCTATCCTGGAGGGAAGGGGGGCCCTGGGAGAGGAAGTTGGAAGCCTAGAATCTGGGAAGAAGAGGAGTGTGTTGGCACTGGCATAAAGCCTTGACTGAGCATGATAATCCTGACTCTTCTTAGAGATCATCAGTACAACAATATATGAAAAGCACTTTGTAAACCTTAGAGCAATATCAATGTATGGTATTAAGGTATTAAGAGCTAGTAGTAGAACCCAGATCTCATCGTCTGGTGGTCTTTCTGAAATGTCACAGTTGCATTCTATCTAGTAAATATGTGAAGCTCAGGTCCCTACTGTGTTCAGATCTACTATGAATCCCAGGGCAGAGCTTCATGGCTGACCAGCCCCTTTGCTTTGCCCTGCCCCCTCAACCCTATTCCTTTGCAGGCTGTTTGTTCTGGGAATCGGTTTCTTCACACTCTGCTTCCTAATGACGTCCCTGGGAGGCCAATTCTCTGCAAGACGCTTGGGAGATTCACCTTTTACTGTCCACACTGAAGGTACCTTGGGCAAGAAGCCTTTGGTAGGGGAAGGAGGGATAGGATATGGGTGTATGTGTTTGTTGGGGGATGGATGGGAGTGTTCCTGAAAGTCCAGGTCTGGTAGTGCCCTTGCTTTCCCTCAGAGAGGGGCTGTACATAGACCCACATGGAGTATATGGGGTATCCTGGTCCGTGGGTGGGAACTTCTGGGGATGGGTGTTGGTGGGTTTAAGCTGCATGAATAACATGTGGGTGCAACTTGCATGCCGCTTCTGTTTGAATGGTGAAATCCTCTAAACATTTTCTGCCCTGTGTTCCCACGCTAAGGAACTGTACAAGTGTGCAAAGAGTAAAGATTTGTTCGTTGCAGAATAAAATGGCGATGCTTCGCACTTAGCAGACATTTCATAAATATTTGTTCAATTACATTGAATTGAAAAGCATCTGCTGCAATGGCTGTTAAGCACGGCTCACCTCTGTATCGCTATAAAGCCCTGTGATTTTTGCTCATCTCAGGATGGAGCTTTGGCTTTCCTTGAGGGCAGAGAGCAGGTTTCTCCAGGGACTAGTTTTTCTGACTCTGACCTCTCTGATAAGTTTGCCCTCTTTTCTCTAAAGTCTAGCTTCTAAGGTGATCTAGATGATCTTCTCTAATAGCTTAGGGAATGTTCATCTTGACAAGACACCATCTCATAAGACTCATAGCACTATGGAATGTCAGAGCTGGATGGCTCCAACTCCCTCATTTGACAAAGGAAGAAACTGAGACTTGACCAGAAGAAGTCAGTCAACAAGCATTTATTAAGTGCCCACTATGTGCCAGGCACTGTGCTAAGTGTGGAAGTGACTTTTCCAAGGTCACAAAACTGGTTAATGTCAGAGTTGGGCCAGATGTCCTGGTTCATGGTTCTTTGACATCTACTAAACCATGGGGTTGAATGGGGGAGAGGAAATGGATTATACTGCACAACATGACTCTCTGGCGCATCCTAATTTTTTTAGAGAGTTTGTTTCTTGGGTTAGGTTTACCACCTTCTGTTCTAAGCTATTAATTCTTCCAATTTTCTCCTTTAAGAGTCCAAATTTTATTTCTAATTTAATTTTTTTTAACCTTTTACTTCATTTATTCCAAGTACTCTTGCAGTTCTTGTTTGGCCAAGTCATTAAAAAAGATATGAGACTCAGAGTTGCTGTGGGGTTATTCACTTCTAGGTTTTCTTTTTATGAAATTATTTATATTTACAAATATAAATTACAAATTATTTACATTCTTCATAGTGTTTGGTGTCTTTCTTTTTACCCATACCTCCTGACTCAGTTCTTGATTTGGGACTCTGTGCCATGGTAATAAGCTCTGCCTGCTCCCAAATTCTCAGATGAAGTGTTCAAGTCCTGTTTGTCTCTGACCTCACTTTCCTTGGTTCTTGCCACTGGCTTCCTTTGCACTTTCCTTGGTGTGTTTACACTCAGAGTACTTGCAGGCTTCAATGTGCCCTGTCAGAGATTTTTGGTTGGCTGATCCAGGTGAGGGTACTGGATGGTCTTCTGTTCCCCCTGGGGATTCCTTGCTCAGGGCACTGGGTAGTTTCTTTCTCTTGGTGCTTCCCCAGAGAGCTAAGTTGATTTCTTTTATCTTCTGGAGTTTATACAGTCAGGCTCCTGCATGGTGTTCTGTTTCTGCTTGAGACTGCCCAGTCAGAGCTCTGCTGATTCTTTCCCATTTAGTGTTTCTCTTTGATCAGAATTCTCAATGATTTCTATTTTCTATGGTCTTCCTTTTTCTTTTGTTTGATTGGTTTTTTTTTCATTTTTTATTCTGAGCTTAGCACACACTAAACAAAATGAGCATTTCTAAAACACTGTTGAAGAGAAAATTTAGCATGAAACTATGAATCTTTATTATCAGTCAACACATATTTATTAAGCTCTTAATATTTGCTAGGCAACATGCTAAGCAATAGGGACGCAGAGAAAAGCAAAAAAAAAAGTCTCCAACCTCAAGAAATTCACTTTTTATTGGGGGAGACAACAGGTAAATTATTAAGTACATACTAGTTATATATAGGGTGAAGTGGAGGTAATCTCAAAGGGAAGTCATTAACATTAAGGGCCTTCTCGCAGAAGGTGGATTTTAGTTGAGACTTCCTCTCCCCAGGGAAGGTACGATGTGGAGAGGAGGAGGAAGAAAATTCTAGGTTTGGGAGACAGTCAGTGAAAATGCACGAAGTCAGGAGATGTAGTGCCTTGTGCAAGGACCAGAAAGGATACTAATGCCACAGGATCCTATAGCATGTACAAAGGAGTAAGGTGTAAAAAGGTGGGGTCAGGCTACAAAGGGTTTTAAAAGCCAAACAAAGGATTTTATATTTGTTCCTAGAAGTGGTAGAGAGTCACTAGAGTTTATTGAATGGAGTGGCAGATGACGTGGTCGGTCACATCTGAACTTTAGGAAGATTTTTTTGGTAGCTGAGTGGAGGGTGGAAGGAGTGAGGAGAGAGTTGAGGAAGATCAACTAAAAGGTTATTGCAGTGATCCAGATGTGAAGTGTTGAGGTCTTGCACATGGGTGGTAGCAGTATCAGAGTAAAGGAACAGATATAGATGCTGTGAAAGCAGAATCAGCAGTATTTGACAGCCAACTGGATATGGGTGGGAGATTGAGAAACTGAAGGTGACATCTAGATTGCGAGCCTAGGTGACTGGGAGGGGGGGTGGTTCCCTTTATAGTAATAAGAAAATTAGGAAGTGGGGAAAGTTTTGGAGGAAAAACAATGAGTTCAGTTTTGAATATGCTGTTTATGCGCATGTTTATAAAACATCCAATTGGAATTGTCTAATAGAAATGCAAGACTGGAGGTCAGGAGGGAGGGTAGGTCTGGAAAAATAAATCTGAAACTCATTAGCATAGCTATGATAATTAAATCCATGGGCTGATGAAAATATCAAATAAGTTAGAATGGAGGGAGAAAAGAAGAGAACCCAAGAAAGAGACTTGGGAGTCTCTAAAATTAATGAGAAAGACCTGGAAGAAGATCCAGCAAAGGAGACTGAGAAGGAGTTTTCAGATAGGAGGAGAACCAAGAGAGAGCAGAGAGAAGAGAATATCAAGAAGAGTATGATCAACAGTCTCAGAGATTGCAAAGAGGTCAAGAAAGATGAGGACTAAGAAAAGGCCATTACATCTGGCAATTAAGAAGTCAGTGGTAGGTCATTTTAGAGAGAGCAGTTTCAGTTGAGTGATGAGGTCAGAAGCAAGGCTACAGAGTTAAGAAGAGAATGAGAAATGAAGGAAAACCAATCATAGGTGGTTTTCTCAAGGAGTTTAGCCACAAAACAGAGAAGAAATATAAGACAATATCTTGCCATGATAGATAGAGTAAGAGAGGGTGCTTTTTGAGGATGGGTGAGGCACAGACATGTTTGTAGGCATCAGGGGAGTGGCTAGTAGACAGAGAAATTAAAGATAAGCGACCTTGTGTAGAGCTTGCTTTTCTTTTCAAGAAAATAGCAATATATTCATTATACTCTTTGTTGTTGTTTAGTTGTTTAGTCATATTTGACTCTTCATGACCTTATGGACCATTTTTTGCATGGGGTTTTCTTGGCAAAGATACTGTAGTGGCTTGCCATTTTCTCCTCCAGTAGATTAAAGCAATCCTTGCCTTAATTAAGGAAGAGGTTAACTGACTTGTACAAGTTCATGCAGCTAGTAAGGGTCTGAGTCCAGATTTGAACTCAGGAAGATGAGTCTTCCTGACTCTAGGTCTAGCACACTATTCACTGAACCACCTAGCTCATTATACTATATCATTATATGAAAATATCATATTCATTTTTATATATATTTATATGCACACACATACATATATACATAAATATATATATATTTCAACATGTAATTTTCATAGCTGTCCAACTTTTTGCATTTCCTTCTGGCTTCCTTCTGTTCTCTTTTCTTTTTTTGGGTGGGAAAAGACTGTATCCCTATCTCCTTATTCTTCCACTCCCCACTATTTTTTAAAGAGGAAAAAATTCTTGTAACAAAAATGCATAGTCAAGCAAAAAAAAAAAAATCTTTGGGCAGCTGGGTGGTACAGTGAACAGAGCACCAGCCCTGGAGTCAGGAGGACCTCAGTTCAAATCAGCCTCAGATACTTGACGCTTAACTAGCTGTGTGACCTTGGGCAAGTCACTTAACCCCAATTGCCTTGCCTTCCCTCCTCCAAAAAAAACACCTTACATTCAGTATGCCCAAAAATATCTGTTTCATTCTTCATCTTCAGTCCATAACCTCTATGTCAGGAGGTAAGTAGCATCCTTTATCATCAATCTTC
Source organism: Pseudochirops corinnae (assembly GCA_028646515.1). Classification (NCBI taxonomy): domain Eukaryota; kingdom Metazoa; phylum Chordata; class Mammalia; order Diprotodontia; family Pseudocheiridae; genus Pseudochirops; species Pseudochirops corinnae. The sequence continues at coordinate 192,131,218 of CM053586.1, read as the reverse complement.
TAGAATCATGGTTAGTCATTGCTTTGACTGGTACTGCTGGGTAAAACCACAGTTAAGTGATTTCTGGGACACAATTCCAAACTGCTTTCCAGCATGACTGTATTGATAACAGAGTTTCACTAGCAGTGCATTAATGTGCTTATTTTCTTGCAGTCCCTCAATTTTTTTTTTCATATGTGCCAGTGTCTGGTGTGAGGTAGAACCCCAAAGTTGCTTTAATTTGAATTTCCTTAAATTCTAGTGATTTGGAGGATTTTTTTTCATATGCTTTTTGCTAGATTAGAGTTCTTCCTTTGAGAGCTATCTATTCATATCCTTTGACTATTTATTTATTGAGGAACAGGTTGTCTTTATAAATTTGATTCCGTTCCTTCCTTATATGTCTTGGAACTTTCCACAAAGATTTTTTTCCCCATTAACCATTACCCTTCTATTTCTAACTACATTGGTTTTGTTTGTACAAAACGTTTTAAATTTTATGTGATCAAAATTGTCCATTTTATCTCCTATGATTGATCCTCTCTATCTCTTGTTTAGTCTTGAACACTTTTCCTATTTCTGTTTCCAAAAGGTAATTTCTTCTTTGCTCCTCTAATTTGTGATATGACCTTTTGTATCTAAGTTGTGTATCCCATTTTGAATTTATCTTCCTGTGTGGTATGAGATTGTTTATCGTCTGTCAGACTGCTTTCCAGTTGTCCCAGCAATTTTTGCCAAATAGTGAGTCTTTACTCCAGTAGATCGGGTATATGTTATGCTATATTCATTTGTTAGTATTGTATATCTAATTGGTTCTGCCTATCAACTTTAAAAATTTTTAAAGAGTATCAAATAGTTTTGATGAATACAGCTTTGGAGTATGGTTTGAAATATGGTATTGGGGGGTGAATAGGGGTGCAGTGAATAGAGCACAGGCCCTGGAGTCAGGAGGACCTGAGTTCAAATCCAGCCTCACACACTTAACACTTACTAGCCCCGTGACCTTGGGCAAGTCACTTAATCCCAATTGTCCTACCTTTCCCCTCCAAAAAGCAACAACAACAACAAAAAAGAAATATGGTATTAGTAGGCCCCCTTGCTTCCTAAATTTTTTCATTATCTCCCTTGGGATTTTTCTTTTGTTCCTCCAGATGAATTCTGTTATTATTTTTTTCTAGCTCAATGAAGTAATGCTTTGAAAGTTTGATTGGTATGAAATTGAATAAGTAAATTGATTTAGGTGATATTATAATTTTCATTATACTGGCTTGTCCCAATTACTTAGGTTTGTCTTTATTTCTGTAAAGTGCTATAGTTCCTGCATGTATCTTGGTAGGTAGACTCCCAAAGGTTTTACATATTCTCTAGTTATTTTAAATGGCACTTTTTTCTTTTTGCTGGATATTTGTTGGAAATATGTAGAACTGTTGTTTATTTACATGGGCTTAATTTATATCACACAATTTTGCTGAAATTATTGTTTCAATTTTTTTTTAATTGACCATCTAGGGTTCTCTAAGTAAACCATGTTATCATCTTCTAAAAATGATAATGTTGTTTCTTCTTCGCATATGCTTTTCCCCTCAGTTTCTTTTTCTCATCTTATTGGTATAGCGGGCATTTCTCAAATTATATCAAATAGTGGTGAAAATGGACATCATTTTTGTTCCGTCATGTCTGACTCTTCTTGACCTCTTGGACCATAGCATGCCAGGCCCTTCTATCTCTTGAAGTCTGTCTAAGCTCATGTTTTTTGCTTCTACGACACTATCTGTCCATCTCATCCTCTGACAGGTCCTTCTCCTTTTGTCTTCAATCTTCCCAACATCAGGGTCTTTTCCGATGAGTCCTGCTTTCTCATGTGCTTTCTCCAAAGTATTTAAATTTCTTCAGCATCAGTATTTGACTCTTCAGTGAATAGTCTGAATTAATGTCTTCAAGTATTGATGGATTTGATCTCCTTGCTGTCCAAGGGACTCTCGAAAGTCTTCTCCAGCATTACAATTCAAAAGTGTCAATTCTGCAGACTCAGTTTTCCTTATAGCTCAACTCTCACAGCCATACATTGCTACTGGGAAATCTATAGCTTTGACTATATGAACCTTTTCTGGCAAGATGATGCCTCTGCCTTATCCCTGCTTTGCCCTTTGTCTTATTGGAAAACCTATTGTGATTTTCCATTATAAATAAATATAGATCTTGATTTTAGATGGATATTATTATATTAAAGAAAGGTCCATTTGTTCATATGCTTTTTTAGCATTTTAACAGAAATCAGTATTATAGTTTATCAAAAGATTTTCCTGTACCTACTGCTATAATCCTGTGATTTTAATTGATTTTTTAATTTGTTAAAAACTATAGTTATAAAAATGATCTGTTATGTTTATAGTTTTCCTAATATTCAACCAACCCTACATTCTTGGTATGAATCCATCTTGGCATAGTGTATAATCTTTTTGATATGTTGATATTTTTTATATTTGGCTAATATTTTATTTAAAAATTTCCTATCACTATTCATAAGGGATATTGGTCTATAGTTTTGTTTTTCTGACTTGCTCCTCTCTATTACCTTCCTTTGGGGCATTGTTATTCATTGCTACATGAGATTATCCAATCTGAAACTTACTTAAGCTTGAGGTTTCTAATTTTTGTTAAAGTTGTATATTATCAGTTCTTTAGGACTGAAATTCTATAGAAGAAGTTAATTTAAATCAAGGGGGAGATTTATACTATTGTGATATATGTGTGTGTGTGCACACACACACACACACACACACACATACGCGCACACACACATATCCCCTATCCCTAAAATGTGAAAGACACTTTTAAGAAAATTATCATCGTGATCATTCTACTGCCTGAATGCTGAGAGTCCTTTCAGATTGGCTTCCGACCTGGTCATAGATTAGAACCTATATATTGCTTAGTGGTGAATTCTTCTGAATCTCAGTGACAATCAGAAGTCAGGAGTCTTTTCTACTTTTTAATTACCTGTCACATTGTTGGCTAAGGAAGAAAAAGTCATAGTCCTAGGGATCATCTCTAGGGGGGTCATGTGGTATATGTTATAATGTATAATAATATATAGAAGAGTACTAGATCATTAAGAATCAGAAGACCCGAGTTCTAATTCTATCTATACCACTTACTAGACATGTGGATAAGGATAAGGTTAGACCTCTGATTTCATTGGAATAGGAAATTCTTTGGATATGGAAACATCCCTAGCAATGGAGGTTGGTGCCTTTTCTACAATTTACAATCAGAGAGTTGTGCAAAGCACTGAAAGATTAAGTGACTTCACTTAACCCAGGCTTGCAAAGCCAGGATGCTTCATAGTAGGACTTAAACCCACATCTTTCTGGTTCCAGGTCTGGCTCTTTTTCTGGACTCCTAATCTCTCACTGTCACCATCCTTCTGCTCTATATACAACATTTGACAAATATGAACTTTGATAAATCAGCTGATCTTTTTGACCCTCAGTTTCTCCATTTGTAAAATGGGGGCAAATGAGATGTACACTACATTACAGCAGAGGTGTCAAACTGGGGTTCACTGCCTCAAGTTGCCTGAAGAACTCCTCAGTGCCCTCCACCAGATTAAAATGTAATTGGGAAATGTTTAATAAAATAAAAATACAATATGACAGATATTGTTAACTTGTGGTTTTCTAAGTGAATATGCTTTTCCTTTCTATTTGCTTGGTACCACTGCCTTGCAGAACTCTTGTGAAGATCAAGTGAGGAGGTATAGAAAAACTTCCTCTACTAATTCAGGTTGGTATCTTCTCTGTAGCCTGAACAACTAACTTGTAGTCTTAGAGAGTTGCCTAGAGGACTGAAAGGTTAAATTGCTTTCCAAGACTCATATATTAAAGCTGGGATTTAAACTTAAGTCTTCTGGATTCAGAAGTCATCTCTCTATGCACTATGCTAGGCTGCCTGTCAAGTCCTAGATTAAAGATTAAAAAAAAAACAACCATGTAAGGATGCCTAGGTTTTCTTTTCAAGATTTTAATATTTTGTCATGTTGATCTTGAAAACCATCAACAAAAATGAACATTTCCATATAGAAAGAATAAAAGAGAACTGCCTATAAAGCCATGAATCTCCATTATGTATAGATTGTCTTTTTAAGAACATAATAAATACTACATGTTTGTTCCAAAGTTGTTCTGTTTGTCTGTGTCTCTCTATGAACTTCCTTCTATGCTTTAAATGTTTAAAAAGTGTTTCATTGACATTTTTTTATTTCTGTTTTTTTTAATTTGGCATCATAATTATTAGCCTCACCTTCCCCCTCAATTTTCCAGCCCACCCTGAAAAAAAAATCACTCTTTTATAACAAATAAGTACAGTCAAGCAAGACAAGGCCACACATTACACAGGTGAAAATTAATTTTTTATCATTTTTTTTTCTGGAATCATAGTTGGTCATTGTATTGATCAGAGCTCATAAATTATTAAAAGTTGTTTCTTTTTAACAATGTTGTAGTCAGTGTATATATTGTTTTCCTAATTCTACTCACTTCACTCTGTATGGTTCAGTTATTTTCCAGTAATTTCCAACTCTTTGTGACTCCACTTGGGGTTTTCTTGGCAAAGATACTGGAGTGGTTTGCCATTTCCTTCTCCAGATCATTTTACTGATAAGGAAACTGAGACAAATAAGGTTACATGACTTGTCCAGGGTCACATAGCTAGTAAGTATCTGAGGCCAGATTTGAACTCAGGAAGATGAGTCTTGCTGACTCCAAACACCACACTCTACCTACTACCCCACCTGGCTGCCACTTACTCTTTATTAGTTCATTCCAATCTTTTCAGATTTCTCTGATTCTCTCCTTTTTATCTTTTCTTACATCTTTACCTCTTTTCTTACCCTTTCTTCTAAAATACCCTCCTCTCTACCTGTGTTTGCCTGTTTCCACATGGAGTTAATTGTATTTCTACATCAAAGTTCTTTGTGTATGTATTTATATACGTATTCAGTAATCCTTTGACTGGTTCAAATAAGAGACATTCATGTGATGCCTGCTCCTTGTACTTCTTCCTCCACTTTTGTATACTTTTCTTCTCATACACCTGATTCTGACAAAATATAAGTTCCTCCTTCTTTCTTTCTCATTTCTTCCCCAGTGTATCCCCTTTGCCCTTCTTTTATTTTCTTCACTTAAAACCACCAAAACTGAACAAAACCACCAGTTTATCCTGTGTTCATCTGATTTAATTCCCTCTGTGACCCTTGAAAACGTTAGGATTCTTCCCCATTAAAATGTAAGCATTTTGTAGTTGTTTAGCTCTTCCCTTCAAATGTCACAAGCATTTCTCAAACATTCACTATGTGCCAGGCAATGTGCTAAGTATTGAGAATACAAAGAAAGGCAGAAACAAATTGCTGCCCTCAAGGAGCTCCTGTTCTATTGGGGAAGAAGGTATGTATCTTTCTAGGTTTCTCTTTATTCCTGTGTTTGCTTTTCAAAGTTTCAACTCCCCTCTAATCTTTTCATCAGAGTGTTTGGAAAACATTCCCTGTGCCACTAAAGGTCCATCTTATTCCCTGTAGAGCTGTACTCAGTCCCTCAAGGTAAGTCACTCTTGATATTTAACCTTTATTGTTTGTCTTCTGGAATGCAGCTTTACAGGATCTTTAAAGCTGAGAGTTGCCAAGTATTGTGTAATTGTGATTGTAGTTCCTTGGTATTTAAAAGGTTGTTGTTTGGAGTGGCTAGGTGGCGCAGTGAATAGAGCACCAGCCCTACAGTCAGAAGGACCTAGGTTTGAATCTGACCTCAGACACTTAACACTTGCTGGTTGTGTGACCTTAGGCAAGTCACTTAACCCCAACTGCCCTCCCTTTTCCCTGCCAAAAAAAATCATTGTTTATTATTAACATTTTTTTTAAATTTTGAGTTCCAAATTCTCTTATTTTCACCAGCCCCCAGCCCACCATTGAGAAGGCAAACAATATGTCAGTTATTAGGTATTTGAACTCTTACTTTCTGGCTGTTTATAATGTTTTTCCTTTTACTTGGAGATTCTGAATTTTGGTCAGGTTTCATTCAGAAAGTGACTAGTAGATTCTTTCCATTTTCATTTTGATTTCTGGTTCTAACAAATCTAGACAGATTTCATTTATGACTTCTTAAAAATATATTTTTGTTTGTTTTTGAGCATTCATTTTTTTTTTTTGCTTTTTTTTGGAGAGGAGAAAGCAGGGCAATTGGGGTTAAATGACTTGCCCAAGGTCACATGGCTACTTTTTTTATGTGTGTGTTAGGTGTCTGAGGTCTAATTTGAACTCAGGTCCTCCTGACTCCAGGGCTTGTGCTCTATTCACTGCGCCATCTAGCCACCCCTGCAATTGGGATTGTTGAAGACTGTGGTGGCAATTTCCTAAATTAAGACAACAATGAAGTTTGATTGCATCAGTGACTTTTTTCACAAAAGATTTTTTTTTTTTTTTGTAGCAAGTAATGCTGTTTAACAGCATTTTATCCACGGTAGAACTTCTTTCAAAACTGGAGTCAATCCTCTCAAACCCTGTCACTGCTTTATCAACTAAGTTTATGTAATATCTTTCAATGTTGTTGTGTCTCACGGAATAGGGAGACCAGATGAGAGGGAGAGAAATGGGGAACAGCTGGCCAGAGAAGCAGTCAGAACACACACAACATTTATTGGTTAAGTTTGCCATCATATCTGGACATGGTTCGTGGTGCCCCAAAACAATTACAATAGTAACATCAAAGATCAGTGAGCACAGATCATCATAACAGGTATAATAATAATGAAAAAAGTTTGAAATTGACACAGAGACATGCTGTTGGAAAAATGGCACCGATAAACTTGCTTAATACAGGTTTGCCACAAACCTTCAATTTGTAAAAAACCACAGTATCTATGAAGCACAATAAAATGAGATACGCCTTGTATTTATGTGAGCTCTTGCTCTCTTTCCTGCTAGGATGCTTCTCCAAATGACCAGAGTTTTTTAATTGCCTTTTTGTACAGACCTAGGCTAGATGAAAGTGCTTATTCTTCTTTCTCTTTTGCTATCTTAATCATGATTCAATATGGTGTCCCTTTTTAGATCTTTTCTGGAGTACATATGGAAGTGCAGGACTACTCAGCTGTTTTTCATGTTGTCACCTTAATAGAGAATCTGATGTCCAGATTTGTACATGTTCAGATTTTTACATGGCATTTGACAAAAGCTTTCATATCTTTGTGGAAAAGATGGTGTTACATGGTCTAGTTTAGAGGTGTCAACCTTGCAATGAGACCTGAACCAGATCAAATATAATTGGGGAATGTTTGACAAAATAAATAAAAATACAATCCATCACAGAGTCAGTGTGCCGCCTGAAGGGATTTGTTTCTATTTCAGTTTGATATCGCTGGCCTAGATAATGTTATTAGATAGATTTGGACTTGGTTAAATGGCCAGACTAAAAGATAGCTGTTAATAGATTGAGATCAGTTTGGAAGGAAGTCTTGGTTGGAGTATCACAGGGATCCATCCTGCGACTTGTGCTGGTCAACATTTTTATCAGTGACTTGGATAAAGGCATAGTATGCACACTCATTAGATTTTCATAGAACACAAAACTTGTAAGAAATGCATATTAGATGATATGATTAGTATGGTTATAATCAGAATTAAAATAGATCCCCAAAGTCTAGGATAATGAACCAAGTCTAATAAGATGGAATTTAATGGTGATAAATATAAAATCCTTTACTTAAAATTTTACACGAACAACGGAAGAACTATGGAATGAGTAAATAGGAGTAGCTAATTTATGTGATTTTTAAAAAACCTTGGGATTTTAGTGGATCATAGATTCAATAAAAATTCAATAGCATGAAATGATAGTTAGAAACAAAAATAAAACCCTGCCACAACCTTAGGCTATATTAATAGAAGTGAAAGTGTCTAGAATGAGGAGGGGGTAATAGTTTTGTTTCACCCTGCTGTGTTTAGACCCTATCTGTAGTGGAAGAGGGATTACAACTAATCTTCTTGGTCCCAGATGGCAAAACTAATGTTAAGTGAGTTAAAAAGAGGCAAATTTCAGCTCAATGTAAAGGAAAACTCTGTTTATGAGAACTTCCACAATATCTCTTATTCATTCCCTTATTTTCATTCATAGCTCTCAAAGTCCTTATCATTTTTCTATAGGATAACTACAGTACAAACATACCTTGTTTTATTATACTTTGCTGTATTGTACTTAACAGATACTGTGTTTTTTCAAATGGAAGGTTTGTGGCAACCCTATATCAAGCAAGTCTATCAAAGCCATTTTTCCAACAGTGTGTTCTCACATCGTGTTTGTGAAATTTTTGGTAATTCTAGCAACATTTAAAGTTTTTCATTATTATTACATTTATTATGGTGATCTGTGATCAATGATCTTTGATGTTACTATTGTAATTGTTGCCTCCCTATTCCCTGAGACACAGCAACATTGAAATTGGCTAATTAATAACCCTACAATGTCCTCTAAGTTTTCAAGTGAAAGGTTGAGCCAATGGATGCAGCAAACTTCATTATTGTCTTATTGTATGAACCTTTAGCAACCACTACCTTGCTCAGTTAACAGCTATCAACATCCAGCCAAGACCATCCCCCAGCAAAAAGATTATAACTTACTGAAGGTTCAGATCATGGTTAGCATTTTTTAGCAATAAAATATTTTTAATTAAGGCATGTTTGTTATTTTTCAGATATAATTCTATTACATACTTAATAGACTATAGTATATTATAAACAACTTTTATGTACACTCAGAAACTAAAAATTCATGTGACTCACTTTATTGTGATATCCATTGTGGTCTGAAACAAAACTGACAATATTTCTGAGGTATTTCTATAGTCTCCTTTTTGGTCTCCTTGCCTTTGGCCTGATTCCACTCCAATTTATCTTTCATTTTAGTACTCTGAGACACCAATAGATGTGTGATTTTACTGATGAGTATTCCCCCTACCAGTGCAGATCATAAACCATCTTCTGCACAGATGAGTAGAAGGCAGCAATCCACAAGAAATGTAGAAAGACCGAGAAGAAAGCCTTCAGTCCATTAAGTAGATCTTCCATGGAGCATCTGTTGGAGAGCATGACCAGGAATAGCACAGGATTAGAATGGATGGATAAGTTGTAATCTGCACTGGTGGAGGGAAGAGCCACCTCAATAAGATTACAGATCCTTTGAAGTCCTTCAATAAGAGAATAGGTCTTGGTCCTGTTAATCTTTTGTTCAAAACCCTGAGTGTCTCTCTATTGTCTAAGGTATAAAATGCAAAGTCCCCACAAAGGTCTTATAATTTGGCTCAAACTCACTTTTCCAGGCTTATTTCATATTATACCACATTATGCATGCTCTGCTACAACTAAACCATATTACTGTTTCCTCCCACATCTTGGCATCCCAATTCCTGCCTCTATGAATTCCTATAATGCCCTTCTTCCTGTCCTCCTCTCCTCAAAATCATTATCTTCCTTCAAGGTTCAACTCAACTATTGCCTTCTTTACAAAGCTTTTACTGATTCCCCCAGTTATTAGAGCTCTCTACTTCCTCATCTCACTTCTTATTTAATTATCTGGGTGGGGGGAAGGGTACATGGAAGGCACAGTGTGATTGAATTTTAATTCTCTCCACCAAGGTGATATAATCACAGAAAGTAACAGGCAGATAATAGAACTCATGAAGTGATATACTAATGAGGTGTGAAGACTTGTCTACATCCTGTCATCCTTTTACAGTGTATAAAATTTTTTCCGATAGAATTTAAAGGGTGGCTGGCTATTAGCTGGGGGGGAAAAATGTCATATTCCTGGAGATTTTTAAAAGACTAAATCTGCCAAGTCTTGGAGATTGTCAGTTTGAGGCAAAGAATAGCTGTGTGGAATGTGACCCCATTACCTCTAACAAAGGGTGGGTTGAGGAGTAGAAGAGAAGAGGATTTTCTGTTTTCCTTCCACTCTTTTAGACCTTGACATCTTGCAGCAAATGCTACATCCAGGGGAATTTAGAGTCAAGAAGACTAAAGCAGGGAGCAAAAAACCACACTCCAAACAGATACAAGCAGCACTTAGAGCAGGAAGCAGCTTCAAGGAAAAGGAACTTTGGCAGCAGAGAAGAGAGCTGATCAAGAGCTAATTAACCTAAGCTATAGAGAAGAGCAAGTGGAATGTTCTGAGCTTGTCCTGACTCAGGCCAGTCCTGTGTAGTTTAAGTCTAAGAATGAAATGAAATACTTAGAGGTAAAACAGTTAACTAAAGGAGATTTACTGAGCCATAGAAGGGGAGGGTTATTGAACAAAGAACATGCTTTGAGAACACAGTGAGTTGATTCAGCTGAGAAAAATCTCACCTGCCTCTAAATAGTTTATGGTAGTCCACCAACCAAGTATTAGAGAAGGCCTGGTGCTCTTTATGGATGTTTTGTACTCAGGTTGACAGGAAGTGACAACAAGAGCTTGAGCCTTTAGTCCCTTGAATCAATCAAGTCTTGAGAATGATTTCAATACTTTAAGAAAAAAAACTTACCTAACTTGCATGGGAGGGAGAAGGAATTAGGATATTTGTTTCACCAAACCAGGAGCACTGAACACATTGGAAGCAATACAAGAAATCCCAAGAAGAGAAAAGATATCACAGTCAAGTAATACCATGGGTATGAGTTACTTTGACTACATGTATTCCCAATGTATGTGTTCCACTACATTGTACTCTTAAGTTTGTGCTCACTCTTCTTTACTGTGTGTATTTGCAAAAGAGCACGCCCCAGGTTTAGGGAAGGAGGATCATTGACTACCTAGAAAGCAATCTAGGACATCTTTAATATTTGGCATTGTGTACTGTCTACATACGTCTGAATCATCTAAGACTTTCCATGTCACGACTATGGATGATCCACATGGACTTCTACTCTGGAATGATACTGCTGATCTTAGTTCTTTCACATTATTTCTGAGATTGTCCATGACACGTAAGGAAATCTTCTGTGACTTCTCTCAAGAGAGTCAAGAGTCAGTAAAATGAATTCTGTGAGTTTCTCCTTTCCACATCCCTCTCTTGCAAAGAACACTTTTTCTCACTTACTGAACTACCCCTTCAATTGTTCCTTCTATTCTTCAGGCACTAGAGAATCACCAAGGCATATGTCTGTGGATTCATTTCTGAGTTGAAGACAATTTTTGTTTTAAGGATGCTTTCTGCTACCACTTGGTCAAAATATCTAGGTATTGAGTTCCACTCTCCTTTTTATAGTATGTTGTTAGTATCTTGAATAAGCTGGAGTTGGGTACAGTCAGCACTGACAGGCCAAAATGTTCTCTGGGTCTGGATGTGGCAGAGCCAACAGGTCCATTCTTTGGCTGACACCAACAACCTCCTTGGGAAACTACAGCTTCACTGTAATGTAGTCCTTATATAGACAGTCTTTGTCATATAGTCCATAGTAATTTAGCCCTATAACAAGTTCCAATGGAATTTTTCTCAAATACTTTTCATAGAAGGACTGGAACCCAGTGATTACCTAGGACCTACTGTCTAGTAAAATAATATATTTCACATTCTCAGTCTTCACCATAACTACTTTATGGGGACCTATAAATCCAAATGGGTAGACTTTAGGCAAATTTGTAAAAAAAAACTATACTTATATGGACAAACTACTCAAAGACATAACTTAGGGATATATAATCAAGAAAAAAAAGGCAGAAGGACAAGATAGGTCAGTTTGGCATAAACCAGGGGTGTGGAACCTGCGGCCTTGAGGCCACATATGGCCCTCTAGGTCCTCAAGTGCTGCCATTTGCCTGATTTGTTCTGTGAAGTTTGGATTCAGTCAAAGGGCCTCATTTGAGGACCTAGAGGGCTACATGTGGCCTCAAAGGCTGCAAGTTCCCCACCCCTGGCTTAAACCATTTGAAATCATTAAGAGACTGTTGGTATATGGGGTGGCTAGGTGGCACAGTGAATAGAGCACCAGCCCTGAAGTCAGGAGAACCTGAGTTCAAGTCCGGCTTCATATACTTGACACACTTACTAGCCATGTGACCTTGGGCAAGTCACTTAACCCCAATTGCCCCTCCAAAAAAGAAAAAAAAGAGAAACTATTGGTATGGGAAATATGAACCCGTGTTGAAAGCTTTGTTCTATTGCCTCAGATATATACCACTATCGGCTTATACAGACTCAAGCAAGTCTTTTATGCTACTGCCCAAGGGAAAGATGGTTATCAAAAAAACTGTTATGTTTGCCAGCAGAGGACTTTTTGACAGCATGACTCAATATCCAATTTACAAATTGGAATTATTGGCTCTAACATGTGCTGTCACTGAGTTGAAAAACTATGTATGTGAAGTTTAATTCCAAACTTGAATGAATAACAATATATTGACCCATATTTTGACATCTGCCCAATTGGCTGCTGCCTGACAGAGATGGGGAGATTTAACCAGCTTTGTGAGGAACAGGAAGACAAATATGAATGAATGATCACTCCTCTCTCCTATCTTCAAGAGATATATAGGCCATTCATATAGGCCATTTGCAGATGAGAGAGCTCCTCTTTCTTTGTTTTTCATCATATCATTCAGACGTCTTCTGTTACTATTTCTTCCTTCATCCCTATTTCACATAAGGAGGTGGCTTTTCTTTCCAAGGCAAATACCTCTACATATACAAGCAATGGCATTCATCCTGCTTCCTCCAACAGATTGTCCCCCTCTACCATCCTCATTTTCTCACCCATCTTCAATAAATACCTATCTACTGACTACTGCCTACAAACATATTTACAGCCTAAGAATATGATTCTCTTTTGAGGATCAGAAAAAAAGCCACTTTCTTTGGTAGCCAGACACTGTAGCGAGTAGACCCCTAGGCCTGGAGTCAGGAAGACCTAAGTTCAAATCCAGTCTGAGGCACTTACTAGCTTTGTGACTCTGGACAAGTCACTTAACTTCAGTTTGCTTCAGTTTCCTCAACTGAAAATGAAGATTAAAAACAGCATCTATACCTCAAAGGATTGTGAAGATCAGATGGAATATTATTTCTCAAGCACTTAATACATTGCCTGACACAAAATAGGTGCTTAATATCAATTAATCAATAATCCTTTATTTAGTAAATAAATTTATTTAGTAAATGCTTGTTTGCTTCCTTTCTTCTTTGATCATTCTGAGAAAGAGGTAGTCCCCTCCCACCAAATGCTTATTACAAAAGAGATAATCACAGTTATTAGCAATCATTTATCAAAGCAAGCAGTAAAATAATAATTGGGGAAATTATACAGAATAGTTTATCAATAGAATATACAAGAGTCAGGAAAATCTAACTTAAGAGCAAGATGAAATTTCAGCTAAACTGAGGAGAGGAATTTTTACCCACAATTAACAGTCTTTGTAGGGAGAAGGTGCAGGTAGAATCAAAGGACTTTTAGGGGTTCTCACTTCTTCCTACATGCCTATGACTCTGGGAACTTCCCCTTGCCATTTAAAGTTTGTCTTGCCAAGTCCACGCAGGGGCAGGGCTCTTCTTGCACACAGTATTTGGCCTTAGCCTTTAACTCATAATTGATAATATTTGGATGAGGGCCACATTTTTCTGTTGACTTCTGCTTTGGGGTTAAAGAAAATGGGGAAGACGGAGAGACTCATAATCAGTATGTATTTCAGTAAAGAGATACATTGAAGGGGGTTTATTATCTGTCTCTGGCCTTAGATCTGAGAAACTTTACTAGAAACAATCAGCAGGATGAAGCCAAAGTTCATTGCCAAGATCTCCGTTCAGGTGGTAGAGTTCTACTAAGGTATAACAGAACAATGGAAGCTGGCCCCTTACTTGGTCATGGAGAGACTGGACAACCTGCCGGTTTATAATATAACTCACTCACCCTCACCATCACCAAATGGTCAGTGCTCTAAAAAGAAAACGTACCCAAACAAACGACTGCTGATTGGAGAACGGATAAGACTTTCCAAAGAACCAAGGCAGAGGATGAACTGCAGTTTAAGAGACTCTGAGAAGTACTTGTCTGCAATGGAGACTGTCAGAGCTGGTAAATAGCTTGGCAAATGATGATCCTGAAGAAAATAGAATTGGTGCCTACCGGGAACTCAGGCAAATGTATCCCAACCAAAGGGGAGCCCCAGTGCAGATAGCAGGAAAGGAATACTTCTTTCCAACCTCACACCCTCACCCTGGCTGCAACATTACCTGGGGAGCAGAGGATACCCATAAGAGATCATGAAAGCCAACTGAACCATCCACAAACTCAGGTCTGGTACTCAGGTCCACAACCAGGTCAGGTCCAACACAAGCAACTCCTAGAGACTCCTAGAGAATAGAGGGTACCCAGAGGGGACTAGTTAGCTTGAGCATAAGCTCAGGATTTGAACAGCAGGCCTGTGGATGCTGATAGCCATGCACAAGCTCAGTTTGACCTGGCAGGTATAGTAGAATTACTCAGCCAATGAACAGACTTAATTATGATGATACAGGAAAAATTAGAGGTTGTACATGTAGTGAGTTAAAACTCTTTCTGAGGATGTGACTCTATTATGGCTGAGCATGGTTCTGGAAATGAGCAAAATCCTCAAGGCTGCTCATTATGGAAGGCTGAGATGTTTGTAAAAGCAAGTCTCTGGCTTAAGAACTATGTCGCATGAACTTCTCTTTCTCTAAGGCTCTGGGGAAGCTCCTTGAGAGAATGATACTTGAGCCTTCCCAAGTCACTAAAGTACTGTCTAGAATTGAGACAATGGACAAATATGTCACAAGCATTCCTGCTTGATCAGCTGAAGACAGGGCATGTTTGACCTGGGTGGTGGGAAGGGAGAGAGTGTACATAGAAGCAGAATTTGGTGAAATCTGAAAGTGGTCATCCTCCTCCCATCCTGCTGGGGTGCCAAGTAATGAGGTCGGCCCAAAGAATGTACTACATGTGTATGTATTGTATTTCATAGTGGAGCAAAAGGTCTTTGCGAAGGAAAAGACTTTTAATTGTTTTTCTTTTTGCCATTCTTTCTGGAGGGCTTGACGTGGCTCCATTCACATACTAGGCAATGATTGTGTTTGTGAGTTGAATTGATTTAGACTATAGAAGAGCAGAATGAACTGCCTCCTGGAGGAGTAGGTTTCTCCTCAGGGGAGGACTTCAAACAAGGGTAGGTGAGCACTTGCTAGGGATACTGTAGAGGAGTTTTCTGTTCATGTTAGAACACATGGCTTCTAAAGTCTTTTCTAGATTTGAGATTTGGTGATTTCAGGTACAAGTTAGGTTAAATCTCTTTTCACTGGCTTTACCTTCCCCAACTGTGAGAAGGAGCTGGGCAATCAATCAAGAGATGTTGAATAGCCAAATAAATAAATTGATTAGTAAATCAATTGATTAATTATGATATGACATTAGGTTCTTGTTTCTAGTAACTTGTATTAATGTAGAGGGGCAATAGTATGTAAGGGAGTTTACTAGGTAGTGAAGGGCTTAAGCTATGTTGGGACAGGAAGGGCCCAAATGGTATAACTGCACTGCATACCAGATCCAGGGCTTGATGCCCAATTCAGGAAATAAAACTACTAACTAGAAGGAAATGATTTCACTCAACTTTTCTGGGATCTATGAGGCTAATAAACCTATGAGGACCTATTATCTATACAGCTCACATAAACCTCAGCAAGGGTTTGACTGACATAGGACTGCATGAAAGAACTCTGGGATAAGGAGGCCCCAGAAATAGTTTTTTGATTATAAAAATATCAGTAACTAGTATACAAGTGAGAGTGGGGAGAGATTTCCAACTATAAAACTAGACATCCCAGTGGAGACAATACCAAGAGATGCCTGATCTGGTGGATGCAATGGGATGGAGTAAGGAAATTTTTTAAAAATGTATTTGGGTTTATTCTGAGTCATCAATGTCTTATTCAAAAGCACTACTTGATGTATTGGAGATGAAGAGTAAGGGGAAGAAATGATTGTCCTACTTATAAAATTCCACTTAAGAAAGGTACCTCGAAATTACCTGAATTCAGAGAGACCACTCTGTTAAGACATTTTCCCTTACATTAAACCTTATTTGCCTCTCTGTAACTTCCATCCATTATCCATAAGTTCTGTCCCCTTGGGTCAAGCAGATCAAGTATAAACCTCCTTCTGCATAATAGCCTTTCAAATATTTGAAGATTTCATGGAGATATCATGTCTCCTCTTTTTTTCTTTTCTTCAACTTATGCCTCCTTAATCACAGAACCATACATATAGAAGTGAAAGGGACCTGAGAGGTGATCAGGTCCATTACCTCTACTTTACAGATGAGGAAACCAAGGCATGGAGTGTTTAAAGTGATTTTCTCAAGGTCACACAGTCTAGTAAGTGTATGAGGCATATTCAAACTTGGGTCTTCCTAGAGATCATATGTCATGATGATAGTCACTGTCCTGGTAACTTTCCTCTGGGTGCTATTCATCTTATCAATTCTGTTCATTTCCCTGCTTTCCCCTCCTTCCTTCTGAGATGTTAATAGCTCCAGTTCCAAAAACTTTCTTTACATATAGATTAGACTAGAAATTTCCCTGTGTATTTTTATCTTTAGCAATTATGGGCATGCAGCTTTTTCTCCTGTGGTCCGAACTATTAATAAATGCCATGTTTAAACACTAATTCTGCCAGATCCTGTTGGTGGAAATTAAAATGAATAAAGCATGTAAAGTTTTCCTTCCACCAAGGCAAATTTTTCCTTTTTGCAACTTTGCACTGTAATTTTTCTTTTGGTCCGCTGGGCCAAGGAGAACAAATCTAATCCATCTGCTAAGTGACAGCCCTTCAAATATTTGAAGGCAGTTATCATATCTACTTTAAATCTTCTCTTCTCTGGGCTAAAAATCTTCAGTTCCCTTGGCTTATCCTCAGGATCTCAAGATCTTTCATCATCTTGGTTGTCTTCTTATAAGCACTCTTTGAAGCTTATCAGTGTCTTTCCTGAAATATTATTTGAGGAAATAAACTCAGTATTCAAGATGTGGTCTGAATGAGAGAGTATTATCATTCTATATCTTCTTTTATCTTTTAATCCTACTCTCTGTACCTGGGCAGTGAGGTGGCCCAGTAGATAGACCCTCCAAATTCCTTCTCTCCCACTTAAAATACTTATGAAAAGCATGTCAGAATAGTGGGCTAAGTACTGGAAACACTTGATTAATACTAGGAGTGCAAATGACTTTTCAAAGGTAAACATATTTGTGTCTAATGGTAGATATCTCTAGGGTGGAAGGGTGGAGAAAAGGGAAGAAAAAAAGTGGGGGAAGAGTAGATAGAATGCTGGGCCTAGAGTCGGGAAGTTGTTGTACAGTCACATTCAGTTGTGTCAGACTCTTTGTGACCCCATTTGGAATTTTCTTGGCAAAGATACTAGAATGGTTTGCTATTTCCTTCTCCAGCTCACTTTACAGATGAGGAAACTGAGGCAAACAGGTGTAAGGGATTTGCCCAGGGTCACACAGCTAGTAAGTATTTGAGGCCAGATTTGACATCAAGGAAGATGAGTCTTCATGAATTTAGGCACAGCACCCTATCCACTGCTCCACCTAGGTGACCTCAGGAGAACTGAGTTTAAATCCAGCCTTAAACATTTCCTAGATGTGTGACCTCTATCTTACTCAGTCTCCTCAACTATAAAGTGAAGGTAATAAAATGGGCCTCCACTCCCCAGGGTTCTTGTAAGGATCTTGTAAGGATTAAATAAGATGAAACTTGTAAAGTGCTTAGCACAATGCCTGGCACATAATACTATATAATAAGTACTTAATAAATGCTTTTTCCCTTCTCTTTTCCATGAGGTAGAGGTGGGGCTGTCAGGGAGTAATTGATTTCTGTTTTATACTTGGGCAAGATGAAGTCTGAGAAATCGACGTCTCGAAGATCCAAAAGCTAGTTGGTAGCAAAGTCAGGGCAAGAACCCAGGTCTGGGCAGCATGAGGATAATGGAAAGAACACTAGGTTTAGGGTCAGAGAGCCTGAGGGCAACCTCTGGTTGTGCTATTTACTAGCCATGATTATCTCTAAAAATGAGCAACTGGACTACATGATGTTTAAGGTGTCCTCTTCTGACTCTAAATTCTGTGATCTGAAATGTACTCCCATTACCCTATCTTGTGTGTCACATTATCTGTCCTTTCCCTTCCAAGTCCTTCCCTGGGTGTCTGTTTCCCAGTTTCCCCAAAACCCACACATAGAGCTCAGCATAAATTTGTTCCATTTATTAGAAATCCTTTGGCTGATCACCTATTGGGCTTCGCATCTGGGAAGAAAAGTGCCTGGGAGCTGAAGGCCTTTGGGCTTATTCAGCAGGATTGTTAAAAACCCAAAGAAAGATTTCATTAATAAGGCATGGCCAAATGTGTGGGCTTCCTGGCCCTTGGGCATGCACACATGCTCACACACACACACACACACACACACACACACACACACACACACACACACACACACACACACACCTAATTATCAGCAATGATTGGAAAGGAAAAGAAATCCTGGAGAATCATGATGGTATTAATGGTATTTGGTTTTGAGTGCTTTGCTCATTTTTTGAAAACACTCTCCTGCATAAATGGCCTTCATCTTCCTAGCAAAATGTGGGAAGTTTCCATTTCAGTGGCCCAGTTCTGGGCAAGCTCTGGCTTTGTTCCCACTCTTCCCGTGCTGTCAGTGAGTTGAAGTATGCAGAAATAGGCCTTGAATTCAAGGCAAATTTATTCTTTCTTTGCATCCTAGACCTGAGGAAGGATGAAGGAGGGATATGCTGGAGGAAGGGCCTCAACATGTATGGGGAACAAACAGAAAAATAGCAAAAACAAAACAATAAACAATCTGAAGGATCTACTGAATGTGGGGAAACCAAGACCAAGAATTTCAAGCTTTCTTTCCCACACTGAAAGAATTGAGTCTAAGATCTAGAGAATTTGGTTCTTGTAGTGGGCAATGTCAAATCTTTGTAGTTCATAACAGGGTCTCTGGATGGAAAGAGGTGAACTGGGCAGGAGCAGCATCAGATGATGCTTCCTGCAGCAGTTCTCATCCTGGTCAGGACAAAGCAGCCTGTGTCATCAAGCGCTGGTATCCAAGGTCTCCTTCTACAGAGGCAGGGCTTGGTGGAGGAGAGAGGATAACAATCTTTGCCTGCTAGGTGGCACAGGGCATAGAACTCAGGGCTTGTAATCAAGAAGACCTGAATTCAAATTTGACTTCAGACACTTCCTGGCTGTGTGAGTGACACAATCTCTGTCTGCCTAAGTTCCCTCAACTGCAAAATGAAGGAAAAACTAGCATGGTAGTTGTGAAGTTCAAGTGAGATAATAGTTGTAAAGTGTTTAGCATAGTGCTCAGCACATAGTAGGTATTTAATAAATGCTTGTTCTCTTCCCTTGTTGCCATTACAGGTCTTGGAGGGTTTGTACCCTTCTTCTGTGAGGGGCTGGTTAGGCACTTTCAGCTCTCCCTTATTACCAGAAAGAGAGCCGCCTCCCCACAGTGTCACCTCTTGGTCCTCCACCCCCTCCCCAGGCAGCAGTTGTCCAAAGACCACTGAGTCTTATGATAGGCAGCCTTGTGGAAAGACCAATGAACTTTATAATAATTAAAGGGCTCTAGTGGCTCTTTGCCCCTCCCATGCCAATGCTCAGTCTGCTGGCACCTGTGTGATTGCTGCCTGCTGCTCCTGCCCCTGGGGCCCATAACCACCACTGGCATCTGCTCCAGTATTCAGGGTCAACTGCTGCCCTACTGTATCAAGGCCTGAGTGCTGTTGTGGGTCCTACCACTGCCCTCCTGGGCTAACAACTCCCTCTACTTGGGCCTAATCTCTGCTGACCTTGTTGGGCCCTCATTCCAGGGCCTGGCTCTGACCCCTATGCTAGAACAGAGGATTGCTGTGGGCATGTGCTGCCATATCATCCCCTATTTTCCCAAGGGCAAGGAAGGATCTCTGTATAGAGCCTGACTTTGCCCCTCCCCATGCCAAGACAGAGCCTTGCCACAGGCTTATGATGCCACTGCTGAGACCTAGCTGCCTTCTCTGCTAGTCTAGAAGCTGCAAGCCAACAGGTAACTCAGACAATGACAAGGGATTCTGGGCAATCATGCTGAGGCTTGAGTTCCTCGCCCTCTTAATAGTTATCTTCTCCATCACGGGAATTTCTTCCAGCTGCCAATAGGAACTTACTGAGTGGCCCAGGAGCTCCCAACATCTCTAACTTAAAAGATGACAACCAAGACTATTATTGCCCAGCTCAGAATCATTATCTATGCTATATGGAAACAGTAACTATTTTTTGCAAGGGTTGGGGGTTCAGGTGCCAGGGCCTGAGCTCTGCCTAGATCCCTTAGACAGAAATACAGAAAGATAGAGACAGAAAGACAGGAAGAGAGAAAGAGAGAGGAAAGGAGAGAGGAAGAGAGAATTCAAGAGTGAGAGTGGAAGCTACCTTTATATATATATATATATATATATATAAATTTTAATATTTTTCAAATTTTTTCTTAAAATATTTTTGAAAATTTTTCGAACATCCCCTATTCTCAGCCAATCAACTAGGGGTATAATTGGTGCATTTGTCCTTATCTCCAATTCCAGAAAGCTCTGTGAGTTCCTGTAGAGAATCAGGAAATTTTTTTTCATATGTTTCTCACCAAAGTCCATGTGGCATGGCTCCCAGTGTCTTCACAAATGCCACATAGAAAGTCCCAGTTTCTTCACCATGAGTTCTCAGCTAGTGGGCCTATAGACCTCTATCACCCCTAGATACAAGAAATTATATGAAGTCAACCAGTAGTCTATAGCAGGTTTTTTTTATTTGAGGGTATAACTCTTATTGACACCAAGCATATTCACATCAATTATCTCTTTTTTTCCCCACTTTCTTTTTTTTTTTATTAATTTTAGTTTACATCATCCATTTCCACGAGATCTTGAATTACAAATTTTCTCTCCATCTTTCCCCCACCCACCACCCCAAAACAGCCATCTCATTGTATAACCCCTCCCCCAATCTGTTCTCTCCTATCGCCCCTCTGACTTTCCAGTAGGGCAGGATGGATCTCCCTACTGCAGTGCCTGTGTATCTTAAGTTCCAGTTGGATGTAGTTAATAATAACAATAATAATAACACATCAATTATCTCAAAGTAAACAAACCTCAAAAGCATGGAGGCCAGTCTGGGCTCACCTTCCTTTCCATCACCACTTCAACAAGACCATCTCATTTCAAGCCTGCATCACTATAACAACTATTCTGAGCTATAGCCGCCTTGGGTTAATCCCCAGGAAGTTTAAGTTTGATATCAGAACAAAATAAGGCACTCGCACATTCAACCACTTTAAGAGAGAGAGAGAGAGAGAGGGAGAGAGGGAGACAGAGAGAGGGAGAGAGAGAGAGAGAGGGAGAGAGGGGGGGAGACAGACAGAGAGAAAGAGAGGATAAAGAGAAAGAGAGAGAGAGAGAGGGAGA
>CM053586.1:192054693-192109603 GCA_028646515.1 Pseudochirops corinnae | reverse complement strand
AGAGAGAGAGAGAGAGAGAGAGAGAGAGAGAGAGAGAGAGAGAGAGAGAGAGATTTGGCTAGCCATAGCTGGGGAAGGATATTCAACAAAGGATATATACTGAGGGCACCATCAATCAGTTCAGGTTATCGAAGCTTATCTGCCTTTGAATAATACATGGTAGTCCACCAACCAAACATCAGAGATGGCTTGGAGCTACTTGGAACTTTTCTTGTACTCAGGTGATCAAGAAGTGTTGTCAAAATAGCCCTAGCCTTTGGTTGTCTGATGGTTTTTAATGCTTTTTAAGGAAAAAACTTGCCTAACTTGAATGGAGATAGAGTAAGGAGGGAGAGCTGTTTTAGGATACTGCTTCCATCACTAAAGTGGTACGTGATTTGAACCCTGAAGAAAAACTAAGGACTCTAAAAGACAAAGATGAGGACAGGAGTCTAAGGAAACAGTTCAGGTATAGAAGATGTGGAGGCTGAAGATAGAATGCTGAATTGGGGGAATAGTAAACTATCTGATTTGATTGAAGTAAGTGTGAAAATGTAGCTTGTGAGGATTTAAAATGCTAAGATAAAGAGTTTATGTTGTATAACAAAAGTAATAGGGAAGCATTAATATCCTTGAGCAGAGAACAACCTATTGGCAGTCTTGAATATTAATTCAAGAGGGATGAGGCTTGAAGCAGAGGCACCAACCAGGAGTAATTGCAATAGTTCTGGTGAGATCTAATGAGGGTCTGAACTAGGATAATAGATCTGAGAGTGAAGAGAAGTAGACATAGAATTGATAAATGAAGTAGACTCTGGGGCTGTGGAGGTGAGGATGATACAGAAATAGGGAACACAGGTAACTGGGAGGATGGTGGTACTTTCAGTAAACTTAGAGAAGTCTGGAAGAATAATGGGCTTAAGAGGAATGAGAATGGGTTTTGTGAAATGCGTATAAGACATCCAGATGGAAATGTTTAGTGGACATTTAGCAGAAATAGGATGAAAGCTCATGAGAGAGATAATGGTTGGACATAACAATTCAGGGGTCACTTTCATAAAGATGATCACTGAACCTATGGGAACTGATGAGATCACCAAGAGCATATATTTAGAGAGAAGAGGAAAAAGTCCAGGACAAAACTATTAGGGGAACCTGCCATTACAGGTCAAGAGGTATCAAGGAGACTGAAAAGGGACAGTCAAACAAGTAGGAGTAAAACCAGGAAAGACCAGTGTCTTGAAGACCCAGGGAGAATAGAATACTGAGGAGTAGAGTTTTGTCTATGAGTCACAAGCTAAATAAAGTCAACAAAAGGATAAGGACTGAGGAAAGATCACTGAATTTGGTAATTAATATGTAAAATTGTAACCCTTTTAGACTAGGTTGAAAGACATGAAGAGCAGAGATATCAAAATGTATGGGGAAAGGCTTTTCAGATTGCAAAGGAATCAGTCCACAGTTTAGAAAGGTTCTGAAGCTTATATGAAGCTAGACAATGAATTTGCCTTAGGACACAGACTACTCAATACCTTCATCTCCAACCATTCTTCTGCATAAGACTTATGAAGGGGGCGGCTAGGTGACACAGTAAAATAGAGCACCAGCCCTGGAGTCAGGAGGACCTAAGTTCAAATCCGGCCTCAGACATTTAACACAAAAACTAGCTGTGTGACCTTGGGCAAGTCACTTATCCCCAATTACCCTCCAAAAAAAAAAAAGAAAAGAAAAGAAAACAACAACAAAAACAAAAAAAAGACTTATGAAGAATCTGTAAACTATAATTTGGCTGATGATCACCTCCCAGAGGGAAACTACCTCTGAATATGGAAGGATTGTTCAAAGCTGAGGCTTTGAGGGAGTCAAAGAGATCTTCTGCCAATCCTAGGCTAAAAGAGTGTTGGCCTAGCTGAAAAGAGCACAGTAACAGCTGAGCCAGAGGACTGAGGTGGCAAGTAATAAATCACGGGAAGGATATGGGAAAACAGGCACATATATGCTCTGGATGGAAGTGTAAATTCCTCTGGCCACTCTGGAAAGCAATTCATCTATGACCCAAAGGCACTAAACCATGCATACTCTTTGATCCAGCAAGA
Organism: Pseudochirops corinnae; assembly: GCA_028646515.1. Classification (NCBI taxonomy): domain Eukaryota; kingdom Metazoa; phylum Chordata; class Mammalia; order Diprotodontia; family Pseudocheiridae; genus Pseudochirops; species Pseudochirops corinnae. Next base: position 192,107,528 of record CM053586.1, on the reverse strand, counting down.
CCAATACTAGGTCTATGCCCTCAAAAGATAAAAGAAAGAAGGAAAAAAAATATGTACAAAAATATGTAAAGTAGCTCTCATAGTAGGAAAAAAACGAACCCTAGAAACTAAAGTGGTACCCACCTGTTGGGGATTGTCTGAGGCCAGTTATGGTATGTAATTGACATTGTAATGGAATGTCATTGCACCATCATTGTGCCATTAAAAAGTGGTGAAAATGATGGTTTCAGAGAAAATTGAAAAGACTTAGATGAACTGATAAAGTATTAAATGAGCAGGATGAAAACAATTTTTACTATAACACCAACATTGTAAAGGAAAGCAACTTTGAAAGACTTGAACACTTATAAACCATGATTCCAGATGGTGTCTGGATGCTGAAGTCTGCTACTGACCTCCTGACAGGGAGGTTTAGGGACTCAAGATGCAGAATGGAGTCATTTGTTTTGCAAGACTACCCATACTTGTTACAAGAATTTTGTTTTTCTTTTTCTTTTTTTTCAAGAGTAGAAAAGATAGGTGGGGTGAAATGGTTATTATTTAAAAAAAAAAACTAAAATAACAGAGGTTACATAAAAACTAACAGATTTGACAATTAGTAAATTGTTCATTGGTAACCTTGGAGACACAAGTTTCAGTAGGGTGGTGGTGTTGAAACCATATTGCAAGCTGAGAGGTGTATGGAAAATAGAGTCAGAAAGTGGTTTCAGAACTTCTGTTATATAGAGGTTCTATGAGATGAGAGGTAGGAGGAATAATTTTAAATTTTGCCCAAAGCATTCAAATGAAGACATTAGTATTCTGTTCTGCTTGGCGTTCACCTACACTTTTTTTCAACTAGAGACCAGAGTGAGGCAGAGGAAGGAGCAGTGATGAAACTGTAGCTACTCTATTAATTTGTTATCCTAGGGATTTGCTTGACTTGAAGTTGTCTCATCTCTCATTTTTTAGTTAACTCCTGTTTGCTTAAGTATAGTAGGGTTCAGATTCGCTCCCACAAAATGACACTCACACATACAATGTATATACTATATCTACTATTTATTTGATAATAAAAATAAAAAAGTAAGAGTAAGTGGGTGGGAAGTAATAAACAATCAGGCACCTTCACAATGCACTACAGAAGTAGAAAAGAAAAAGGACACTTCTTACATACACAGCATATGCAATAGATCAGTACCAATAAACTTATAAATACTAATGTTGCTACAAAAAGGATAGAGAAAGAGGAGAGAGAAAACATCATCAATTAAGGGGAGCACCAACTCTTGTCCCAGTGGTTGGGGAATCCCGGGGTTCAGCCATCAGGGTGCCACTCAGGAAGGTCCCAGGCAGGACGTCTCCTCCATGGGTGAGATTCCAATTTGGGGTCTGAATCTTATAGTTTCAGTAGTGCTGAGAACAAAGAAGGCATACTGCCAGGTGTTTTTTAGCAAGCATCATCTTGTGTGAGGCCGGGAGGGAGGCCAATCCCTCCAAGGCTCCCCCACCAAGAACAATGTTTCCTTGGAATGGCTAGTTCCAGGAGTTGGGCAGTTAACCATATCTCTTCTCAAGGTCCTGGCCAGGGTCCCAGGAGAAGCGCAGCCCTCATGTTCCCAGGATTTTCTATTCCAAAACAACTCAGGATAATAGAAAGGTCTTATTGAGTTAGGGCCTTGGTTTATATAATCTTATTCCTTACAGAGGGGCTTACCTTGCCCCTTCAACTCCTTCACCTTGTAATTTAATACCCTCCAGAATATGCCTCCAACTTGCTTTTCCAGATTATTTCCCATACTCCCTTTAACAAACAACTACTAGCTGACCTCTGAACTCAACATTCTATCTGCTGGAATTCATCTTCCTTTCACTTTCATCTCTTAGGATCTTTAAATCCTTCCATGTGAACATGAGGTACCACCTCTGTCCTTCACTGATCCTTTTAAGGGCTCTCCTTTCTCAAATTCTTACTTTTTCTCATCTGTGAATATGTTGTATCTTCCCAGAAAAATGGAATCTCTTTAATAGTGGGAACTGTTTTCTTTTTCTTTTTTTTCTTTTTTTTTCTTTTCTTATGTTTCATATTCCTAGGACGTAGCACATTGTCTTGTATAGGGTAGGTGCTTCATAAATATTTGTTGAAAAGGTCCATTGCTATTCTCTCAATTTTCCTTCTTCCATTTAAATTACAAAAAGTGCATGTTATACTCCAGTAGTCAGGAAAATGTTGATTTATCCTCCTAGATAATCCTAGTATACAAGGGAGCCTTGAATTTGGGATTGTGTTCTACGCCCCTGATTCTATTGATACAGTTATTCTGTTGCTGAGGAGCAGTTCTCAGCACAACTGGAGTACCAAAAAGGAGCCCATGCAGTAAGGCTCAGCTCTGTGCTATCTCTGCCCTACTCTGGTTCCTATGAGCCAAGTTGCTTTTAAAGTACCCTTCTCACCACAATCACTTGAACCTAATTTTGCTGAGTTCTCTTCTTACAGTTATTGGTGCGTTGGAGTCCCGAGTTGTCCTAAGAAAGATGAGTGATCTATTGGAGTTGATGGTGAAGCGCATGGACACAATGGTGCGTTTGGAGAATGGCAGCGAATTGCGCAGGGGTGATGAGGAACATGCTGTGGATAGGTGAGTACCTATGTAGTGATGTCTGTGGGTAGGTAGACTATGACAGGTGGGCAAAGGAGTCAAGCACTTTCCCCCACCTTTGGGAAGAGTTCATTCCTAACAAGAGTGAATCTAACGCTAGATGTTTTCACTAAAGTCTCTTGATTTTAACTATCATTCATAGTTATAAAAAAGGTAGATTTGGAGATCAGTTCTGTTGCTTACTTAAGAATGCTTTGGTCCTGTCACTTATCTTCTCTGGTCCTCAGTTTCTATATTTGTGAAATGATGGCATTGTCCTCAATGACTTCCAGTCATCGAGTTCCCTCCAGTCTAAAACCTATGATATTCAACCCCTTCAGTTTGCAGGTGAAGAAACTGAGGCACAGAAAGGGGAAGAGCTTTGTTTAGTGTCATATTGCAACTTAGTGACATTGCTAGGACTCCTTATCTAACTCCTTTTCCACTGCATTCTACTGTCCTCTTCTATTGTGCAAGCTTGAGTTCTTATATCTTATGCAAATTTGGGGAAAATTCATGTGTCAATATTTTGTCCTATGTGAAAACCAAGAGACACATGACAGGATATGCGTGTTTCAATAAGCATACGTCTGCCTGTACATTAGAATTCAAAAAATAATATGTCTGCTTATACATTTATATTTATTTGGAGGGGAAGAGGGGGAAAGGCAGGGTAATTGGGGTTAAGTGACTTGCTCAAGGTCACACGGATAGTAAGTATTAAGTGTCTAGGATCGGATTTGAACTCAGGTCCTCCTGACTCCAGGGCTGGTGCTCTATTCACTGTGCCACCTAGCTGCCCCTACATTTATGTTTTTTAAAATAATTTACTTAACATAGTGGGGAAAGCCCCGGACTGGGAGTCAGTTGACTCAAAGTCTAACTTTAGCTTTGCTAGTGACTAGATCTGTGATTTGGAGCATGTGATTTCCACCTTCCAAGAGTCAGTTTCTTTGCTTATCAAATTGATAAAACATTGTTCATTTCCTCTGTTCAGATGACTCCCAGTTTATAGATGTGTAGTCATGCAAAATATTTCCATGATAGGTTGTAAAAGAAAACATAGACAAAAAAGTCTCAAGAAAAATAAAATTAAAAAAAAAACATGCTTCAATCTGTATTCAGACACAATCTGTATTCTTTCTCTGGGATGGATAGCATTTTTCATCATAAGTCCTTTAGAGTTGTCTTGGGCCATTCTCTTGCTGAAGATAGCTAAGTCATTCGCAGCTGATGATCTTATAATATGGCTGTCACTTTGTACCCAGTACATTCAAAATGATATTTCTAAACACCATATTTCATGTATTACTAAATCACTCCCCTGCTCAAGAAACTTCATTGACTCCCTGTTGCCTCTAAAATTGAAATAAAATTTTAAAAAAGCAAATTCCTTCATTTGGCATTTAAAGCCTTTCATAATCAGGCTGGAACTTGTCTCTCCAAAGTTACCAATGATCTCTTAATTACCAAATTCTAATCACTTTCTCTCAATTTTCAAATTTCTTGACTTCTTAGGAACCTTTGGTGTTGTCCATAATCTTCTCCTTCTTGGTACTTTTTTCTCTCTAGGTTTTCATGACATTACTCTCTCTCTCTCTCTGTCTCTCTCTCTCTTTCTCTCTCTCTGTCTGTCTTTCTCCTTCCTCCTATCTGTCTTGTCATTCCTTGTCAGTCTCCTTTCCTGGAAACTCATTCAAGGCATGTCCCATGAATCTTGTTGTCCCAAAAGGTTCTCTTCATCTTCTCCTACCATAGTATTTCACTCAGTGCTCTAATCAGCTTCCATGGATTCATTTACCATCTCTATGTAGATAATTCTCACATCTATTTATCTGGCCTTAACCTTTCCAGATACTAGTCCTCCATCTTCAACTGCCTATTGAACATCTTAAACAGAACAAAACTAGATTCGTTATCTTTCCCCACAAATCCTCTCCTCTTTCTAATTTCTCTAGTATTACTGAAGGTACCATCATCCTCCCAATCACCCAAACTCTCAAACTAGTTGTCATCCTTAGCTCCTCATTCTCTGCCATTGCTCATATCCAATAAATTGTCAAGTCCTATCATTTCTGCCCTTGTAACATTTTTGGTACTTTATGCTCCCTTCTCTCCTCTGACATTGCCACCACTCCAGTACAGGCCCTCAACACCAGGTATTATTAGCTGGACTATTACAATTACCTTCTGGATGGCCTCCATGCCTCATGTTTCCCCTCTCCAGTCCATCATTGTAGTGCCAATGCAATATTTACAGCACCCATGATCACAATAAAGATCATGACTATAAATATTCCCACATGACACTCAATTGCAAAATATAACAAACTCTCCATATAGAGGATAGAAGAAAAGCATTTATTTAGACACCAGAAAACCAAATCTCAAAACCAGTAAGCCAATTCCATCATAGTAGCAAAAAAGCTAACAAGCCATAACAACACAGAGAGCCACGGCATCCTTTAGCCTTCCCACAAACCAATATAAGATCAATATTTACTCATGAGCCTATCTGACTCCTTACCGAGGTTCCTCTCCCCCAGCCCTCTAGTCTAGCTCTGATTCCTGTGGGCTCTGCTCTAACCTTCAGCAAACTCCTCCCACCACAAGCTCCATGTGACTACATTCAGCCTATTAGGTGGCAGAATTTACTTTCAAAGCAGGGAAGGTCTTCAAATTCTCTCTAGGCCTATTAAGGGGCAGGGAAGATCTTCAAATTCCCATTCCCATTAAAATCATCCATTCAGTTACCAAAGTAATTTTCCTAAAGTGCAGGTCTAACCATAATCTCCACCCACATCCTCCACTTAATAAACTCCAATGGCTATCTATTATTTCCAGGACCAAATATAAAATCTTCTGTTTGACTTTTAAAATTATTCATAACCTGGCCCCCTACTATCTTTCTAATCTTCTTCTACCTTACTCCTACACCAGGTACTTGTATCGCCAAGGCAATATTCACAACACTGATGGTGACTATGAATATGCCAGCATAGTTCTGAATTGCAAAATATAACAGATTTTCCATATAGAAGACAGAAGTAAAAACATTCATTCAGACACCAGAAAGCTGAATCCCAACACCAGAAAACTGAATCCATCATAACAACAAATAAGTTAATACATGTTATCACTGCAGAGAGCAGCACTAATCCAAAGCCTTCCCCCATGCTCAGGCCTTGCCACAAACAAACAGTCACAAGTCTAGCTGTCTGCTTACCTGCATCCTTTCCTCCCTCTGTTCTAACTGCTCTGACTCCCAGCTTTTTCTAAGCTCTGCTCTACCCTTCCTGCTCCTCCTACCACAGGCTCCATGTGATTACATTCAAACTATTCAGGGGCAGGGAAGATCTTCAAATTCCCATTACAATTACAGTACTCTATGATCCAGTGATGCTGGTTTTCTTGCTATTCCTCAAAACAAAAAAACAAAAAAAAAAACACTGCATCATCAGACTTTGTACCTTTTCCCTAGCTGTCCATCACAACAGGAATGTCCTTCCTCCTTATCTCTGCCTCCTAGCTCACTTCAAGTCTCAGCCAAAATCTTACCTTCTGCAAGAAGCCTTTCCTGATCTCCCTTGATGCTAGTACCTTCCCCCTAAGAGTATCTCTAATCTATCCTATAAATATCTTGGTTTTATGTAGTTTCTTTAAAATTTTGTCTCACCAAGTAGATTGAAAACTCCTTGAGAACAGGGACTGTTTTTGCCTTTCTTGGTATCCCCAGAATTTAACATAGGCCTTGAAGCATCATAGGTGTTTAAGAATGCCTGTTGGCTTGACTTTGCTCCAGACTTCCTTTCTAGGCCTATTATAGTTTGCTGTCCTTCATATACTCTACGTCCCAGCTCAAGTAACCTACTCGTTTCTCCCTCACAACATTCTATCCTGTCTTCATGTCTTTGCACAAATTATCCCCCCATACCTGAATTGCAACCTCTTCTTGCCACTGCCTTTTAGAACCCCTGGTTTCCCTCAAAGTCCTTTCCTGATCCCTGAACATATCAGTACTTCCTCACTGGGAAATTGCTTTTTATCTATATGTGTGTGCCTGTTGTTTCACCCCAACTGAATATTAGCTTGAGGGCAGAAACTACTTCATTTTAGTATTTGAGACCTAGCACTATGCCTGGCACATAGAAGGCCCATAATAAATGCTTGTGGATTAATTTCCATAAAGGGTTGTTGTGAGGTCAAATGAGATAGAGGTCACCTAGGCTTGCCCTGGAATAGGAAATACCTGAGTTCAAATCATGCCTCATCTGTAGAATGGAGAAAGTAATAGCAGCTACTTCCCAGGGTTGTTCCAAGGTTGACAGACAACATATGTACAGTGCTTTGCAAACCATAAATGCTAGCAATTATTATTATTTTTATCTACTAGATTTTTAAGTCATTAAAGGGCAGCATAAGTTTCAGTTATTATTAATTGTGTGACCTTCAACAAGCTAATTTACCTATTTGGGCCTCAGTTTCTTCACCTAAAAACATATAATACATACCTAGCTCAAGGAGTTGTTGTGAGGAAAACTTTTTATAAACCTTAAACTTTAAAAACTATGTAGAGATTTGAGGTATAATTAGATTAACAAAATTTTTGTAACCTACCAGGTATGACACACACTTCCTGTGACCCTAACTCAGTCCCAGTGTTCTTTTCTGCTCTGTAACATTGGTAGAGCTGTGCCCACAATGGTGCCCTTGGGACCTTGTTCAGCTCATGGCCTCTGTTCTCCAACAGGACTCTAGTTTACAGGACACTGGCAATCTTGCTGAACTTCAATGGTGATTAAGGCGATGTCATAAAACTGAGTCCTAGAATATTAAAGAAGATGTCAGACTGACTATTCTTCCCATGTCTTGGTCTGGGAACTGCTATGCTCTGTGGTTTCAACATCTGTCTGGCTTATCCCTTTTGTCTGCCTTTCCCTTCATTCTGCTGCCACCCTTTCTTCATGGAATTTGTTTTGTGAGTGGAGGGATTTCAGGCCTATAAGACCTCTTAACTGTTTCCTTAAAAAAATTAAAATAATCCATCATGACCACTGGAACCTCTCAAATCCCATTGATGGAACTGTATGTTTCAGGTATGAGATGCTTCTAGTTTCAGGAAGATGAATGATGGGTATATTCACACATATACACATACACACACACATTTCCCTATAGGTATAACTTATAGACTCATGGCATTTTAGAATCAAAAGAACCTTTAAAATCATTTGTTCAAACTTTATTTTACAAATGGGAAACATGCTCAGAAACCCTCTGGTCACACAGCTGACAATCACATTTTCATTTACAATTAAGAAAGCACATTGCTTAGATTATCCATTTGTGTGTATTCTGTTTGTTATTGTTCAGTCATTCAGCTGTGTCCAATTCTTTTTAACCCTATAGACCATATAATGCCAATGCTGTCTTTGGGGTTTTCTTGGCAAAGATATGAGTGGTTTGCCATTTCCTTCTCCAATGGATTAAGGTAAACAGAGGTTAAGTGACTTGCCACGTGTCATACAGCTAGTAAGTGTTTGAGGATGGATTTGAATTCAGGTCTTCCTGAACTTCCAGTGCTCTCTACACTGAGTCACCCAGCTGCCTCCAATATTCTGTATAGCCATTTATGAGCATGTTTTCTTCCCTAAGGGAGGAAGGCTCCTTGAAGAGAAGGACTATTTCATTTTATCTTCGGTGCTTGGCACATAATAGGTGCTTAATAAATAGTGGTTGATTCATTATTTCGTTTGATCCTAACAACAACCTTGTGTGGTAGGTAATGCCAGTATTACAATTCTCATTTTACAAATGAGGAAACTGAGACTCAGAATGGGGCAATTACTCACCTAAGGTCACAAAGTTGGTGTCAGAGTTAGGACTACAACCTAGATCTTCTGCCCCCTAGTCCAGTGCCCATTTCTTGAACCCTTCCTTGAATACTTTTCACTATGTAAGGTAGAAATAACTGCTTATTACATGTTACATGTTAACACACATGTTTGTGTGCATGTGTGCTTGTGCTCACACTCAGGTATCTGCAGGTGGTCTATCCACCTTGTCCATTATTGGTGGACTTAAAAAAAACTCCTCAGATGTCTTCTCCCTACTCTTAGATATGCTTCTAAACTGTTTTCTTTGACAGTTAGCTGCAGTGCAAATTGGCTTTAATATCAGCCTAAACAATGAATAATTAAAAAGGGAAATCTGCTACAAAAATTCATATTATGAATTCCAAAGCCAAGTAGCAAAGGTTCCTCTCCATTGGTGTGAATGATTAAACTCTAACTCTGTGTGTATTTGTTAAATGTCTTTTATATACTTGGTATCTGTGGGGGGATGGAATGGGAAGGGACAAAGGAAAAGATTCTGTGGCTCCTGTCCTCAAAATGCTGACACTCTATTCGGAAAGACAATCTATATGCATATACAGCTAGAGAACAATTAGCTAGCTAGCTAGAGCAAGCAACATACGAATAAATGCATAAATATTTTGTTTATTTTAGCAAAATTCTCCCTTTAATCAGATAGAGATTAAGTTCCTACTATGGGTAGAGCTGAACATGATATACAAAGCACTCAACTTTAGTCTCTGATCTCCTCTAGCATACAAGGAGAAGATAGAAATAAACATTTCTTAAGCATCTACCACATTCAGTGCACTGTGGTGGGTGCTAAGGATACAATTCTGTTGTTGTTCAGTCATGTCTGACTCTTCATGACCTCATTTGGGGTTTTCTTGGCAAAGATACTGGAGTGATTTTCCATTTCCTTCTCCAGCTCATTTTGCAGATGAGGAGCTTTGAAGCAAACAGGATTAAGTGGGGACTTGCCAAGAGTTGCACAGCTAATAAGTTTTTGAGACCGGATTTGAACTCATGAAGATGAGTCTTCCTGATTCCAAGCCTACTGCCTTATCTGCTGTGCTACTTAGATGCCCTGAGGATACAAAGACAGAAATAAAACAATTCCTTGAGGGGCTTACTTAGACTTCATGGGGGCATCCAATATATAAAGAACATATACAAATTGCTAAATAGAGCAATATGAATGTTTAGAAAAGGTAAAAAATGTTATGTTATTGGTATGGACTTTAGTTATAAATTACAGAAAGCTTGTGACCTTAGCCATATTAAAAATCTCTGGAGCTCCATTTTGTTATCTCTGCAATAAGTTGGTTGTCCTGAGATGATCACTAAGGTCATTTCCTGTTCTGAACTGTGATTCTTTAGGTCTCTTCAATGCTATTTACCAAGCACTTTGGGAAGCCACCAGTCTTCAAAATATTTCCTAAAGATTATGGAAAGACTAGCATACTGCTGGTAGAGCAAGGAATTGGTCTAGCCATTCTCGAAAGCAATTCGAAATTACGTGAACAAAGCAACTAATGTGTACACATATATCCTTTGACCTGGAGATTTCACTGCTAGGCATATACCCCAACAAGGTCAATGATAAAAAGAAAGGCCCCACATTATAGTAGGACCTTTTGAAGTAGCAAAGAAAAAAATAATAAAGTAGGTACACATCATCCGGGAATGACTGGATAAGTGGTAGTTTTGAATACACTAGAATATAATTGATATAAGAAATTTTTGATTTGGTGAATATAGAGCAGCATGGGAAGACTTACATGAATTAATATCTGCAAGCAGAACCAATAAAACAATATACTGTATACAATGACTACACCAAAGTCAATGGAAAGAATGACAAAATATAACAATTGAAATTGAATGCTTTGAAATGATAATGAACAAGCTTGGCCTCAAAACAATTGTAATAATAGCTAACATTTGTGTAGTACTTAAGTGCCAGACACTGTACTAAGCACTTTATAATTATTATCTCATTTGATCCTTATTTCAACCCTGGGAAGTAGATGCTATTATTACTATCCCCATTTTATAGATGAGGAAACTGAGGCACATATAGGTTAAGTGACTTGGCCAGGATCACACAGCTAGTAAGTGTCTGAGCCTCTTTTTGAGCTTAGGTCTTCCTGATTCCAGGCTCAGTGTTCTATCCACTGTGCCACCTAACTATAAATGTCAGACTTTTATGACATGTTTTATTGTATTGGGTTTTTTTTCCTATCTTGTTGTTATAATGGATGGCTCTCTGAGAGGGGGAAAGATAAAGAGGATACATTAGGATTTCTCGTATTTATGACTGATGTGAAAACAAAAGACACTACTAAAAAATTATATTCAAAAAATGTTCCCTAGACTAGCACTGTGGGCCACCATCCCATATGGGGTCGCAAAAAATTTGGCAACAGTAAAAGGTTTCTGAATGTGTATCAACCAACAATTAACTCAAAATCAAACATGCAATGAATTCAAGGTGTTTCTGGCAGCATTTGTTGCATTGGGCAACTTCACTGTGGCTTTGGTTCTGATCACAAAGGTGAGCACTTGGTGCTGTGCATGCCCTCAAGCCACGCAATGCCAACAAATGCCGCAAAAAGGGCTCATGAGTGGAAAGAGTTTAAGAAGCCCTGCCCTAGACCATAGTTAAAGATCCTGGCAATGCTGCATATAGTATTGGAGTGTCAGCCACTGGAAGTTTTAACATGAAATTAAATTGACAGAATGGGGAATTGATTGCCAGGGAAGAGAAAGGAATCTTCTTTTTTCACTAAAATCTAAACCCTGTACTCAGGTTTGATTTCTTTTAGGCATGACCCAATTTTCCTCTCAGATCCTCACACAGGGAGCAGTTATAGATGTCCTGTTACAGGAGAGAAGGATAAAGGCAGTTCAGTGAAATGAAAAGAGCCCTCTGTGGGGAGAGGGAGTGAAGATCAAGAGAAGGGACTTAGAGTTATAATTCTCCCACTAACTAGCTGTGTCCCCTTGGACAAGGTATTTTATCTCTCTGGGCCTCCTCTGTAAAGTGAGGGGATTGGACCACATGGTCTCCAAGATGCTTTCCCACTCAACAATTCTATGAAAGTATTTCTTTTTATTTCCTTTTTTAAAAAGTTATGAACTTAACAATCATCAAGAAGCACAAATATTTCAATATGTAAAGAAGAAAAAGAATTGTATATGAAACTGATCTTTTTTTCAGGAATGTATATTATATTTGGCAATGTAGGAGCAAAATCGTCCTGTTTGTGTCCCCTTCTGACCTTTTTTCTTGTGTGTATTTTTAATGTTTCATTGATGCTTTTTCCTGATCACTATCCTTACTCTTGCCTCCCTCCTCTTGCCTACCCCGCAAGCCCTCTCTTGTAACATGTATGGTCAAACAAAACACATCAACACTTTGACAGTGTCTAAAAATACAAACTCTAGTCTATCACCTCTCATCATCCCTCTTTTAAAGTCATGAATAGGTCATGGCTGTGATCAAAATTCTGAATTCTTTCAAAGTTATTTTCCTTTCAATTATCATGGTCTTCATGTAAATTGTTCTTTTGGTTTTACTGAATTCATCATGGATCAATTCATTCACATTTTTCCAAGTTTCTTTGAATCTTTTGTTTTCATAATTCCTTATAGTGCAATAATATTCATTACAATCATATACCTCAATTTGTTCAGCCATTCCCCAATTGATAGGTATTTCCTTTGTTTCCAATTTGCTGCTGCAACAAAAAATGCTACTATAAACAGTTTTGTACATGTGAGTCCTTTTCCGTCTTTAACCTTTTTCAGGCTACATGTGTAGTAGGTGTATCTCTGGGTTAACAGGTTTGCACTCTGGGATAGACTTCTAATTTTCTTTCCAGTTATGGATATCTTCTTAATGGGTTTTGTCACTCTCCAAGTAGACAGTGATCAGAGTAGATTTGAGTTCAGCATCCATCTACTGTTGTTTGCTTTCTCTTCCCAAAGAGGAAAGGAAACCTAGGACCCCCAGCATTCTAAGTATGAACTTAACCACTGACAAGGTTCCCTACGGAGCACAATGAAAAGCATACTGGACTGAAAGTAAGGACCCAAGCTTCTCCCTCTAACTCTACAATGTCACAACCTCTCTGAACTTCAACGTTCTCATTGGAAAAGGAAGATGTTGACCTTTTCAAAAGAATATGAGGATACAACCACAGAAGTAAAAGTGTTTATAAAAGTTAAAATAGCTATAGTTAAAATTTATATACTGCTTTAAGGTTTGCCAAGCTCTTTATCTCATTTAACCCTCATAACAACCCTGTGAGGTTGGTGCTATTATTATTGCCATTTTACAGATGTGGAAACTGAGGCTGAAGGAAGTTGAATGACTTGCTTAGGGTCATTCAGCTAGTAAAGGTCTGAGGCTGAACTAGGGTCTTCATGACCAGAAGTCCAACACTCTAACTACTGACACCTAGCTGCCTTATAAAAGTTAAAGAAGCAACATAGTGCCAATCCTTGGGGTAAGGAAATACTATTTTCAAGCATTTTCTCTGTTAAGTGTGACCATGGGCAAATCATTTGACTCTCACTGCTGCTACCTGGTAACTGAGTTGCTGACAGACTGCCTTTAATGCAATGAATTCTGACAGGCATTGGTTAAAAAATTCCTTACCCTGATGAAATTCCATGTCTGGATCTCTCTAAAAGAGCTAAATATCAACCAACTTATTATTATTTCAGGATTGCATGTAGTAGTTGGGTGCCTAAAATATTCTGTCCTACACCCGGAGGATAGGAGAAGCTACACACAGTTCTGGGGAAGAAGGCTAAAGGTGGATTTCAGAATCTGGCTCTAGCCCACTTTCAGATTAGCCCAGCCTAATGACTGGAACTGCAAATGTCTGATAGTCATCTCCTCCCCAGAATGTATGTCTTCAAACTACAGAACTCAGTTTTATCATATTAATATTGATTGGTTCTTCTGGAGCAGAAGTAAGGGAGTGACAGGGAGTTATTTCCTGTCCTTAACTAGGTTTCCAATCCAATAAGGGCTGTTTCCAAAGGAGCTAGGCTTTCTGAGAGAGGCCAGAAATGGTGAAAGGCAGTATACCATTAAGTTAAAAATTTAGAGACCACCAATGTTGACCTGTCGAGTCAGACAATTGTGTCTAGTCCCCTTCAAGGTGGTTGATTCTCCAACAGGGATTGCTAGGGAGTTCATAGATAGCTGTACACTCTACTATTACCTGAACTCCCAGGCTCGCAAGGCCTTACTGACCTGATCTAGGGATGTTTTCTCATCGTGTGCATCTGTTTATGTCTGCCTGTGTTTCAATGTCTTTTTGGTGTGTGTGTTTAGAAAGAAAAGCTATTGGTTTCTTAATAAAATAACTACTCCCAGCAAGTATGCTAGCCAGCTGTGGGGAAAATCAATACCACTGTTAGTGGAATGCAACCCTCATAAATCACAGGAGGAAAGTGAAATTAAACATCCTTATGGAGGCATCCTGGAGAGCTCATTTACCCAGCAAGGGTAGCGGAAACTGTAATAGGCTATCACAAGTTCAGGTTTCATAGCAGAGGAAGGAGAAACTGCCGGGAAATGGAAAAGACTTACATTGAGGGAGCCTGTGTAAACAACTAGAAAGAGGAGGAAAACCCAGAACATGGGAGCTCTTGACCTGTGAAAAAGCCATGGTAAGAGCTCTGGGGGAATGAAAGAGCTCCCCTCTCTCCTTCCCTATATCCCTTTTATTAAGGGGATTTGTTCTGAGAAGTCTGGATTCAATCAAAGGGCTGTATTTGAGGACCTGGAGGGTCACATATGGCCTTGAGGCCACAGCTTCCTCACCCCATACCATATAGAACAAAAAGGAAGCTGTCAAGAGCCAAATTTTATTACTGGGCAATGGAGCATTTGTCCTATGGCCTGTGAGATAACTTGGAACATCCATTCATTCAATACTTCCTGAGCTACGTTGTGCAAGACCTTGTTAGATTTTGTGGAGGAAAAAGAGTTGAATCTGCTTCCCAGGGCTGTGCTAAAATCAAGTATTTGTAAACCTTATGTATGATATAAACATGAGTTGTTATTAATATTATTATTTTTGTTTTAATAACAGCAATGTAGCATCTGGGGCACTCCTTCTCTTATGTGCAGCCCCAAAACTAGCTACCCTAGATTAAAAATTCTCTATGCATCCACATCTAATCAAAATTATAGCTCATGAAATCTCTCCAATGATTGGTTTGCTTTTTCTGCAGTCATAAGGACAAATTAGTTCATTAAACCTTTAATGACATATCATAGAAGATCTGCAATAGAACATTTCTCATCCCACTCCCAAAGTTGGGGTACACTGTCTCACATATATACACCAGCAGCAGAGAGAATATATGTATTGTGTTCACTCATGAGGGGTCCATAAGCATGGAGGGACAACTCACATGTCTAAGGTTGCAGGACCCTTGATGTCTTTTCATGATGTCAATATTGCCGCTCTCACTAGGTCTGCCTGTCACTATGTCTGCAGATCTTGCTAAATATCTGCCAGGTATGTTGCTCCTCTGTGTTCCGCTGGTCCTTGCTGGTTGTACTACATAAGCTCCTCTGGTCTGTTGGTAATTGCTGTTGCTTGTAGTTCCTGTTGCCCCATAAATCTGCTAGTCTCATGGGCATCTCTGGACCCATCTTGTGCTCAGTATGCACCAAGCATTATGTAAATGGTGGGGAGAGAAAGAGGGAGGGAGGGAGGAAGGAAGGAAGGAGGAAGGGAAGAGAGGAAAGAAGGAAGCCCTAAAAATTCCAAAAACAAAACAAAAATATAGCCCTCATTCTCAAAGAGTATACATTTGAATTAGGGACACAATACATAAAATATTTAGATACATACAAAATACGTACGTGTGTGTGTGTGTGTGTGTGTGTGTGTGTGTGTGTGTGTAGTGAGCATACTTTGGTATAGGTCCACAAGGTCTTTTTTCTTTTTTGCCTTGGTGGCTGGGTCTATTGAACAAAAGACACAGGTGGGAGGGATAGCAGCTGTCCCCTTGGATAGGAGCTTATAGGGTGGGGGCACTTTGCCCAACCTGTGAACTGATGTGTTAGATCTACATCCACTGGCTTCTCCAACTGGGCACAGTTTGAAACACTGGAACATTATGGTGAGGAAGAGAAAGATCTCCGTTTGGACCAGGCCTACCCCTAGGCATATGTACTTCCCTGGAGCAAAGGGCACAAAGGCCTTGTTTGTTCAGAAGGCCCCTTTCTCATTCAGGAAGTTGGTCAGGTCAAAATATTCTGGGTCCTTGAATTAGATGGAGTCCTGGTGTGTGGAAACCAAGAGTGGGATGATGTGGGTGCCCTTGGGCAGGAAGTAACCATGAAAATGGGTGTCCTGAATGATGGCTCAGGGTAGGTCCATGGGTTAGATGCTGATGAGTCTCCCACAAGGTCTTTCTTGAAAATTATGCCTTGCTTCTCAAGGCATTAATGCTGGGCTGGCAATATCTGGTCTGGATTCTTGTTCCATCATTTCATTTGTGTTGGACTTTTCATAACTCCATTTGGGGTTTTCTTGGCAAAGATAATGGAGTGGCTTGCCATTTCCTTCTCCATCTCATTTTACAGATGAGGAAACTGAGGCAAACAGGGTTAAGTGACTTGCCCAGGGTCACGTATCTAGTAAGTGTTTCAGGCCAGATTTAAACTCAGGAAGATGAGTCTTTCTGGCTTTAGGCCAGGCACTGTATCCATTGTGCCACCTAGCTGCCCCTGGTCTGTATTAAGACACTCAGATTTCTGTGGCTCATTCTCCTGATCATGTTGGGAGACATCACTCTTTGTACCTAGAACAGAAAAGAATGAATGAAAAGGCCAAGATTTCTCCAGGGCCACAAAGCCTTAGAAAAGGAAAAAGATCCTGAGACCTTTCCTCTCAGAGCATAGTCTGTCACCAGGTGCCATAAGTGCCATAATCACCTCCCAATCCCAGACCAGAATGCTAGAGGCCTGAATCACAGAATCTAAAATTTAGAAGAAAACTCAAAAGTCATCTAGTTCAATATCTACCTGAAGCCAGAATCCTCTGTCTAGCATTATTGACCAGGGATCTTCCAGCCTTCCAGCCTTTGCTTCAATGTTTCTACTGCCAGGGAACCCATTACTTATTAAAGCACCCTATTGCACAATGGGTTAGTTTTAACTGCTAGAATCAACTTGTCCAAGTCCATATGGGCAGTCTCTCAAATCAACTAGCATTTTCTAGGCACTTTCCTTGACGAGTTCAGAGATAACAAAAATCGGTCCAGATTCGGGGCTCCCTGAAGTCTACCAGAATACATGGACAAGACTCCTCTTCCTTCTCTGATCCCTTGATGGTTCTGAAATCTTATCAATGTGGGTAATCCCTTCAATAGTGCAGCTCATAACCCCCCATCCTTGACTTCTCATTCGGGGTGACTTTAGTCTATGTCCTTCATTAAATTCTCCTTAAAAGGTCCATTCAATGTGTTAAGGTCCTCCCTCAAGATCTCTTGCCATTGTATGAGTACTAGTGGAGCACATGGGTGGTCCATCAGATAGCCTTCATTCTCAATAAATGACCAGCCCATTTCTCTTTCTAGTCTATACATTCCCTGGCTAATATCTTTTTTGCTGTTTCTCTTATATTCAATAAACTCGAATGATTCCTTATTAATTCCAGGATCAAATATAAAACCCTCTGTCAGGCTTTTAAAGCCCCCGCAAAACTGGCCTTACCCTACCTTTCTAGTCTTCTTACATTTTACTCTTCTTCATATATTCAGATCCAATGACAAAGGTCTTCAAGCCTTCACACAAGATACTCCCTCTCTAGACCCCTTGTCTTTTCACTGGCTCTCCCTTATGTTTGGAATGTTCTTCATCTCCACCTTCTACTTTCCTTCAAGACTCAACTTAAATCCCATCTACAAGAAGACTTTGGTCTACCCCCACTCTTCTGAGATTACCTTCTTTTTGCCATTGTGCTGTTGTCCAGTTGTGTCCAACTCTTTGTCATTTCGTGAATCATAGTATGCCAGGCCCTTTGTAGCACCAGTACAATATTCATAGTGCCTATGGGGACTATGAATATGCTGGCATAGTTCTCAATTGCAAAATATAACAGACTCTCCCTATAGAAGACAGAAGCAAAACATTTATTCAGACACCAGAAAAATGACTCCCAAAATCAGAAAGCTGAATCCATCATAGCAACAAAGAAACATACATCATAACACAGCAGAGAGCCACACCATCCTTTAGCCTTCCCACAAATACTCACAAGCCTAGCTGTCTCCCTTGGGTGTGTCCTCTCCTCTCTCCAGCTCTAACTTCTCTGACTCCCAGCTTCCTGTGGGCTCTGTTCCACCCTTCAGCAAGCTCTTCCCACCACAGGTTCCTTATGATTATATTCAACCTATTAGGGGGCAGGGAAGATCTTGAAATTACCATTACCATTACACCCTTCTATCCTCCACTATCTCTCAAAGTCAATACAAACTCTTGTTCATTAGTTCTAATCCATTTTCTCCTTTTGCCTTCAATCTTTCCCAACATCCAGATCTTTTCTGATGAGTCTGGTGCACTATGGCCAAAGTAGCTTCAACTTCAGTATTTGATATTCCAGTAAAGTCTGAATTAATTTCTTTAAGTATTGATTCATTTGATCTCTTTGCTCTCCAAAGGATTCTCCAAAGTCTTCTTCAGCACCATAATTCAAAGGCATTGATTTTGTGGCACTGAATTTTTCTTATGGTTCTACTCTTACAGCCATACATTGCTATTGGAAAAAGCATAGTTTTGACTGTATATATCTTATATGTGCCTAGTGTTTGTGTTTTGTCTTATCCATGAGAGTTGATCTCTTTGACTATAGGGACTTGTTTTTTGTTTTGTTTTTACCTTTCTTTGCATGCCTAATGCTTAGCACAGTGCCTACCACATAAAAAACATTTAATAAGTACTTGTTGACTGGCTAACTGACTACTCAGTTCTTCCCCTGGTAATGTACTGTAACCTACTACTGTCCACCATCCATTTCACCATTTCCCTTTGAGTGACTTCATTTTCCTTACTCAAATCAGAAATCAGTCCATTTTGGTATAAGTCACAACCAGATCAAGGCCTCAAGAAGCATTTGATTTGGGGGCAGAGCTAAGATGGTGGAAAGGAAGCAGTAGCTTTTCCAAGCTCCTCCAAGAATTCTGTCGCTAAAAGCTAAAAAGTGAATTTGAACGGATTTAAGAGTGACAGAACACATTGGGTGACACAGCGTGGCAGATTCCCAGCCCAGGAAAGTACCTACTCAGGTCGGGGCAGGGAGAACATGGAGCACACAAGAGCTGCACCAGCGCGGATCTGAGAGCAGAGTACGGCAGACTGAGAAGAAGCCTAACCCAGCCAGCAGACTCATCCAGCCTGAATGCAATATACAGCCATCTCACCACAGAACAGAGGATCATCAGAGCTGGGTAAGAGAAAACGCTGGTGGCCACAGCAAGGTCAGCACCTTTTCTTGGGGCTACCAGCCCCCAGCCTGGATGTTTAAAAATTACATACCTGAACTTCCAGAAATCAAGATAGAGGAATAAAACTTAGTTTCTCTGACTCCCCCTCCCTGACCCAGAAAAGTCTGGAGATAATTGCCCCACCCAGAATAAAACCCTGAATTAGTGGAATAGCCTCAGGCTTGGGAGGCACTGAGGAAGGGGGAAGTCCAGGAGGGTGGATCCAGCAAACAGCAACTACACAAGCCCAGGTGCAAGCTTTAGCACCTCCAGGAGGGAATCACTTGACAGCAGCCCTTCTGGCCTCCTGCTACTGAGCCTGCCTGAGCTGTAGCCCAGAGACACAGAGGTAGAAACCTGAAGGAGCCAGACCATCCCACCCCCATAGGTTACTCTGTAAGCCTCAGGGTAACTCAGGGGAAATGCTGAGAGTCCTGGCCCCCTACTTCCCAGCCTGAGAAGCTCAATACTTCTGCACTTCTAAAGCAGATAGCCACTTTTAAAAATCTAGGACATAGGCAATCACAATAGGGAAGAAGGAACTACCAAATCTAGGACCATCAAATCCTTTTATAGTGAGCAAGAACAACCAAATTCAAAAGGCAACACAGACTCTATACTTACACTGCAGACCACAGAAGGAAATGTGAATTGGTCTCAAGCCCAAAAAGCATTCTTGGAGGACCTCAAGATAGATTTTAAAAACGAAACTAGAGAGGTAGAAGATAAATTTAAATCTACAGTGACCAAATTGGAAAAAAATCTCACTGAAGAAAACAAATCTTTAAAAAGTAAAATTGGAGAACTAGGACGGAGGTCTAAAATCTAACCGGAGAGAATACCTCCCTAAAAATGAAAACTGAACATATGGAAAAGGAGATTGAAAAACTAATTGAGGAAAATAATTCACTAAAAATTAGAATCAGTCAAATTAAAGCTAAGGACTCTATGATGCAGCAAGAGTCAGTCAAATAAAACATAAAGATTGAAAAATTAGAAGAAAGTGCAAAATATCTCACTGGAAAAACAACTGACCTGGAAAACAGATCCAGGAGGGATAACCTAAGAATTATCAGCCTACCAGAAAGTCATGATGAAAAAAGCAGCCAGGACAGCATCCTCCAAGAGATTGTCAAAGAAAACTGTCTTGAGGTCCTAGAATCAGAAGGTAAAATAGTTATTGAAAGAATTCACTGGACTCCTCCCAAAAGAGACCCCAAATTGAAAACTCCAAGAAATATAGTAGCCAAATTCCAGAGCTACAAGGTGAAGAAGAAAATACTGAATGCAGCCAAAAAGAAACAATTCAAATATCATGGAACTACAGTCAGTATTACACAGGACTTAGCAGCTGCTACATTAAAAGATAGGAGGGATTGGAATTTGATATTTCATAAAGCAAAAGAGCTAGGACTGCAACCAAGGATCAACTACCCAGCAAGTCTGAGCATAATCTTTCGGGCAAGGAGATGGTAATTTAATGACATAAAGGACTTTCAGATTCTCTTTATGAAAAAGCCAGAGCTCAACAGAAAATTCGATCTCCATTTACAAGACCCAAGAAAGACATAAAAAGGTAAACAAGGAAAACACACACTCACACATACACATACACACACAGATGCTCACACATGCACATAACTTGGGACTCAATAAGAGCAAACTGTTTACATCCCTATATTTGAAGTGGATACCTGTCAATATTGAAATTTGTATAAATATTGTGACATTTAAAAGGGATGTACATAGATAGAAGGTGTGGGTATAAGTGAACTAATCTGAAGATTTTAAAAAAAAACCCTATTAAGGGGATGAAAGGGATTGTAATGGGAGAAAAGGAAAGATTGAGGCACAAAATGGTAAATTATGCCACAAGAAGAGGCATAAAAACATACTAAAGTGGAGGGGTGGGAAGGAAGGAGATGAGCATCATATGATCGTAACTCTCATTGGTTCTGATTTAAAGAGAGATCAATACAAACAGTTAAGTTTAGATTCTAACATGAAAAGACACAAAAACTCATAACAATAAAGGGAAAAGGGAGGGAAAGGAGCACTGTATGAAATTTACTGGTGTTGGTTTGAGTTCAAGGAGGGAACAGCATACTCTGTTAAGAAGAAACATTTGATTTTGTTACAATGAAGTCTGAAATCCTAGAAGAATTTGTGTGTATGACTAAGGCTTAAATTCAGAAATAGTTGGCACTCTTTACCTGAGATAACTGATGAGGGGGGTAAGGGAAGCATCAAGCAAGGAGATGGGAGGGAGTAGAGAAAGGTAAATTCTGTCTGTCATTGTAGGTAATACCTAGGATAGGATAGGAGGACTAGCTGCCACTGAAGAAGAATCAGTGCGTTCGCTTCCTCTTTCTAGTGATCAGTCACATTCTAGAGACGGTGAGTCACTAAGCTTTTCCAATGGCCATGTGAAGTGGTTAATGGGAATGCTCTCTCTCCTTCTCTTCCTCCCGCCTTTCTCTGGGGAATTCTGTTCTCTCTGGCTTGCTGCTGCAGCACAAGATCACTTCCGATGTCTCTTTTTGTACTATTGGCTTTCTTAATTTCAATAAAGCAAGAGTCTGTGTTATTCAATGACTTTGCAGATGAAATTGTTCTTCTTGTTGGTTCTGGGCAGGGATGTACTGGCAGCTTCCCCCTGGAGCTCCATGACTTAGCCCTACCAATTAGCAGGCAAAGCTGAGGCTGGAACAGTGGGAGGGTCTTTGTTTTGTCACTCTAAGTGATAGGCAGAGAAACGAGGGAATGTTTAAACCCCTGCTTAGATGGAGAAAGGTAACCTCATTTCTGATACAATGGTAGGTTCTAATCTTCCAACACTAGCTCACTCCTTGGACCAGATACTTTGCTCCCTCCCTCCTATGGCACAGGTGATATGATGCATTAGGATGGAAACAGAGGCCTGGCTTCTAATCTTGGCTCAGTCACTCTGCAACCTTGAGCAAATCAGTTTTTCCTCTTTAGGCCTCAGTTCCTTCAGCTGTTAAAATAAGAGTGTATTATTAGGTCTTTTCTAAGGTACCTCTTAGCTCTAACATTCTGAGTCCGTAATTCAAGGTAATAATTAATGTTTGTGGTGAGACATAGGTCACCTGAATTGAAGGTAATTGATCAAACTACATCGTACCCTCCTTGACCCCTACCATTGCTGGCCTTCTCTCTGTGTGGGAAAGAGCCCTTGAATGGGGATCAAGAGGCCTCAGCTCACATTCCAACTCTGACACTTACCGGCTAGGTGACCATGGGTAAGTCACTGAGTCTTTCTCAGCCTCAGTCTACTCATCTGTAAATTAAGATGGCACTATCTTTAATATCTACGCCACAGGGTTGTAGTGATCGAATGAAGTAATATATGTGAAGAGCTCTCCAAAACGTAAATCACTTCATAATATCAATCATTTTACAGTCAGTAAACTACGGAAGATTCAAAAGTGGAAATTGAGGAGATAAATTTGTGGTTGGGTAACCTCAGGATTCAGGCATGAGCTGCTTGTCATTTCTATGTAGATTTAAAAGGTCACAATTTACAGGCCTAGCACAGCTTTTTCCTTGAACTTCTCAATGGGATTTAATTTAATCAGATAACTTTGCTCCTGGTAGCCTGCTGACATTAGCCTTGCTAAGGTAAAACGTGAGACAAGGAGAAGGAGAAAGTTAGGGAGGGAAAAATTATTTTTGAATTTGAGATATTTCCAGGAGAAGGCAAGCTTATGTAAGGGCACAGCACTGGGTGCTGTGGGCAAGAAACAGATAATATGAGGGCACTGGGTAGCAGGGATAAGGGGAAGAGATTATGACAGGAAACAGGACTTTTGTTCAGTCTTGCCTCTTTTCTCTTTTCTTCTCCCAGATACCCAAGGGAAGTAAGCTTCTTCCTCTGAAAAAATGGGACTCAAAAGGGAGGGGAAACTCCAGCCCATTTGCTCCTTTGTCCAACCCTAGAGAGAACCTAAGGAAATTAGGGAAACTGTGGAAGTGGGGATGGGGGAATGATGAAAACCATGTTTCTAGTTCTAATACATGAACCTTCTACCTGTAGATTGAGAACAGATGTCCCCTCCAAACCCACAGAACTGACTTAAGCTTCTGCTCTCCCCTTGCTCTATGCTTTAACTTGACACACGACTCTGGTCTTGTGACAAAGCCAGAAGGAGGCTGGAGAATCTAATAGCTGATGATCAGAGCTGCTCCAGTGCTTTACAAGCATAACCTACATGCATCAGCTTGTGTGATGGGTACAGATAAGGGAACTGAGGCTCAGAAAGTTAAATAACTCTCATACAGCCAAAACACTCCCTTACCTTCCACTTCAACTCACGACTACTACTATTTGCGAGGCTTTAAGGATAATAAAAGCCTGAAGTAATCTGGACTAAAAAGGTGTCCTCAGAAAACAGTGATCTGCTCTTGAGAACCACAGGGCAGAGGGGAAAAAAACTGTCCAAGGAATTTTAGAAAACTAGGAAGAAATGATAACTTCTTATAAAATTAAGCAACCAGAAATTATATTCCTATCTGAGCCTTAGCTGGTGTGACCCCCATCAGTCAGTAGCAGCATTTAGTAAAGACATTTACTCAGATTGTACAGCAATACAAACATTTCCCCCCAAGTTTTGGGGGCACGTTCTCCCACATCTATACACAAAGCATCCATGGGAAAAGTGGGTTCTAACTACACAATGTGAGTGGGGCACATGTACAGGGAAGATAGAAGTCACAGCCCCTAGAAGCCCTTCCTCCCCCTTGCGGAGTCCTCACAAAGCTCTCTTGGGTTCAGCTCTCTACTTGTCAGGCTGCTCAGCAACTCCCAAGATCTGCTCCTTTCCTTTCCTGAGTCCACAGCCAGCTCTTTTCACCACAAGGACTCACACTCCCTAAAACTGCTTTTCCTCCAGTGACTATCTCCAGTGTCTATCCTTGGTGTGACTCTTCACTCCCAAAGCATAGTCTTCCTCTTACTGATTCTTCCCATGGCTGTTTCAGAAATGTCATGGCTACAGCTGCATTCAGCTCTGACAGCTGATGGGACCTTGGGGTCTTCTGAACTTACATTCCTTGGGCCACATCCATCTCAAGATACTCAAGAAAAAACAAATGCAAAAGAGACAGAGGTAACTATGTGCTCACAGCACCCAAGGTGAGGTGCAGAATTGGGACTAGCTTCCCCTCTCCTTTTCAGGGCTGGAGAGGCAGTGTAAGCCTGTTGTGCCCCATTTTCCCCTGGGAACAAAGAAGGATGATACAGGGAAAGTTTCCCCCTTTTATATATTGACTGCATTCCTGCTTAGTAGCTGATTAGAGAACTTTTTGACACCACATCTCACTCACTTGCTTTGTCTCTGTCTTTGTCTCTGTGTGTGTGTGTGTGTGTGTGTGTGTTTCTCTCCATTTCTCTCTGTCTCTCTCTATCTCTCCAGTCTTCTGGTAACTTTAAGGGCATCCTCTACCAGGGATGGAGAGAACCTGTGGCCTAAAGGCCACGTGTGACTCTTGGCTGTGGCTTTTTTACTGAGTCCAAGTTTTACAGAACAAATTCTTTTATTAAGAGGATTTGTTCTGTGAAGTTTGAATTCAGTCAAAGGGCTGCACTTGAGGACTTAGAGAGTCATATGTGGTTCCCTACCTCTGCCTAGGGGTGTACAAGGTACATTCATGTACAAGGTATATCATATGTAGGACAGCTATTAAATTTCTTCAACCAAAAGAAATGCTTCTAACACAAAAGACTCACAGAATGCATTAGTAAATTTTTTGAGGCAATCAGGGTTAAGTGACTTGCCTAGGGTCATACAACTAATAAGTGTCTGAGGCTGGATTTGAACTGAAGTCCTCCAAGGGCCAGTGCTCTATCCACTGCACCACCTAGCTGCCACCTGCATTAATAGTTAATACTTTAAATAATAGCCTATAACTCCCATTATTCTCTCCTGAAAGATCTGTACTTACACTTTTGCCTTGGTTCTGCACTGTCAGAAGAACTTGAAAGGGTAAGTGTGGCATAGTGGAGAAAGGGCCAGATTTTGAGGCAGTTGGACCTCAGAGTTAAACTTCTGCTTCAGATGTAACTAGTATGACTCTGGGCGAGTTACTTGAGCTGTCTGGGCTTAGTTACCTATATCTTTTAAATGAGGAGATTATACTTGATGATCTCTAAATCCTTTCCAGTTTTGTGGTCTTCAAGGTTCCAG
Organism: Pseudochirops corinnae; assembly: GCA_028646515.1. Lineage (NCBI taxonomy): Eukaryota > Metazoa > Chordata > Mammalia > Diprotodontia > Pseudocheiridae > Pseudochirops > Pseudochirops corinnae. The sequence goes on along the minus strand of CM053586.1, from coordinate 192,082,325 downwards.
TATTCCAGCAATTAGAATATGCCTTAAGCTTGTTCTCCTGGTGGTGGTGATCTTCTCTGAGAAATGTCATAATAACTTTAGAAAACTCCTATTGCTCATAGTTAGCACTGATTCAAGAATACACAAACTCCTCTTCCTTCTCTTCTTCTTCTTCCCCTCTGCCCACATGGTGAGACGTGGATGCTCTGTTCAAAGGAAGATAATTTTGGTCTCTTATATTTTGTGAGATATCTTGGGGCTTGGGGAATATTTTTTATTTTAATTTCATATTTATTTATCTGTTTTTCAGAAAGCTGGGACAATTAACCCTTTTTCTTGTATAGTTTTCATTTATGAAATATATCTCTGAAAAAACAGGCTTTAGAAAACTTCATTGTGATTTAAATGGAGCTACTTGACTAGCCTTTAAATTCAAATCACTCTGGCTTTCATCAAATGGCCAATAATAGGTCCCAGTCCAAGTCTCTCTTGCTCAGTGTTTGGGCTTTGATGGCTCAGAGTGAATATAAGTAACAATTGTTTTTTGTTCTCAAAAACTCAGAGGTTCTTCCTCTCCCAGTTGGATTCTTTTATAATAGCAAACTAGGCCATCTTTTGTCTCAGTGCTTACTCAGCCCTTAATCACTGCCCCAGACAAACAGACCTGGGAAAGGCTAAAGTCACCCATTGCATCCTCCTGGGCCATCACTAGTCAATTTAACTTTTGTCTTGCCTCTGGACTCTGATGACTTTTGGAGGAGAGAGTGAGGCTGATGACTTTGCCTAGCTCTGCCTCACTTAAATCGAATTCACACACAAGTCAAGACATCACCCTCATGATGTTATTGGTCCTCTTCAAGAACAAAAGATGGGGGGGCAGCTAGGTGATGCCGTGAATAGAGCACAGGCCCTGGAGTCAGGAGGACCTGAGTTCAAATCTGGCCTCTGACACTTAACACTTACTAGCTGTGTGACCTTTGACGAGTCACTTAACCCTGCCTTCCCCCCTCCAAAAAAAAAATAAGGAACAAAAGATGAACAACAATAAACACGAACTCCCAACTCTTGAGGTAATTATCAGATTTGACTAATCAGTCATTTATACTCAGGGAAAGAAACACAAAGCCAGGGGCCCAAAGTCCAAGCTCAAGCTCACTGCCATGTTTGAATAGCTACCATCATTGTGCTTGGGGGGCAGGGGCTGGAGCTGGGACAGAGAGAAAACACGAATCCCTCCTCCCCCTTGAAAAAAGTCTAAGGGAGACACTTAAAGAGTTCTGACTTGCTTAGGAAATAGGAAGAGAGAACACCAGAGGGCAAAATTACTCCTTTCAGGTCTGCTGAATGGACCTCTCTTCACTGCTTCAGCGGCCTTTTCTTTATATTAGCTCCTTTCTCTTGCTGTCATGATAGGAACCAAAGGATTACCATGTCATTCCAAAATCTTTCAGCACGGTATAGATGTGTTCCCCTAAGTGGCTGTGGGTGCTAGGCTCAGTCCCCTATGGGAATGCTCTAGCCAGAGTAGATCAGAGAGAATCCCCCTCATGACTGCCATTACACATAGATTGTCTCAGTTGACCTTCAGGACAATGCTGAGGTGGGTACTATATAAGTTAATACTTAGAGAGGTGAACTAGATGCAAGTCACACAGCCTAGTCAGAGGTAAGATCTGAACCCAGGTCTTCCTGACTGGGGTCAGGAAATTCAGATCACTTTTCTCAGATCACTTAGAATTATAATACAACCACAATATACTTGTACCACTTCCTTTGGCCCATTCCCCATTCCCCCTATTCCACTCTACTCCTACCCCACCTAACTTTGGAGCATTGAATTGACATTCTGTCAGGAAGTTGTTTTTCTTTTTTTAATTTAAACTTTCTTGTTTTTTGTTTGTTTTTGTTTTGTTGCTGTTGTTCCCTACCTTCCAAGTCATAGCTCTATTAGGTTCCAAGCCCTCTTACATACATTCAATTAATTGGCTTTAAAGTGGGGACACAAACACTATCATTATGGATTACTTTGAAAATAGAAAGTGTCATCTCCACCAGTGCTGAGTCCAGTATGATGAGTGTGATGCCAAATAATCTCACTTTGAACAAGCTGAACTTGTTCAATCAGGCTCCATCTGTACTATTTAAAGTCTGTGTTACAGACACCATATGAAAATTGCTGAATAAAAGAAAAAAGAAAGTGGCTACCTCACATCCAGTAAATTAACAAAGATGAAAAAAGATGGGAATAGTCAAGGATATGGACAGATAGGCAGACTAATCTACTATTGGTGGAGGTGAAAAGCAGTCCATCCATTCTGGAAAGCAATTTGGAAATATTCTAATGTCACCTATGACTGGGTAGGGGACAGTGTCCACAAAGGAGCCTTGGCCCTAAACTGAAGACCAAATTTATTCTGGGGCAGCCTGACCATAAAGTCAGGACATTTTGTCCCAAGAGAGATCTATGGAAAAAATCCCTACAACAAAGCTGAGGTATGGCCCAAGAGCCCTTCTAAAAAAATTACTCAACATACAAAATAGTAGATATCAGATTTAGAACAACTACTTATTTTCCACCTTAAGAGAAATGATTAAAGTCCCCAGACCTCAAGTGTTCATTAATATATCCATAAAACATAAACTATGACCCATCATCTCTATTATACTTCCCTCAGAAATAAGAAATACCCCCTAAGAGGCTCACAGAGACTGACAAACAGATGTTACTTTTTTTTTTTTTTAGTCTGTACACTCCAAATAGCAATTTGAGTTTCAAAGCTGTCCAGCTGTCATGGCTAGGGTTTCGATTTTCAGGATGGTCTTATTGATGGCTATCCCTTCCACCAAGAAGTAGCATAGTTGTTACCAGTCAGCACCCAGAAACTCTTGACCTCTCAAATTCACAAGGTGATTCTCAAGATTAGAACTGCCAGTCTCAGAGGATTGCTGTTTGGTCACCTCTGCTTGGAGAAAGAAACACAAAGTAGAAGAGGCAACTAGAAATTTGAGATTCGCCCAATCTCAGATTCGCCCAGACAAGCCCATCTTCTCATTGCCATGTGCTAAAGCTGCCATCGTTGCTTCTAGGGAGTTGGAAAGAAGAAAAATTTCCTTTCATCCCTCAATGAAAGTCCAAGGGAGACAGATAATGTTGACTATGTGCCAACAATGAGGAAGCTTAGAAAAAAAAGAGACCAGAAGTCATCTCTTCTTCCTCACTTCTTGTAGCCCATAGAATGGGTTGTTCTTCATGGCTCAGTCATCTTTGGTATAACATTCCTCACCACTCCACAGTCATGGATATCAAGGAAACAATCAGAACTTTCTGGTCATGCATACTTTTTAGTAAGGAGCCAGAGTATGTATAGGCCAGGGTTCAGGCCCATCCTCATGTACACTCTATGAGAGGTTCCCCAATACACTAGAAAGGGACTGACCCAGAGATCTTACTGCAAGACATACACTGCATTGAGGTCAAAGACAAAGAAAAGTCTAATATATTTATGGGTATTGTGGTGTAGTGGATGGGGCTGTGTAGACTTGGAGAGAGGAACACCTAAGTTCATATTCCTCAGGTAATTATGAACTGTGATCCTAGGCAAGTTGCTTAACCTCTTTCAGCCTCAGTTTCCTCTTCTGTTAACTGGAAATAATCGTTGTACCTATCTCCCAGGATTGTGGCAAAAATTAAATGAAATAATATCTGTAAAAATGTCTTACAAATTTTAAAGTAAGATATAAATGTTATTTTTGGTGCTATTGTTATACACTTAAATATTTTTGCAGCATTTTTTGTAGTTGCAAAGAATTAGAAACAAAGTACATGGTCATCAGTTGGGAAATGGCTAAACAAATTTTGGTCCATAAATGTGAGGAATATTTAGCATAGTCCAGTTTCATAAGAAAAAATAAATATGAAGAATATAGGGTGGCACGGAAAGAACTGTATAAAATTCATAAAGTAAGCAGAGCCAGGAAAACAATATATACAATGATTACAACGGTATAAATAGAAAGAAAAAAACAAAAAGAAAAGAAACTGAAGACTATAATGATAATGACTAAGCTTGACTGCAAGGAAGAGAGATGGAATGCAGGGATGGGAAACTACTGATGTGGTATGTTGTATATGTTGCAGGACTTAATTGATGTGTTGGTAAGTTTTCTAAACAGCTTTTAAAAATTCTTTGTTATAAGGGATAACTCTCTGAATTGGGGAAGAAAGGAATGTATTGGAAAAAGATCAATAAAAACTTTTAAAAATGTTTCCAAACATATAGTTTTACACACATGCCTTATACCTTTACTATTATCAGGATTAGTAAAGGGTGAATAAGGTGCTAAACTTGGATTCAGGAAAGCCTGACTTGAAAGCTTGCCTCTGGCACTGACTTACTGTGTGACCTGGGTAATTCTTTTAAACTCTATGAGTATCAGCCTCCTCCTCTGTCCAATGGGGATATTAACATCTATGCCACCTACCTCATGCAGTTGTTACGGTTATTATCATCAAATAGGGTACGTGCGTAAAGAACTTAAAGCAATATACACATATATATCAGCTATTACTGTTATAGCCGTCATCACTCTTCCCATGACCATCTTTCAGCATCCCCTGGGGCTACCGTTCCATTTTTCCATCTTTGACTTTAGTAATCCTTATATTTGAGGACGTACATGGGCCCAAGGGCTTGAATCCTTTACTTGTCTCATAGGGTCCCCATTGCTTGTAAAAAATCTGCTTGGGAAATGATACGCTGAAGAAGGTACAAATGGCTTTTCCCTAGGCTTATAGTTCACACTTCCTTCTTGCTCAGGTTCCCACCAGGTGCCAAGCTGATGGAGAAGATCCAGGCCATTGCCCAGAACGTCTCTGACATTGCCGTGAAGGTGGATCAGATCCTGCGCCACAGTGTCCTGCACAGCAAGGGTGGGCCTCGCTACCAGCTTCTGGCTGCAGATATTTGCCTTTGCTTTCTCTCATCCCCTTTCCATCTCCAAGTGTTTTCTGTGTAGTAGAGCCCCAGGAAGGTTGGTGATGGTTTCTGCCTGATAGGCTGAGCAAATTACCATAAGGCCGGGTTATTGGACAAAGCTTTCCAAAGTTGGGACTTTTGGAAGGATGGGGCTCCAGGTAATTAATTGGTAACAGTTGATGTAGGAGGTTTAATCTCACTAGATTCAGGGTTAGCATAGCAACCTATCCTATTCCCCTCATTCCTGACCCCCCACCTCGTCAAAAAGAGAAGTTTTAAACTCGGATGGGCAACAAATGGGGGTGGGGCAATGTCTAAATGAATCTTTATTAATTCAGCTGCGCTTGACACCAAGGGGTGGCCCCTTGCTTTCTGCATGTGCTTAACTTAGAGAGCTGAATGAGGTCACTGAGAAGAGATGAGACCTACTCCTATAGCTTTGCCTGAGAGGTTCAAGCTCAAAAAGATTTTGAGAAGATTATGTAAAAAGTGATATGTATGGTGGGGGGAGAAGGGGTAGAAAATACCCCAAGCTTCCTCTAGACAATAGTCGCTCCTACAGTATGATAATAGGTTGGAATTTGGGTTGCCATCACTACCCAAGTCCATACTTTCCCTAATTAATGGGTGAGTAGGTACTGCCAAACCAATGTTCATCCTGCTTGTCCAACGAGACCATTGTTTATAGGAGTGAAATCTGGAAGTAGGGGATGGGGTGGACAAGGCTAAACTCCTATTACTCTTACTAATTCAGTGGCGAGCATAGTAAGCCTGCTGCCTCTGAGGGTACATTGTCTGGTAGGGGGCCATTTCTCCTCTTGAAATCATTGCTGTATGGTATAGGCCCTGTAAGGACTGCCATCTTCTACCCTGAGCATGACTCGGGATCAAAGGGAGGACTAGCATGAATCTCTTGACCCAATCCCTTGAACGTACATGCTTAGAATTCTTGTTTGAGAAGTTGAGTGCTAGGAAAATCCATCTGCCCTTCCCCTCCTATAGTAGATTGACCTATTCCTTTCCGGGGAGCAGGGTGTGACTAGAGAACTTATCTTTCCACATTATCTGCCTTTTCCTCTGACCCTCCTCTCCCAGTGTCCGAAGGCCAGCGGGATCAATGTGAGGTGCCCAATGACCCCAAATACCCAGACTGCTCTGGAAAGGTAGAGGTAAGTAAGCCCCAGATGCTCTGAAGAAAGTATTCTGTGGGGAGGGAGAAAAGGATGTGGATAATCCTTCAGTTAGTTACTTAAGAGAGGCACAGTAGAAATAAAGTGACATTGGAGATTTCAGAAAATGCTAAGTATTGATACAAGGAGCAGGACAGGTCCTGTCTTCGAAATCCAGCTAACCTCTGTACAGAGGGTTAGCCCAGGGTGGTCCTGGTGATGTAGAGAAAGAAAGAGAACACAGTCATAGAGGTGAAGCCCAAAGAAACCTGGTAGTGTAACCCTCTCATTTAGTAGTAAGAAAACTGAGGCCCAGAATGATGAAGTCATTTTCCCAATCATACAGGGAACAAGTTAAATCAAGATTTTGATTCCTCTTATTCCCAATCTAGAGCTCTTTCCAATATACCACAATAACTATGGTGGAGAAAAGACACATGAGGTCTTAGGTGGAGGTGGCAGATGTCAGTGTTTATGACTTACTCTTAATAATTCAGTGGAGAGTACAATAAGCCAGCTGCCTCCGAGGGTACATTGCCTGGCAGGGGGCCTTTTCTCTTGAAATCATTGCGGTATGGTATAGTGAATACATCTGACATCAAGAAGACCAGGATTCTTATTTGTGTTTTAAACACTGGCTGTGAAACTTTGCACTAGCCACTTAACCTCTCCACCTCAATTTCTCTATCTGTTAAATGGGAATGGTAAGGACTATAGTAGCACCTAATTCACTGGGTTAGCGCTAAAATCATAAATAAATGTCCATCATTGTTATTATTATAATCAACTCCTGACTCTATCGCTGATTGATTTTATGACCTTGGGCAGTTGCTTAACCTCTGGGCTTTGCTTCCTCCATTTGTAAAATGAAGGGGTCAAGCTAGATGATGTCTAAGGTCTCTTCCAGTTCTGACTTTCTGTTAATGCTGCTGCTCTCTAACGAACTCCACCCACAGCCCTCCCCCACCCTTCCCTGATCAGGCCCTGCTGTAAGAAGGCAATTATATGCCCTAGGCAAAGTTTGAAAATTGCTCCCCTTGAGTGTTACTGTCCAAGGGAGGCTTTGTGCCTTCATATGCAACTAGACGTCATAAAAATAATACTTCTGTACCCTGGGGAATAGAATTTTTTGGCATGAAAAATGCATACATTTTTTAAAAGTAATTTTAAAATGTCACTTGTTGAAGCTTTTGCTCTCTGTCTCTCTGTCTCTCTCACACACACACACACACACACACACACAAACACACAAACACTCCATGTTTTGCACTTCAGTTAGCATACTTGGTTTATCGATGCAAAGTCAAAGGTATATCTCTAACAAGAAAAAGCAGGAACCATTGAAATCTTAATTCCCCCTGCTGGGTTATATCTGGAACTTTGTGTCAAGTAGGTGTTCATTAAGCACGCTTGGACCTTTGAGACTTTTCTTCTACCCTCACCACCCTAGTCACACTAGCTGTCAGTGGATTCTGGTGCTGGTCAACTACTGTAACCACAACAACCGAGTACTAGAAATTCGTCAGATCCTCTTGCTAATATTGCTGTTATTATTCAAGTCCTGACTCTATCATGATTGATTTCATGACCTTGGGGCAGGCGCTTGACCTCTTTGGGCTTTGCTTCCCCTATTTGTAAAATTTGTAAAATGGTCAAGCAACCACCACGATTATTAAGAAAAATTTCTTTCCTGTGACAAATTCACAAATGCTTCAAAGATTTTAAATGGTCATTTTGCAAGGAAAAAAAAAAGAAATTTCCATGAAAATTTTATTAAATACTTTAAAAGAATAGGGGCACCTAGGTGGCGCAGTGAATAGAGCACCAACCCTGGAGTCAGGAGGACCTGAGTTCAAATCCAGCCTCAGACACTTAACACTTACTAGTTGTGTGACCTTGGGCAACTCACTTAACCCCAATTGCCCTCCCCTCCCCACTCCAAAAAAAAAAATAATAAAATAAAAAGAATAGCAAAATTGTACCATAATAGATTTGCAGCTTCATGTACTATTTTCTTTTCTATTATACTATGTTATGGAAATGCTTATTTTATTCCATAGACTAAAAATAATTTTTTTAAAAAATAAAATAACGTGACCAACTAAAGAAGTTACAAAGGATACAATTTTGACTTGGTCTAGTGTAAATTCTAAGTAAAGATGGTTTATTCTTAGCCCAAATTAGGTTTGGGGGTGACACTGCATCTCAGTACCATGAGATCCTTAGTCTCTCTAAGATCCTGACTGCCAGTTTTCTTTCTAGTTCGGTACCTTCAGGTTGCCTCCCTGGTACAGGCTCTGGGAAACCCCTAGAACTCTGATTGCATCTTCTCCATTTGATGAGACATTTGCTTGAGACCATAAGCCTTTCATTATAGCTAGGCCCAAATCTCTTACTCTTACTAGCCTAGCCCTCCATTGTCCATCTACTTCCTACCCTTGATCCTATCAAAATATCTATGCCCAAAGCTGTTACCCTTAAACTAGCCTAGCCCTCCTTGTCTGTCATCTCCAAGTAGCCTTCAACTGTTTCCCACCCTTAATCTCATTATTGGAATGTGACCTCATTTGACTCCTCCTCAAGACACTCCCCAACCTTCTCCTCTAGACCACCCCTAGGACCCTCCCACAATCTTTCTGTATATATAAGCTCCATCTTGCCTCCATGAGGGGGCTGAGAATGATCTAGGGCAGACTCACTCTGTGTCAGATTATTCTGGCCCACTTGTCCAATACAAGCGTCACAGATACTGAGGCTCCTTAAGAGTCTACCCATTAGGGTAAAACTTTAATAAACTTTGCTTTACTTTGGCTGCAAGAAGACTTGAGTCGAATTCATTTGGCAGGACCTGGCGTGTTGGTATTTTGGGGTCTTGAACACTCCTAAACCTTAAACCTCAACACTTCACTCCTACTACCTTGTGCCAATTTGAGATGATATATCCTGCTACCACTCCCCCATTAGAATGTAGACTCTTTGAGGGCAGGAATTATGTCCTTTATCTTCTTTGTACCCTCAGCATCTAGCATAATGCTTTGTACATAGCCCTTTAATGTTTGTTGAATTAAATTGGAATTTTTTTTTAAAGATAAAAATAAGATTTCCAGGGAAGAAGGCATATAAATGTCCAAGACAGGGGTGTTAGAAGGTTTGTACAGAATGACCTGAAGTCCATTGGAAAGCTCTTTGAGGCTAAGTTGGAAAATGTCCCAATTTCTAGAGGGTCAGAGGATAAGGAACATGACAGGATCTGAAAGGGCCAAATGTAGCTACAGAATGGAGGTGAAGTTGAAGGCCCAAACCAGGTGTTGAAGTTCAAGGTTTAGGGGTGCTTGAGACCCCAAAATACTAACACACCAGGTCCTGCCAAATGAATTCGACTCAAGTCTTCTTGCAGCCAAAGTAAAGCAAAGTTTATTAAAGTTTTACCCTAATAGGTAGACTCTTAAGGAGCCTCAGTATCTGTGACGCTTGCATTGGGCAAGTGGGCCAGAATAGTCTGACACAGAGTGAGTCTGCCCTAGATAATTCTCAGCCCCCTCATGGAGGCAAGATGGAGTTTATATACAGAAAGATTGTAGGAGGGTCCTAGGGGTGGTCTTGAGGAGATGTCAAATGAGGTCACACTCCAATAATGAGATTAAGGGTGGGAAATAGCTGAAGACTACTTGGGGATGACAGACAATGGAGGGCTAGGCTAGTTTAAGGGTAACAGATTTGGGCTAGGTATAATGAAAGGCTTATGGTCTCAAGCAAATGTCTCATCAAATGAAGAAGATGCAATCAGAGTTCTAGGGGTTTCCTAGAGCCTGTACCCCATCAAAAGGAGGGGTCCCAAAAATGGACCATGCACCAAAGGAAAAAAAATGAGGGGAGAGAGATTGTTTTCAGCTCTATAGGTCAGGGACAGGTTCATGGAGGTAACTGATCTTGGCCTCGAAGGAAAAAAAAACTAACAAAAAAAGCCTATGAGGAGGAAGCCTGTTCTAGATGTCAGAAGACTGACTGAAAATATGTAGAAAGGGCAGGAGGAGATTGAAGAATAGCTCATAGTGTAATTGGCTAGAATGCTGTATGAGAGAATGGGAACAGTCAGTTTCCTATTTAGACTTTTCTGGAGAATATTCAGCATGTGGTTGGTAAGGCTACTCTTCAGTGAAACTGGACTTTTTCATCTGTTGTTCTAAGCTTGCAACTTGTAAAGCCCCTTAACTGTCTGTATAGCCTCGGTGGAGGACACTCTCTGTCTCTGAAGCTTTTGCACTGGAAATTAACTTTCTCTGACTGTCAGAAACAGATTGCTCTTATTTTCATGTTTCAAAGCCTTTTGAGTCCCTTTTGAGAGTCCATTAAATTCCAATTTCCTAAGTAAATATCTTTAGCTCTTAGCTCATTAACAGAACAGCAATGCCTAATATTGGCATATGCTCCCCCTCACCTCTACCTCCTAGAATTCCTAGCTTCCTTCAGATCCCAGTTCAGCAGTCACTTCCTTCTTAAGACCTTTCCTGATCTGTTATTTGTTGTTTAGTCGTTTCAGTCATGTCTGACTCTGTGATCCCGTTTTGGGGTTTTCTTGCCAAAGATACTAGAATGTTTTGCCATTTCCTTCTACAATGGAGTAAGGCAAACAGAGGCTAAGTGACTTGCCTAGGTTCACACAGCTAGTAAGTGTCTGAGGTCAGACTTGAACTCAGGAAGCTAAGGCTTCAGATCTGGTGCTCTATCCACTGTGCCACCTTTTGAAATTACTTTACATAGACTTTGTCTTTGTTTACTTCTGTACAGGTCTTTATCTACTTTTGTCCCCTATGGAATGTAAGCTTCTTGAGGGCATGAACTCTTGCTTTTTGCCTTTGTATGCCCAGTGCCTACCACAGTGCCTTGCAGATAGTAGGTGGTTTAGATGTTTTTGGAATTTGTTGACTTGAAGTCCTTCACGATTGCTTGAGTTTTCAGGTTTCCAGTTCTGACCACATCCCTAATTTCTTTTTGTTGAGCTGTCTCTTAGGTACTCCCAGAGGAGTCAAACTTTCCCCATTAACTTCTTATGGAATGTGATTGTTTTAAGTACAAATTAAAATTATATACAAAATCTCCAACAAAAAAAAAGTTTCCAGGGTGGCTAGGTAGTGCAGTGAATAGAGCACTGGCCCTGGAGTTAGGAGGACCTGAGCTCAAATCCAGCCTCAGACACTTAACACTTACTAGCCATGTGACCTTGGGCAAGTCACTTAACCCCAATTGCCCTGCCCTTTCCCCTCCAAAAAGCAAAAACAAAAATAAAAATAAAAAGAAGTTTCCTCATGATCAACCTTTCATCTCTCCTCTTCTTAGTGGAACTAGTCAGTTAGATGCCAGAGAGAGGTGAGACCATACACTCAAGTTCCTTCACAACCAGTGGTACCAGGCAAACTGGGGGATTTTTGGTGACAATTTCTCTCAGGATTACCCTAAGAGAGTAATATTCTAGTTCCCCAGTTTTTTCCTCCTCTTACCATTGCCTTTACCCTTGCCCTCCTGCTCCAGTCCATCCCCTCTGGAAACAGTCGTTTATTTGTCCAGATCTGGTTGCCCCATTAAATATTCCAGAAATTACCACTGAATAATGATAATTCTGCATATATCTGAGGGAGAGTGAAGGGTGTACTATCCGCAGGGCCTCACCCTTGTGGTGAGCACTTCTGTTCTCAGGAGAAAGTGTGGTACAGTAGAAGGCATGCTGAATCTATAATCAGCAGAAATATGTGTTTAATCCTGGCTCTGACACTTATTAGCTTTGCAACCATGGGAACATCACTTAACGTCTTATGTACTCAGTTTCCTCACCACATCAGGATTTACCTCACAGGGTTGTTGTGAAAGTCAAATGAGAAAATGTGTGTAAAGTGCTTTAAAAATACAGTTAATTTTGACCCACTTTTCCACACTTTGAGACTCTGTCATGGACTTAATAGAACCCAGGATCCCAGATCTAGGACTGGGAGGGACCTCAGAGAGCCAGTCCCCTTATTTTATAGAAGAGGAAACTGAGTCCTTTGGAGGTAAGGTGATTTGACCAAGATCTCACACATAGTAATGAGGATTTTAACCCTGGACCTCTGAGTACAAACCCTGGACCTCTGAGTACTCTTTTGATTCTACCATGCTGCCTCTGGAGTTCAAGGAAGAACTATCCATGCCATTATCAGGTCCCTCTATGAGGGGAGAACATAAGTAAAATAGTAGGATTGCCCTTGTCTTGTTCCTTTCCTCACACCTCCCCATTTCCACCTTGCTCTTGGCTTACTCACCTTTATTACTGGAGGATGAACTGAAGTTATAAGCAATTACCACAAAGTTTCCTGATGGTCTCCATCATAATTAAGTCAACTGATTCTACTATAAGTGACTGGGTCAGTACTGGGAGGTAAGGGCTTAGAGTCTGTTCTCTTGACTTTGGGTTTTATTCCTCTCTGCAGTGGATGCATGCTCGGTGGACGTCTGATCCCTGTTATGCCTTCTTTGGTGTGGATGGCACTGAGTGCTCCTTCCTAATCTACCTCAGTGAAGTAGAGTGGTTCTGTCCCTTAATGTCTTGGAGGAATCAAACAGCAGTGTTACCTGCCCCTAAGCCCCTTCCCAAAGTCCAGGTAAGGACTTTGCATGACAAAATTATCTGGGTAGTGAGACCAGTGGAAGACCATTAACTTGTTTCTATACACTTCCTCCACCCCACAGACCCTTTTGAGCAAGAAACCTTATAGATTCCGAGGCTTGATCAGTCTATGAGGTGTAGCCTACAGAATAGGATGTAAAAAAAAGTACGGGTCCCTCTCATGTCCAGCTGAAAACTATCATGCCAACCCTCTATATCCACCTCCTTTACTATCTCTGGTCAAGAGGTTCCCAGACATGTGGGCAGTTTAGATCACTCACAGGCAAGTTTTAGTGTGGGAACCCTAGAAGCCCATCCTGTGGTGGATCCAAATTCAATGAGTGGAGGCATAACTGATCCAGTCTCCCAGCTAAGGCCAGGGAATCAACTGAGATGAGTTCTGAAAGGAACACTTTGACTCAGAATCTTAGTGCTAGGACTGGTCATTTCTCCTTCTATTCCTGTCCCAGAATCCAGATACTCTTGAGGAGTAACACCCAAGGTTCTAAAGGTGTCTCTGTAACCAGGGATGGAGAAGTCCTAGTGGAACCCAGGTTCCTGATGGTCAATCAATAAGCATTTATTAAGCACTATAGAGCCTAGAGATACAAATGCAGAAATGAAACTATCCCTACACTCGTGGAGCTTCCAATATAAAAGTTATGGCCATTTTAAAGGGAGCCTTGGTGTAGGCTATTACAGTTACTGTGAGTGAAGTAATAAGGCAACAGATTATCACATATTTTCCAATGGCAATGGTAGTATTGATTTATTATTTCCAGAGCAAGTGCAAGAGGCCAAAAAGGAAAGATGAGTACATATGTAGTGGGTGGGTAGGTAACAAAATGTCCACATTGTCTATGGCCTGGTACCCTGGAATATGGTTGGATAATGAGAGATTAATTGACACTCCCTCCCCCAAAACCTGCTGGGTACAACTGTCCCATACTAAACATCAGTGTCTGCACCCCTCTTATCCCCTACAGGCAGCTTTCCGAAGCAATCTCTCCCACCTCTTGGAACTGATTGGAAGTGGGAAGGAGTCATTGATCTTCATGAAGAGGAGGATCAAGCAGTTGGCAGCTCACTGGACTCTGGCAGCACAACGCCTGGAAGCAAAGCTAAAGGGAGCCAGGAGAGACCAGAAGCAGGTATGTGAGGAAGACTTCCCCTGGGGCTATACCAGGAGATTCACACCCTGATGTGGGACTGTGCTCTTGCCCTGTCACACCCTGACTTCCATGCCACCAGCTCCCTTGCTAAAAGCTATATCCACCACTTAAAACAAATAATATTGACCCCTTCTTCTCTCTCACCTTACCCTAATGCCCAAGGTAGTTACATTGAGGGAAAGTTCTTACTTACTACACACTCTGCATGCCCTTAGAGATCCTTCTCAGAGCCCTGAAGCTTAGATTGAGTTTCTATTGTGGTCTGGGCTATTGCCATGGAATTGTATGTCCTTATGAGCAAAGGACTTCCTCTCACAATGAATACACAACAAAGCAAGATGAAGGATGAAAGATGAAGTACTGCAGACCCCAGACACCTACTTAAGTTTGGATCTCTTAACTACCAGGCACTAGCAGGCTACTTGATAAATGGAATTCTACTGAAGTTTGAGCCAAAGCCAAGGGAATAAGAAGGTACATGAATTAGGACAGATCACTTCCAAAGCCTAGGAGAAGGATAGGACACATGGCTTCTGGCCTGTAGGATAGCCTGTATGCTATATCTTTCTACTATTAGTGGTAGGAGCAGCAATGATCTAGTTTTTGGGGAATTTATCTGTCTTACTCTGGATACTTATTTTACCATGCTCATAAGGCTCCCCCATCTCTTCTAGATACCTATATACATTGCTGCCACATAAGAAATCAATTCTAGTTTAGAGATGGCATCTGCTACTGATCAACTTCCCCAGCCTCCTGAGATAGGGTAAATCTAGATAAAGCTTTGATTTTTTTTCTTTATACTGACTCACTCTTCTCTCTTGGCTTCAGATCCTCATCCATATTGGTTTCTTGACAGAGGAATCTGGGGATGTGTTCAGCCCAAGAGTACTGAAAGGGGGACCACTGGGTGAGATGGTACAGTGGGCAGACATCCTAGCTGTCCTCTTTGTCCTGGGTCATAACCTGAAGATCACTGTGTCCTTGAAAGAGTTGCAAAGGTGAGTGTGTGGAAGAGTCTGTTGCAAAAGTAGAGGTGAAAAATCACCCTGGTTTTCATTGGAAAGAAGCACTGCAGGGATCTCAGTTGTTCAGCAATCTGGCTGGAGAACATGAACTTCAGAAGGCCTGGTCAAGCCAAAGATACTAAGATCTGTGATCATTAGAAAGAATTTCTGGTGTTCTGATTAAACTTCTCAGTATAAAATGTCCTATTGTACATGTCCACATCATTCTTCCTCAGAACAGAAATGTTTAAAATTTTGAAATCCACTGAGGCCATACAATATATCTTGTTATTCAAAGGGAGTTTCCATCCCAGTCAAAGTCTTATTTCTATGTGAAGCGAAGTTCTATTATTTGTGTTCAATATTTGGCCAATATTATCGTAATAGAATTGTACTGAATTGTATAGGTCACCTCTCCTCTGCTTCCCCGATCCTGACAGGAACTGGTACTTCTTTAGGATTCCTCCCACTGGGATGATTCTCGGCCCCATTCTAGCACAACATGAGTAAGTTGAACATCAGGTCCCAAGTGTCAGCTGGTGTTTCTTTACTCCTGTCCTGACTATTATAAATAAGTCTGTAGATGGAGGCAGAAGACTGGGGAATTAGAGGTTATTGCCTTTGGCTGCTGAGAAAAGTCTTTCAAGAGCATTGAGAAGGAAGGAAGAATAATATAGAGATTTCTGATTTGTGGTTTCATTCCTCCCTCAAATCTGCTTTCCCCTGGTATTTCCCAAGGGCCCACCCAGGCATACAAAATACAAAAATACAAAAATCACTGGCAAATGAATTAAACACACTCTTTCAGGTCATGGTTGCCTCTTTTTAGTAAGCTCCCAGTTATATATAATAAATGAGATCTGACTCTCCATGGTGCATGCATCCTGAAGGATTATCAGCTCAAGATAAACTTTGTCCACTTGACAGTTTTGCTTAGGGTCAACCCTGCATAGTGTTATCAGTCTTGTTCCTTCTAGGTAGTGCACACAAATAAGCTGCCCAGGTTTTGGAGCTGTCCCAGAATGGTAGTGCTGAAGGAAGAGAAAGGCTTCACCAGTACAGGGAGCTAGAACTAGCCTTTTTATAGAACATTGCTGTTTCTGTTGTCTGAAGCCTTTTTCTACTGAGTTGTGTATAAGTGTTACCTGCATGAGAACAGGGTTGCTCCTTGAGACAGAAATGTAGTTGAACCCAAGTCATTCACAACACTGCTTCCTATAATTAGAAATACTTCCCAGTTCCTGCTGAACAGAGAGCTTGAGAGATTTATTGACAATATCTGTGGGAATAAATGCAACATAGTCACAAAATTATTGTAAATAATGAAAGAGGAAGATTTCCCATGCCTGTGAATCTCTAGAAGTTGCTGAGAAAGAGGAGTCAAAACCTGGGAAATGGGGGAGGAATGCTTAGGGAGAGGTTGTTTGCTAAGTTGCAAAGGCTCTGTATACCATTGATTTTATACCAAGTGATTATAACAGCATGGTAGACCTGTAGCATCAATACTTATAGCTTCAAAAAGGTACCTAGGCTTAATACAGGGGCACTGTGGTTTGGTGGAGATGATAATGTTTTGAGAGTAGAAAGTACAACATCCTAGGCTTAATTACATTACTATCTGGACTTGGGCAAGTAATTTAACCTCTGGACCCTATATATGACATAGGGACAATATACCGGCTTATTCATACATCTCCAAGATGCTGTTGGGATAAGATCATAGAATCACAGAATTGGGGAGTTAAAATAGATGTCAGTGGTCACTGAGTCCTATCTATACATAAAAGGAGTCCCAGTAAATGACCATCCAGCTTCTACTTGGCAACATCTAATGAGGGAAAACCTACTTCTCTAGAGATTCCACTCTTGTGTTGCTCTAATTGTCAGGAATTTGTTGTTTTTTTCTGACACCAAGTAAATTTTCTCTTTTTGCAACTTACACCATTTGTTTCTGATTTTCTCCCTCTGGATAAAATGGAGAAAAATTAGCACTTCTTTGAAATATTTTAAAAATATTCCCATTTTTCCTCAAGTCTCTTCTCCAGACTAATCATCATTTATTCCTTTAATTGATCCTCAAATAACACAGATTCAAGGACCTTAACTATTCTTGTTGCCTTCCTAGATGTTCTCTATCATATTCATGTCATTTTTAAACCATAGATCCCTGAACTGAACACAATATTCCAGATAAAGTCTGATGAGAACAGAATACCAAGGAACTATTATTGCCTCCCAAATCCTGGAAGCTATGCCACTGTGATTGGAACCCTGGATTTAATTCATTCACCTTTTTGGCTTTGACATCACACTACTGACTCACGTTGAACTTTCAATCCACTAAAACCCCAGATCTTTTTCATAACAGTTGTATAACCCTTCCTTTCCTGTCTTATATTTGTTAAAGTGAATTTTCATACCCAAATGTAAGACTTTATGTGTATCTTTATTGAATATAATACTATTGGATTCAGCCCAATATTCTAGCCTGTTTTTGGAGCCTGACTCTGTTATACAGCATGATAGCTTAGTGTTATCCACACATCTGGTGAACAGCCACCTATACCTTTTTCCAAATCATCCATTTAAAAACAGTTAAAAGCATAGACCCAAGTACATCTCTCAGGTATTCTACTGAAGTCTTCCTACCATGTTAACATGGAACAATTAACAACTACTCTTTTAATCTAGCCATCCAATCAGTTCCAAATCTAATTGTATTATCACCTAATCCACTTCTCTCCATCTGCTCCACAGCTCTGTAATATGTCCATTGATCAGCAAAGATATCATAAATCAGTGAAGATGGGGTCATTGGGTTTAGTAGTCCAAGAAAGAGATTATTCTAAATAGAAAATTCATTTTAATTCAACAAACATTTATCATGCACCTACCACTTGTAAGACTGTGCTAAGCACTGAACCTACAAAGACAAAATGGTCCCTGGTCTCAAGGACTTTGCTTCATATTGGGAAGACACAATATGTAAATAGACAAGTAAATGCATGATGAAATGTTCTCATACTTCAAGTCACTCCCAGAGAGATCTCAAATCTCCTTTCACCTATACTCTTGGAACTTTCAATATGACATATGTTTTTGTTGTACTTTTGCATGTTGGAAGTTTTGAGAAGAGTACGATCCAGCAGAGAGGCTAGATCCCCCAATTCTTCACTTGTAATAATTAAAAGGATGATCTCAGTTGTTTGCTGTCACAACTGGTTTATACCAAGACAGATCTAACTATTGTCGCCTAATACCATGTGAGTATATATGCCAATGTGAAATCTAGCTTAGGTAAAGCAAAATTTTGTAAAAACTTTATCAATCTCAGAGAATTTTCTTAAGGATGTGTTTTCTAAATCTCACAAGGTGCAGAAAAAAACAGCTAAAGGAAAACAAATCAAAACAAAAAAAATTGCTGTGTTCCTTAAGATAGAATATAAGCAGATTAACAAAATTAACTTAGTTCATACTTTAAAGATAGACAACATAATAGAGTGGCAGAAGACTGGCCTTGAGTCAGGAAGACTTGTGTTCAAATCCTTCCTCTGATACATAGTTATGATAGCTAGGTGAACTTGGGCAAGTTGTTTAACTTCCCAGTGCCCCATTTATGTCTTCCAGCTCTAAGACTGCAACTTATCTCTGAGACAGAGAGAGAGAGAGAGAGAGAGAGAGAGAGAGAGAGAGAGAGATCCCCACACCAGTGAAATCACAAGCCCAACCAAAAAGAATAAATAAAACATTTGGAATTGAAAAGGATCTTAGAAATCATGTAGTCCATTCTTCTTACTATTCTGACAGGAGTATTGAGGTCCAGAGAGGATAAGTGAATTGCCCACAGTCTCATGGTTTATAAGTGGCAGGGGCAGGATTTACATCTAGATGTTTAAACTCCAAATCTAGCATTCTTTCTGCTTAACTGTCTCCCAAAAGACTTTCTTCTAACCCCATAAGCAAGAAGGTCCCATAAATCACCAAGGAAAGTGTTTCAGCTTTTTCTTGCTTTTGTTGTTTTTTTTTTTTTTTATATTCCTGGTTCAACTTAGTATGGATTCCTTGTGTAGGAAAGGGCATGGATGTTGTGTGTTGCTGCAAGTGTCTACTTGTAACTCTATGATTATAGGTTGAAAACCAGAATTAAATTGTTGTACAGTAACAGGCATAGAAACACAATCGTAGATTCTGAGCAGGAAAAGATCTTAGAGGTTATCTCTCTAGTCCAACGCTCTCATTTTGTAGATGAAGAATCTTAACCCAGAGGAGTGACTTGGCAAAAACCACACATGTAAGAAGTGGAAGACCTGAACCCAGGGCCTCTTATTCTAGAGCCAACACAGGAGAGATATATGGTTTTAAAAATGTGCTTCAGGGCACAAAGCCATTCAAAAGACTTTACAAATTTGCCAAGCCCTAGATTTGGGTACTAAATATAATGGGTTGGGTTGGGAACCAAATCTGTGATTGGAGGCTAGCTTTAAGAACAAAGACTTTTAAATTTATATAAGGATTTATTCTAAGCCCCTATTTGCTAGTGGAAAACAATTTAAAATATCTTCAGATCAGTGACAATGGTACATGGTATGTTGAAAAGTAAAGATTGGTAGTATGATACATGGATGGAAATACTATGCTTGAGGGAGAAATAAATGTCCCAGGGGAAATGATGAAATGGTATTCTTATGACTACCTAGGTATAGTTCTGCCCAAGATTCAAATGAACGTAGTGACAAATCCCAATTTGTTTTGTTTAATCCTTTACTTGAATATGTTGGGTTTTTTCTCTTTCCACTAAGTTTTGGGTTTTTTTAAGGGAAGAGGGTTAGGTGGCTGGAGACAAGAAGTGGGGTGAAAACATGTAGGTAAAAGAATGGTGCTTTGATTTCCCAAAACTATTCCTTCTATTCCAGGGTCACATTGGTACTCAAATAAATGCTCTGCTCCCAGTCTTGGATTTAAATATGGCTAATAGACTTAAAGGTCAAAGATAGCATCTCCTCTCATCTTATGGTAGTAATTTCAATCTTGAAAGAGAGCATCAGCAGAGGTGTAATTAAATATGCACCATGCACCACACTGCCAGGCCAGCAGGAGTAAGTAGCATCCTCTAGGATCAATTGAAATTTGGGTTTCCCAGCCCAGAAGCCATCACATAGGAGCATAGCTCAGGTTAATATAAAAATAGGTCAGTGAGATGTAAAGTTAATCTGAATTTAGAGACATACTTTTCAGCTTCGGTGCTGGAAATGTCTCCCTTGGATGGTGAAATGACCTGTGCAGGGAAATTAGCAGAACATAGATACCACTTATAGATTTATTTTAGTTTATTCACAGATGCTCCTGGCAGATGTCTAAATAATGATGCTGCACAGATAAGCAGGTTTCTCCCTGTTCCAAATGCACATCTGGATTTGCTGTTACAAAGTATCATATTACTCCTGGTGCAATACTACTCTATGTGCAGCATTGTAATAACCACAGGCTCCCTGACAAGGCCATTGTAAGGTGCTGTAAGACATCCCCCGAAGCAGAGCAGATCCATCTGCCAGTTACATTATGAGGTATTATTACAAGAGTTGGGATCAAGTGATTTGTGTTTTTTCCTTTTCCTTCTTTTTTTTTTAAACCTAGGCCTTTCCCTTCTAGCTTTCTTGGGATCAGTCATGCTCTTTGATTTTATTTGCATAACTGAGCTTTTAGTCCATTCATGAGTGAAATTGGTTTTAGTAAAAATTAGTTGACTTAACTGGCAAATGATGAAAGCCTGAATAAAAAATGTTTAAAGAAGGAGGGCTGGGAGGAAAAATCATGTTCTCTTTGGAGCAAGTGGCTTGAATGAAAATAAATCTCTAGGTCCATAAAACAATAGGAAGGGTGGTGTGGCAAAGCCAAGATGGTGGAGAAAGGTAGTGACTCACCTGAGCTCTCCTCAAAACCCCTCCAAACATTTAAATAATGCCATAAAACAA
The DNA here is from genome assembly GCA_028646515.1 of Pseudochirops corinnae. Lineage (NCBI taxonomy): Eukaryota > Metazoa > Chordata > Mammalia > Diprotodontia > Pseudocheiridae > Pseudochirops > Pseudochirops corinnae. The sequence goes on along the minus strand of CM053586.1, from coordinate 192,061,413 downwards.
TTCTTGGAGCAACAGAACCCACAAAAGGATGAAGTGAAATAATTTTCCAGCCAAAGACAGATTAGAAGGTCAGAAGGAGAAGTCTGTCTCACCTGGATGAGAGTAGAACACAGTCTAGCACAGGCCACACCAGCAAATCAGGAGCAGGCCTTGAGAGACTGAATCAGCAGCAGCAGCAGCTGCTTCTGGAGCTCTCAATCCACATATGGTAAGGGGGTTGAACAACTTGTCAGAAAGAGATTACAGTGGTCACTGAGGCAGAACTCTGCTGCTTTGCCTATACCCTGATCCAGGTCACAGTCCTGGATGGCAGTCCCAGGGCAAGGAGGAGCACTAGCACACCAGATCTTGTGGCTGCAGTGGAGGATGGACCCTTGTCATATAGTTCCAGGCCAGAAAACAGTGCTTGTGGTCCCTCACAGACCAGAGCACAAGCGAGGAGAGTAGTAAACACACCTCTCCTTAGATCACACCACCTTGGAAGAAATGAAAACTTTAGAGGTCCCCAGAAGTATCTCTGAAAATAACTACACAAAACCCCTGAAGCATGGAACGGTGCACCCTCCACCCTGGAAGCAGAGCTCTATTTTAACAAAGAGTTAAAATTCAAGAAATAGACTGGAAAAATGAGCAAACAATAGAAAAAAATTCTGACCATAGAAAGTTATTATGGTGATAAGGAAGATCAAAGCACACAGTCAGAAGATAACAAAGTCAAAGCTCCAACATCCAAAGTCTCCAAGAAAAATGTGAATTAGTCTCAAACCATGGAAGAGCTCAAAAAGGATTTTGAAAATCAAGTAAAAGAGGTAGAGGAAAAATTGGAAAGAGAAATGAGAGAGATGCAGGAAAATCATGAAAAATGAATCAACAGCTTGGCCAAATAGAAAAAGAGGCACAAAAATTCACTGGGAAAAAAACTCCTTTAAAAGTAGAATTGACCAAATGGAAAAAGAGGTACAAAAGCTCACTGGAGAAAATAATTCCTTGAAAATTAGAATGGAGCAAATGGAAGCTAATGATTTTATGTGAAATCAAGAAACAATAAAACAAAACCCAAAGAATGATAAAATAGAAGACAATGTGAAATATCTCAGTGGAAAAGCAGCTGACCTGAAAAATAGATTCAGGAGAGATCATTTTAAAATTATTAGATGACTTGAAAGTCATGATCAACAAAGGAGCCTAGACATTATCTTTCAAGAAATTATCAAGGAAAACTGCCCTGATATCCTAGAACCAGAGGATAAAATAGAAATTGAAAGAATCCACCTATCATCTCCTGAAAGAGATCTCAAAATGAAAACTCCTAGGTATATTATAGTCAAATTCCAGAGCTCCCAGATCAAGGAGAAAATATTTCAAGCAGCCAGAAGGAAACGATTCAAGTAACATGGAGCCAGAGTCAGGATAACACAAGATTTAGTAGCTTCTATGTTAAAAGATCAGAGGACTTAGAATTTGATATTCCAGAGGACAAAGGAGCTAGGATTACAACCAAGAATCACCTACCCAGCAAAACTGAGTATAATCCTTCAGGGGGGAGAAATGGACAGACATTCAATGAACAGAGGACTTCCAATCATTCTTGATGAAAAGACCAGAGCTGAATAGAAAATCTGACTTTCAAATACGAGACTCAAGAGGAGCATAAAAAAGGTAAGCAGGAAAGGGAAATCATAACGGAAAACATTTTATTAGGTTAAATTGTTTACATTTCTACATGGGAAGATAATACTTGTAACTCATAAGAATTTGGGCAGTTAGAAGGAATATATATATAGACAGAAGGTACAGGTGTGAGTTGAATATGAAGGAATGATATCTAAAAAATAAAATTAAGAGGCAAGAAGGAGGAATGTACTGGGAGAAAAGGAAAAGGAGAGGTAGAATGGGGTAAATTATCTCATATAAGAGGCAAGAAAAAGCTTTTACAAATGGAGGGGAAAGGGGAAGGAGGTGAAGGAAAGTGAGTGAACCTTAGTCTCATAAGAATTGGCTCAAAGAGGGAATAACATACACACTCAACTGGGTATAGAAATCTATCTTATCCTACAGGAAAATAGGAAGGGAAGGTGATAAGAGAAGGGAAGATGGAGTGATAGAAGGGAGGATAGATTGGGGGAGGGATAGTTAGAAGCAAAACACTTTTAAGGAGGGAGAAGGTGAAAGGAGAGAGAGAATAGAATAAACAAGCAAGGGAAATAGGATGGACGGAAATATAGTTAGCAATAGTAACTGGAAAAAATGTGAAGCAAATTTCTCAGATAAAGGCCTCATTTCTCAACTGAGTCAAATTTTTAAAAATAAGAGCCATTCCCCAACTGATAAATGAGCAAAAGATAAGAACATTCAGGTGAAGTAATCAAAGCTATCTATAGCATTATGAAAAAATGTTCCAACTCACTATTGATTGGAGAAATGCAAATTAAAACAATTCTCAGGTACTACCCTATATGTATTAGATTGGCTAATAGGACAGAAAAGGAACATGACAAATATTGGAAAGGATGTGGGGAAAAACAAGATATTAATGCATTACTGGTGGAGTTCATGGAATTATGATTCAACCATTATATGGAGCAATTTGGAACTATGCCCAAAGGGCTAAACCTTTTGATCTAGTAATACCACTACTAGGTCTATATCCCAAAAGATATTTTTAGAAAGGGAAAAGGAACTATATGTACAAAAATGTTTATAGTAGCTCTTTTCTGGTGGCAAAGAATTGGAAATTGAGGGGATGCCCATCCATTGGGGAAATGCTGAACAAATTGTACTATGTGCTTATGATGGAATACTATTGTGCTTTAAGAAATGATGAGTAGGATGCTCTCAGAAAAACCTGGAAAGACTTATAGGAGCTGATGCAAAGTGAAATGTACTGTGTACAAAGTAATAGCAATATTATAAGATGATCAGTTGTGAATGACAACTATTCTCAGCAATACGATGATCAAAGACAGCTCTGAAGGACTTATGATGAAAAATGCTATCCATCCCCAGAGAAAGAACTAATGGTGTCTATATACAGACTGAAGCATACTTTTTTTTTTACTTTATTTTTCTTGAGGGGTTTGTTTGGGGTTTTTCTGGTCTATGTTTTCTTTTACAACATGACTTATAAGGAAATGTTTTGCATGAATCCATATATATATATGTATGTGTGTGTATATATATATATATAAATATATACATATATATACACACATATATATATACATATATATAACCTATATTGAATTACTTGCCTTTTCAGTGTGAGGGGTGTGGAGGAAGGAAGGGAGGGAATTTGGAGTTTTAAATCAAAATTTTAAAAATGGGTGCTAAAAATTGTTTTTATATGTAACTGGAGAAAAATAAAATACTAAACAAATTTTTAAAAAATCAATAGACTATTAAAGCAATAAAGGACCTCAGAGATAATCTAGTCCTAGTCCCACATTTTACAAACGGGAAAACTAAAGTGAAGAGAGAAGAAATGACTAGGCAGAGTTCATATAGCTAGCTAATAGCAGAGCTGGGCCTAGACTCTTGATTACCAGTTCAGTCCTTTTCCTCTCTAGTATTTTCTTCCCCAGCAGATCCATGATCTCACTGATATAGAAAGGTCTTCCAGTAAGCGGATCATAAGATCTGTGGAAGAAGAGACTAAAATCATATTTTTAAAGCTGGATGGGACCTTAGCCATCATCTAGTCCAAACCCCTCATTCTACATATGAAGAAACTGGGGCCAAAGTGCCTTGACCAAAGTTACATAGGCAAGTAGCAGGAATCAAACCCAAGTGCTCTGATGCCAAATCCAGAGCCTTCCTACATTTTATAGCATGTGATCTACCCAAAAAAACTGATTTATACTCAGCTTTTCAACATCGATGTTGGGCCCCAGTTTCCCTTTTGTAAAAGGAGGAGATTGGGCTAGATCATCCCAAAGGTTCCTTCTAGCTCCAGTATTCTATGGTTCTAACATATCTGTTTCCTGGAATGAGATTGTTTGTTGGCATATCTGTTTGTTGGATAGTGCCAGTACTGTTCTTGTCCTAATGTGTCATTTTATATTTTCTATATGAAAATATAATTCTGTAATGAAAAAAACCTTCTCTCTTAGAGAAAGTTTCTGTGTTGGCAATTCCCTGTGTTTGCTGATTGGGAGGCATAACTGGAGAAGAAATAGTCTACTTTTTTATTTTTGGCTTCTAAAAAAATTTTTTTTTGTGAATCCAGTACAAAATTTAATTCCAGGGCTAAATAATAATAAATGTTTGTTTACATTTATTCAAATAAGAATCAAACCTCAGTTTAAGTCATTGCACACACACATAGAAACAGAAAAGATGAAAAACTGCTCAGCAGCTTCTTTAGGTTCAATATAATATTAAACTTTTTGGTATAGTTTTTTTAAAATAGCCATGGAAATCACAGTCATTCCTAGGATTTTGCAGCAAATCAGGGCAGTCCTCTTGGACCCCAAGAAAGAGCCCTTGAACATTTATGACTGATATTTGGGCAATAATTCAGGGAGGCATCCTGCAGGAGGAAAATAAACATGCTTCATATTTATATTTCTACAATCAGTTTAGACCATCACCTTTCCATCATTCAGGCAAGGTTAATTGGGACTATCCTTCCTCTATTTTGTGAATTTTTGACTCCTTCAAATTTTGACTACCTCAAATTTTTTTTATCAATTAATTTAATTAATTTTAGTTTTCAACATTCACTTCCGTAAGTTTTAAATTTCCTCCACCTGTCTCCTCTTCCCCATCCCCAAGACAGTGTACAATCCAATATAGGCTCTGCATATACATTCTTATTAAACATATTTCCACATTAGTCATGTTGTACAGAAGAATTAGAACAAATGGGAGGAACCATGAGAAAGAAAAAAAAAAAAGAGAGCCAATAGTATGCTTCGATCTTCATTCAGACTCCGTATTTCTTTCTCTGGATATGGATGGCATTTTCCATCATGAATCTTTTGGAGTTCTTTTAGGTCCTTGAATTGCTGAGAAAAGCTAAGTCTATCAAAGTCAGTCATCACACAATGTATCTATTATTGTGTATAATATTCTCCTGGTTCTGCTCACTTCACTCAGCATCAGTTCATATAAGTCTTTCCAGGTTTTCTCTGAAGTCTGCCTGATCATCATTTCTTATAGCACAATAGTATTTCATTACATTCATATACCACAACTTGTTCATCCATTCCCAAATTGATGGGCATCTCCTCAATTTCCAGTTCTTGGCCACCATGAAAAGAGCTGCTATAAATATTTTTGTACATGTGGGTCCTTTTTCCATTTTTGTGATCTCTTTGGGATACAGACCTCCAAGTGATATTGCTGGGTCAAAGAGAGAAACAGTCTACTTTCATAGCTCACATTTGTTATAACTCTTTAAAATTTATAATGCACTTTCTTTACAACAAGCTTTTGAGGTGGGTAGTCTTGAGATATCTAATCTCACCTCCAACATTTCTTCCAACCTTGCCCTTTAACAACTTCTCTTCCCTCTCTGGGGTTTCTACCCTCTCTTATTTGAAGCTGCCTCATTTTCCTCTTTCAACATTTAAGTATGCTGACAGTAGGTTGGGCTCCACAGAGAGAGGTAACTGCCACAACTCAGTACTGTCAAGATTCTAGGGGTAACTCTGGGAAGTAATCATTCCTACTAATGCTGTACAGCTCATGAACTCCCACTAGTGTATTTCCCCTTAGCAAAGGAGTTGAGATGACTCCGTTAACTTAAAAATTTTTTTTAAAATTAGTTTTGTCTTTATTAATTTGTTTGTCTACTTTTAGTTTATAAGATTCAGTTCCACTATCCCTTGAGTTTCAAGTTTTCTCTCCCTTCCTTTGCTCCCCCCCACCCCCCACCCCGCTGCCCATGGTGGCATGCAATTAAGTATAGGATCTGCAAATACTCTCATGTTAGACATTAGTTAGGTTATAAAGAAGTATTGTAACCAATGGAATGAACAATGGGAAAGAGGAAACAAAACCAAACAAAAAAAAAAGAAAGAGAGCAAGTAGTTTGCTTCAATCGGCATTCAAATTCTGTTCTTTCTAGTTCTTCCTCTAAATGTAGACATCTCTTTTCATCATGAGTCTTTTGGAGTTGTCTTATAACCTTGCATTGCTGAGAAGAGTTCAGTCTATCAAAGCAGGTCATCACACATACATTGTATCTGTAATTGTGTACAAATTTCTCCTGGTTCTGCTCTTCTCACTCAGCATCAGTTTATATAAGCCTCTCCAGGTAAATATGAAGTTGATCTGCTCCTCATTTCTTATAGCACAGTAGTATTTCATTACATTCATATACCACAACTTGTTTAGCCATTCTCCAATTGATGGTCATCCCCTTAAATTCCAATTCTTTACCACCACAAAAAGAGCTGCTATATTTTTGTACATACAGGTCTTCCTCCCACTTCTATGATCTCTTTGGGATACAACCCTAGAAGTGGTATTGCTGGGTCAAAGGGTATGCAATTATTTATAGCCCTTTGGGCATAGTTCCAGATTGTTCTCCAGAATGGTTGAATCAGTTCACAACTCCACCAAAAATGAATTAGTGTTCCAATTTTTCCACATCCTCTCTAGCATTTGTCATTTTCCTGTTTTGTCATCTTAGCCAATTTGACTGGTGAGATGTGGTACCTCAGAGTTGTTTTGATTTGCATTTCTCTAATCAATAGTGATTTAAAGCATTTTTTC
>CM053586.1:192017111-192054193 GCA_028646515.1 Pseudochirops corinnae | reverse complement strand
AATCTTTCTTCAGCTGATCTCTAGCTTTTTGGCAATCTTCATGCTTCTTGGAAGCATTTGGGGTGGGAATTCTGACTGCATTGTCTTCCTCCCTTTCCCTGCTTTGTTCCTTTTTTTCCCCAAAGAAGGAATCTAGGGTTTGGTTGCTGCTCTTACTTTGCTTCCTATGCTTATTCATGGTCGCCATTCAATGTTTTTTTTCTTTAATTAGTTTTGTGGAACTCTGCTTCCAGAGAGAACAGCTCTGTCCCAAATTGCTGGGGTTTTTCCCAGCTGCCGAGGCCTTTAGGAGGCTGCTGGGTCCCTCCTCAGCTCCAACTCACTGAACAAAAACCTCAGGACCACCACCGAAGACTGTGATGCAGATCTACGCCGCTCAAAGCGAGAGTACTTGGCCTCTGAAAAATCGCTTGGCCCCCCTGCTGTCTGCAGGCCTGGAGCTCTGAAGCGGCAATGCAGAAGTGGGTGTAGAACCTCCGCTTTCCACTTCCTAGCCTTGGGGGTGGCATGGCCAGACCCGCTTTTCTTCCCTGGTTTTTAGCCAAGTTCCACTAACCTGAGTCCTTTTTCCTTATGGCTGAATAATTCTGGACCCTGCCACAGCTGTTGCAGATCCCCTGTCCTGAACCTCCAGCTGTGGCGGGGCTTGGCTTGTCCAGCCGCCCCTGGGGCAAAAGCCTCCTTTTCAGGCTGGGCTGGTTTCTGCTCTCAGAGTTGAAATGGTTGCTTTGAGCTGAGCTCCCTTCAGCAGGGAATATATCTGTGTGCGTTTTAGAGCCCTAGAATTTGTTTAGAGTCGTATTTTTTGGGTGTTTGATTTGGCTGTGTTGGAGCCGCGATTTCTTGCTGCTCCGACACCGCCATCTTGGCTCCATCCTCGGGTAGCAATATTTGTCAAAACAATTTGTGTGTGGAATGACACTTTTCTCTGGACTGTCCTGTATGACAAGTCCCAAATAACTTTATTGAGCACTGGTCATAGTATAGTCTGAAACCTGGTACTGCTAACTACCTTTCTTTGCCACTTTAAAAAATTATTACTTTTGACATTCTTGACCTTTAGAATTGAGCACAGTTGGGAAAAGTTTCCTGTAAAAGATGGCTTTCCTAAATCTAGTGCTACTAACTCCATACGTAACCTTGAGCAAGTCACAGCTTTCCAGGTCTCAGTTTCCTCATCTGTAAAAACTGGAATTTCTAAGGACCTTTCTAGGTCTGGACAGACTATACAACATTTATCAAATGCTTCTTCTTTTTCTTTCAGGTTCCAGACCTTTGGTTTCCCTCCCTAGGTATTCAGAGCCTCCCCCAAGCCCCATCCCACAACCCAGTAAAAAACCAAGAAAAATATCCCCGACTTTCTGTCTGACATTCCAATAAAATATTTATTATTCCAAGAAATAAATCCTTTACAAAGAGAGGAAGGCAGGGAGGGAGAAAGGAAGGAAAGGTAGGAAAAGCTGAAGACAGAAGAGAGGGAGGAAAGGAAGAAAAAGAAAGAGAAAAAGAAGTTTCTCTATTGCTCCCCCCAACCCCCCAAATCAGGAATCAGGCCCTTGGTCTTATGTTTCTAACCCCAAAGACTTTCTAATTGGTCCCCTGGTTCCTGCTTTTGAGCAGGCTGGGACCTACTCAGTCAGAATGAGGATACTTTCTTGGTCAGGAAAACTAAAACCAGATCCTGGAATGCTGCCCTACCCTTCAATAGCATTTCCTCCCCCTACCTCCCCCCAATTTTTAAGAGGAGTAAAGGGGAGGGCTGGTGCTTAGTGTGGCATTCCAGGATAGCAGTGCCCTCGGAGGGGCAGATAGTCAGTAAAGGGTGGGGGTGGAGGTGTGGCAGTGTACCTGGGCACCCAGATCTTTCCAAGCCATTCCTGGCTCTGGGCCTGGCTAGTCTATTTGTAAGGTAAAAGAAATGAATGAAAAGGAGTTAGGACAGGGAGTCCCCAGGCATTGTGGCTGAGGACATGCTGCATAGGAATGAATTAATCTTAAGAGCTGACCAGAGGCTTGGGAAATCTGGAGGCAGGAGGGACAATTTCTGTTGGGGCCGGGGGGTTGCCCCTTTGGAATGGAAGGGTAAATTTATCAGGGTATATAGTAATAACTAATAATAACAATAATAATAACTGATATTCATGTGGTACTTTAAATTTCACGATGTGCTCGTGCAGCTGGCTTCAGATGCCTATACCCAACCCTGTGTAGGCAAGCACTCAGGAGTGAGCTCTGAACTTTAGCCCCAGGGTAAGTCTTTTTTAGAGGGTCATGGAGTAGCTTCTGGAAAATTGCATTTCTCTTAAATGAAGATAAAGACAGAGTGAAGGAAGCTACAGGGGCCTGAGCCTTCAGAAATTCTGCCAACAGAATGACTTGGAAATTCTCGAGATTTGTCTGGAAGACTTGGGGAGAGTCATACCATCCTCTTTACTAGTTCTGGTCCCTGCATAGCAGGGTCACTGACTTTGCACCATGGGCCTAGGCTGTTTTATTTCTGATTTAGAACTAAACCTACTGCCTCTGGGTCAGGGAAAATAAATAGATTTTAAGCCCAGGCCCAAAAGAGAGAATTTGTAATTACAGGGTGGAAACATCAGCTCCCATGGCCGGAGTAACAGTCCTCACACACCTAATACTGGCCCCTGCTAATTGAAGGTGGGTTGTGCTGGGGCCCTGAGAGCTGTTCAGCTCCTTTGGCTGTTCAGTGTAGAGCCATGAAGAAGGAAGGCAAGAGATCGGAGGCAGCACCAAAGACTACCAGCCTCCCGCCTCATCTAATTCTTCCACCCTGACCATGACCTGCAGAGGACCAGGGCCCAGAACGGTCATGCAAGTCCCATAAATAAAGGAGATTGCCTGAAGACAACCAGCATTAAGGTTCGATTTCCTCGTGTCTCATGCATCGAGGTCAGGGAGAGTGACAAAGCCCTTCCCCTCAACCACACTGTCGGGACCTTTAAATTAGCCTCCTTCTCTGCTCTCTGTTCTAACTCATTTACACATTCATGGCTCCTGCCCTGGACCCAAGATGTCTAAAATTTTCCCTCTCTCGATCTACAGCTGGTTTGGCAGGATATAGAAGATGATGCTATGGCGGGGACCCCGAGATTCAGGCTGCTTTTCTTAGTGACCTTCTAACTCATCTCTCCTCCCCTCGGCTAAATCCCCTGCTACCTAGGCCTTTCAGCAGTTGGAATCATGAGCCTAGAGCTGAGACTAAGGTATAAGACTAGTTCTTTTACCCTCCTCTCCAGAGAGGATTGTTACTGCCTTGGAGAAGGACCCATTTCCACTACTAGGAATGTCCCAGCCTGGAATCAGGGAGAGTGGGCCATGGAGAACTGAAATTGCTAGTGCTTTCTCCTGGGAATGGGCAGGGCAGCCAGCATATCTCAACAGTTCTCGGTGAAGGTAGGAGACAGGGGATGGAGATGAAGAGGAGGATACAGATAGAGGAAGGTTGGCACAAAGGAGGCTATCAGCAGCCCCTACCCCCGGCTTAACCCGAAGACATCACAAGCAGTCCTGGCAGAGGGCCACTTGTCCCTTCTGGAAGTCTCGGCATGGGCAGAGCCGGCGGTATTTGGTGTTGGAGCCAGCACAGCTATAGAGTATCGGCTCTTTCTGCAGGTAGCACTCTTGACCTAGCTGGGCAAAGGCCGGGTACAGATGATTCATTTCTGACTCAGTTCGATCACAACTGACATTCAACCTGTGGGGAGGGAGAGGAGCACACAAACACCTGGCCACCCAGCTTCCCCCACCTCTATCAGGTCTAAGGAAGTTGCCCTCCCACACACCACCAACTTGGCTCCCTGTTAGCCTAGGGTTACCGAGAGATTCCTTCCTCCCTCCCCCCACTCTCTCCCTTCATCCTTTAATTTCCATCAGAATGGCTCCTGGGGGAGTAGGATACAGATTGCTTATTCTACTCTTTCTCCCATCCTCCTCTCTAGAAGGCATATGTATAGGGAGGGATGACCTGGTCACTAACCAAACCTGATTTTACCATTTGGCTTCCTACCCATGCCTGGTCAGGGGAATATGGCCAGGGTGACCTTGACTTAAGCCACATTCAGGTGAGGTAGAGGATTACTCAGGGCTGTGATTTAAAAGTTTTAAAATGCCCATAAGTCCTGGAAAAATGTGCTTTTAGCCTACATGCCAAGTGCTAGGGAATGTGGAAACCAAACATCCAGGATGTTTAGGATTTGGGTACCAGCCCTCTTTGGAAGTGTCAGAGGACATGGGAAAAATCGTCTTGGGTTAGGAATGTGGAAGCTTCAAGGCTTCCTGTACACTTAGGCAAGGGAGGAAGGATGGTGCAATGAAAAGAGCAGGGACCAGGAGTCAAAAGATAGAATTTTCAGTGTTGGTTTTTGCCACTTATATGTGTAACCTTAGACAAATAATTTCATCTCTCTGGGCCTCAGTTTCTTTACCTCTAAAATGAGGGGATTATAATACTATGACTTTTTTGGTTTCTTTTCTGTCTAGAGGCGGAGTTCACAGTAGTGAGGGAAGGATGCATAGACACTCACTTCAGGAAAGCATCCTGGGTGTTGAGGAAGTGGAAGAAGGAGGGCTCACATATGAGGCCCCTGTCCAAGCAGGTGTCCGTGCAGGTCCTCCCGGTCTCTGCCAGCCAGCCCTGAAGTGAGTGCACAGGAGGCCAGCCTTCTAAACCCAGGCTGGCATTGTGGGGCCAAACCAGGTGTGTGGCATTGGGTGCCAGGGCAGTAGGGGCTAGAGCAGGTTGGGGTGGAGCCACCAGTGGGAAGGGCTCTGTGGTTGCACAGAAATCCTGCCAGGAGGAAATTAGAATTAGGAAATGGAAACGGGTAGAAATGAAGTTACAGGGCAGAGTTGGGCGAAGATACTACCAAGAGAACTAGCTTCAGTACCCCTTTCCTTTTCTCTTGGAGAACAGCATAGTCACAACTGGCCCCACACAGTATAGAAACAACACTAAATTTGGAATCAAAAGAGTTGTGATCAAAACCCCACTCTGCTTCTAGTTATGTGACTTTGAGTAAGTCACAATCTCTCTAGTCCTTGGTTTCCTCCTCTGTAAAACAAGAGGAGAACCTTAATCAGATGAACTTTAAAGATTAATAACACCTATGGGTTGCTGGAAGGATCAAATGAGATATTTGTTTAAAAAAAAAGCACTCAGCATGGTGCCTGGCACATAGTGGGTACTTTTATATGTCTCTTCCCTTCCCCCTTTCCCTTCGGAGGCTCCTTCCAGCCACTACAGTCTATGGCCCTTTCTTTGTAGCTACAGTCCCTAACTCGGTGTTTGGCACAAGTTAAGAGCTTAGGAAATGCTTGGTGACTGAGTGACTTGTGTAATGTTCTATGGTGCCTTCACCTCCCTATCTCCAGGACCTTCTTTTACCCCAGTTTCTTTTATTCTCTTTCTCTTTTCCCTCTTCCTTTTTTCTCCATCTTCTTGGTTTGTTTTTCAAGGTCTATTAATTGTGCTCCCTGACTATTCCCCTAGAACCCTTGGGGCACGGCTGAGCTCTGCTTTGGGAACTTGAGGCTAAAGAGGATACTGGGCCTTCTCTGACTTGCAAACAACAATTCCTTTTTCTCCCTGGACTCCTTGCCTCCCTCATGTACCTGTTTGTTTTTAATATTTAGATGTTTCCCTTGATTTCTTTTTCAGAAAGGGAAATAGTCAGAGGTTGGGGGAGGTCACCACCTGAATCAGGGAAAGGAATATATACTTCCTATGGGGCCTATGGGTCTCTGTTCTTTACCCTCGCTCTGGAAAGGTACTTTTGTAAATCACACACGTCTGTTCACAACTTACTGAATGTTTATAGAAACATTCTGTCGTTAATATGCCCTGGACAAATATGCTTGTCATATGCTTGTCTTAGATTGTGAGGTCCTACAGAGCAGGAGATAGAGGGACAGTTTTCTTTGTAAACTAGTCCAGGTGTAGGAGCACTTAGGAGCTTGGTAAATGCTTTTTAATGATGATGATGGAAGGCTTGCAGGGGTGTGCTAGAGCCTGCTCCGACATGCTGGGGAATTGTTCAATTTTCAGTATGAGCATTTGCATCTCAGAAATCAGCGAATGTCACAAATGAGCGTTTGATTTGTTGTTTTGTTGATCGTCTAGACTCTAGACTTTAAAAAGTTGTGGAGAAAATGTTAATGCAGATTAAACATAAAAAGGTATTGCGAGCACATGTTTTTCCATCTCAGGAAATTGGTTGTAAAATGTTTATGAGCATACCACTGGTTGTATGGTATGATGGAAAGATTGAGATTGTATTAAGAGTCAGAAGACCCAGGGTATATGTATTCCTGACTCTGCCACTAAGTTTGGGCAAATTACTTCCCCTCTCAGCACTTCAAGTTTCCTCAACTGAAAAAAAAGGGGCAATTGTACTAGATCAGCAGTTCTCAACCTGTGGGTTATGTTCAATTTGTAACAATGAAAATACATCCTGCATATCAGATATTTACATTATGATTCATAACAGTAGCAAAATTACAGTTATGAAGTAGCAACGAAAGTAATTTTATGGTTGGGGGTCACCACAACATGAGGAATGGTATTAAAGGGTCACGGCATTAGGAAGGTTGAGAACCACTGGACTAGATGATGGTAGATCTAAACTCTGAAATTATCTAACCTCCATCGCTATCCCCAGATTAGTGTATGGTAAAGACTAGTTAGTCTAAAAAGAATCAGAAAACAGATGGCCTTCAAAGACTAAGAGGTTTCTTCACCATTTCAATCCAATTTCTTTCTCATGTGCAGTGGGATTGGGTTGATTGGGGAAGCAGAGAGGGAAGAAACAATTAACTAACATTGTCCAGAAGAAGGCCTTAGGTGGGGGAGACGGAGGGCTGGGGACTGACCTGATGCTGGATGTAGGCATAGATCCTCTCAAGCATCCCTTCACAGGTGTATTCGTAGGGAAGATAGGGCTCTACCTGTAAGAAGAAATAGATGGGATGAAAAGAGCAAGGAGGTCAGTCTCTGCCCCAAAATGAGTTATTACCTCCAGAGGCCCAGGCCTCTGGGAGTCTCTAGATCAATCAAGTGTGTGTGTGTGTGTGTGTGTGTGTGTGTGTGTGTGTGTGTGTGTGTGTGTGTGTGTGTGTGTGTGTGATGAGAATATCCCAGGCATTGAGAATCTATAATCAGTGCTCAGTGTAGCATTAACTGGATGGTACTTCAGGACTTTATCACAAGGGAACAGGCATTAAAACCTGCATGGAAGAGGTGATTGGATGGAAGTGGGAGCCCAAGGAAAGCATCAAGATGGGGAGAAAGTTAAGGGAAAAGGAAAAGAGCCTGTTTAATCACTGGAGATAACTCTCCTCCTAAACACACAGAGGAGAATAAATAGAATGGTGGGTAGTGGGCTGTATTTGGAGACTTGAGTTCAAATCCCACCTGCTCGCTTTGTGGTCAGAAGCAACTCATTTAACCTCCATAAACCTCAGTTTCCTCATCTACAAAGTGAAAATAATGATCCTAGTGCCTACTTCACAGGGTTTTTGTCAGGACCCATCGATCAATAAACATTTATTAAGCACCTATTGTGTGGACACTGTGCTGTGCACTGTGGATGTAAAACAGTCTTTCCCCAAATGGGGCTTATATTCTAGTGGGAAAAAGTGTGTGTGTGTGTGTGTGTGTGTGTGTGTGTGTGTGAGCGCACAGAGAGAGGGAGAGTATATATATGTAGAGTATATATAATATATGTGTACACGTCTATCTATCTGTCTATATACATATATGCACATACACATGTATGTATACAAATTTATATCATGTTAGGGTAAGTTCAAGAAATTGGATGTTTAACCCAAAGAAAGTAAGGTTGTTGTTCAGTTGTATCTTGCTCTTTGTGACCCCATTTGGGATTTTTTTGGCAAAGATACTGGAGTGGTTTGTCCTTTTCTTTTCCAGCTCATTTTACAGATGAAGAAACTGAGGCAGAGTTAAGTAACTTGCCCAGGGCCACACAAGCTGGTAAGTGCCTGAGGTCTAATTTGAATTCAGGCCTGACTCTTTTTCCACTGTACCACTTAGCTGCCCAGGGTGATATGATAGCTACCTGTAAATATTTGCTTTTTGGAGGGGGGAAGGTAGGGCAATTGGGGCTAAGTGACTCACCCAAGGTCACACAGCTATAAGTGTTAAGTGTCCGATGCTGAATTTGAACTCAGGTCCTCCTGACTCCAGGGCTGGTGCTCTATTCACTTAGCCACCCCCACCTACAAGTATTTGAAAAGCTGTCCTCCAGAAGGGGGAATAGACTTAGTCTGCTTGACCTCAGATAAAGAGCTAAGAGTAAGGGGATCAAACTTACAGACTGGCAATTTAGGTTTGATAGCAGGAAGAAAAAATTCCTGTTAATGACTGTTTTCCAAAAGTAGGATGGAAAACATTAGGGGGGTAGATGTGGATTCTCTCTCACTGAAGGTATTTAGGCAAAGGCTGGATGACCTCTTGCTGGGCGCATCTAGGGGCATGAGTTGGACTAGACGGCAGGCTGCTGAGGTCCCTTCCAGTTTTGTGATTCTGATTAGTTACTAAGTGCTGTTGACTCTGCTACTCAGACGTCCCTCCAGTCTGGACGGATGACCACTCACATGACCTCTGAGGAGCAAGCAAGCTACTGGCTCTAGAATCAGACAACCTGGGTTCAGATACTGCATTAGTACTTTACCAGTGTGGGCACCTGGGAGGTGCAATGGATAGAGTAGTGGCCTTGGATTCAGGGGGACCTGAGTTCAAATCCAGCCTCTGACAATTATTATCTGTGTGACCCTCGGCAAGCTATTGACCTTTCCTGGGTTCCAATTTCCTCCATGAGAAAATGCAAAGGTTGGTTTCGATGACCTCCTAGGCCACGTGCAGCTGTAGGTCTACAGTCCTGTCATCCCACCTGGTTCAGGCCCTCATCACCTCTTGCCTAGCCTGTTGCACAGTTTGCTAATAATTTCCTGTTTTCACCTTCTTCACTCTTCACATTGTCTTCCACACATGTCGCTTTAACATTCCTAAGCCACAGATCAAAGCTTCTTTTTGGCAGCTCTCTATCATCTCTAGGGTACAAATACACACTCTCTAGTCTTTGCACTTAAATTCTTCCACAGTCTGGGTCCCCGCTACTTTTGCGGCCTTATTTTAACGGTCCCGTTCCCACTCATTGACGCACTCCTTGTTACAACCAGACTCCTAGCTGTCACCCAGAACGGACCTGCCTCTACGCCTTTCCTCAAATCCAGAACGGATTTCCTCACCACCTTTTCCTCTTAGAATCCCAAACCTCCTTCGGGACCTAGCTCAGCCCCTGTCATGGGAATTGGAATTTGAAGACCTTCCCTGCCCCTTAACAGACTTAGGGGGGAGTTGGAAGACCTTCCCTGCTGGGAAAGTAAACTCTGCCCCGTGATAGGCTGAATGTAGTCACATGGAGCCTGTGGTGGGAGGAGCTTGCTGAAGCAGAGTAGAGCCCACAGGAAGCTGGGAATGAGAGCGAGCCAGATGATGGGGGAGAGGAGTTCAGGCAAGGAGATAGAGAGGTTTGTGAGTAAATGTTGATCTTGTATTGCTTTGTGGGAAGGCTGAAGGCTGCTGTGGCTCTCAGCGTTGTTATGGCTTCTGAATATCTTCGGTACTATGATGGCTTACTGGCTTTGGGACTGGGTTTTCTGGTGTTTGAATAAATGCTTCAGTTCTATCCTCTACCTGGAGAGTTTGGTATATTTTGTGATGGAACATCATGCAATACTTATAGTCACAGTCTTTATCATGATAGTGGGCACTGTAAATATTGCATTGGCGCTATAGCCCCTCTGCAAAGCCTTTTTCCATTAGTCAGTTATTAGGGCTCTTTTCCTCCAAGTTATCTTGTATTACACGTCATATCCTCTTAGTAGAAAGTAAGTTGCTTGAGAGCAGGAACTGTTTCTTTTGTGCCTTCTGTACCTGGCACATAGTGAGTGATTCACAAATGTTGAATTATCTTTTCCAGATGTGACAATCAATGGTTCCATGAGCCTGTACAGTAATAATAATAATAACAACAACAACAACAACAAAAATAATAATAGTTGTTGTTAAGTCATGTCTGACTCTTTATAGCTGTGCATGGAGGTTTTCTTGGAAAAGATATTGGCATGGTTTGCCAGTTCCTTCTCCCGTGGATTAAAGCAAACAGAATTTAAGTGACTTGCCCAGAGTCTCACAGCTAGGAAGTGTCTAAGATGGGATTTGAACTCAGGTCTTCCTGACTCCATGCCCAGTGCTCTATCCACTAAGGCCGCCAGCTGCCTCTAATGGTAGAAGTAATAGCAGCTAATGGTAGCTAGCAGTTATTTAATACTTACTATGTTCTAGGCACTATGCTGAATGTTTTACTATGATCTCATTTAATCCTTACAACAGGCCTGGGAGGCAAATACTGTTATTAGCCCCATTCTACAGTTGGGGAAACTGAGGCAAGCAGAGGTTAAGCAACTTGCCCAAGGTCACATTGCTGATGAGTATCTGATACTGGATTTGAACTCAAGTTTTTCTGGCTGTAGGCCCAGTATTCCATCCACTGAACCACCTAGATCTAACCTCAGTTCAAGAGATGTGCCTGGACATTCTTACGTTGTTGTTCAGTCTCATCGAACTCATCATAACCTCTTAGATATGGTTTTCTGGGCAAAGATCCTGGAGTGGGTTGCCATTTCTTGCCATTTCCTTCTCTAGAGTGTCCCCATTTTACAGAAGAGGAACTGAGGCAAATAGGGGGTAAGTGACTTGCCCAGAGTCATATGGCTAACAAATGTTTGAGTCTGGTTTTGAACTCAGATCTTCCTATCTCCAGGCCAAGTGCTCTATCCACTGTGCCACCCAGCTGTACCAGACATTCCTATGTCTACAGTCTAATTATATCACTTGCCCTCTCAGTCACCACTTTAGCGAGCCTTTCAGCGTACTTACCCTATGGGACCAAAGCTTACTGGCTATCCCCTTTATACTACCCTGTCATACTCCATTCTTTCTTAAACTAGTGGTTCAAAGAGTCACAAGAACTGTGCTATTGTCCCAGCAAGGACTCCAACATTCTGAGTCCTTCCTGAAGAAATCTGTTTCAGACAGCCATGTTCCTGAAGGCAGCATCTGCTACCATCTGGAAGCATCTTATGTACAAAGCTCCAGGCCTAAGTTATAAATAAACACACCAAGGGAACAGATTTTCTTCTAAAAATGCTGTTCCCTATGCTTGCTGACAGCAGAGTTATTCTTCCTCAGTCGTTTGAAGCCCTTGTCAAACCTAAATTCAAAGTCTCAGCTGGCAGGCAAATCTCCCGGCCAGATACTTCCTGCCATAAATATCCTGCCAGAGAAGTCAGCCAGACTAGAAATTACACCCATTAGGTATAATTACAGGTGAGCGCCATAATCAGTTTCAACAGACTGTTGGGTGTTGATCCTGCTTATGACTACCAGGCTCCAGATTTGTAACAAGATAAGGGACGAGGGGCTTTGATCAAGGATGTATTTGGTCAGAACAACGTCTTCTTAACACCTTGAAAGGCTTTTCTGCCATTAGAAACAAATACCAAATTTGCTAATTTAGGTTAGAAATATAAGTTAAACTGTCTCTTGAAGACTGTTTTCACAAGGAGAAGCTAATAATGAAAATGGCATGAAAAAATGCTCTTGTGAGGGTGAGATTTGTATTGTCCAAGAGTGTGAGACAGTGCCCCTGTTTCGTACAAACATTTTGATGTCTAGACGAAGAACTTTAATGTATCCTGCTCAAAAATGAGTATGAAGACACAGCTTTCAGATGAGATTTTGGGCAATTTGGACAGGAAAATGATCTGTGGTATAGATTTGAGGATTTGAATCTCTGTTTACAACATGGAAATAATGCCTTACTTGTGTGTGAACAGTTTGTTATAAAGAGGCAAAGGAAGATCTCTTATTTATTTAAAACTAGAAAAATGTGATTGGAAAGAAACATAATTTCAAAGATACCAAAGAGATTGAGGACATTGTTGGGAATTTCTTGTCAGAGGCATGAAATGAATCCCTTTTAATTTGCATATATAAGTTTTATGACTAACGAGGGCTAAACTAAAAAAAATGAGAAATCAGTCAGCCAATAATCATTTAAGTGCCTAATATGTGGCAGGTACTGGCTGTGCTAAGTGCTGGACCAAATAAAGATTTGGAGGCTGAGGTGTGATTGAAATAGGACTGTTAATTTGGCAGGAGAAATCTGGGGAGTTGTGACTTCTTAAGTAAAAGGTAAGTCGCTAAGAATTAGCTTTCATTTAAATCACTGAATAGACCAAGAGGGAGATGGGCTAGAGAAGATAGCAATAGAACCTAATAGAGGTGGGAATGGAGAGAATGCTCCAACTGATTGATTCCTGATTACTTGGCAAGAATGAACATCATTGGCCAAGAGCTCTAGGGACAACAGCTATTATTTTTTACTGCTGCAGTTTGTCCTTCATTCTCAGAGAGGCCCATGACATCAGGGAGGTGATACCATGACTTGCAAGTGAATTGCATTTAAGTGAGGGAGGGCTGTGCAAAGTCACCAGCCTCACTTTCTCCTTCAGAGCCATCTGGGTCCAGTGACAAGATATAGATCAGGACTGACTGGAGATGCCCCAGATGCAGTGGGAGACCTGGGTCTTTTAAAAAAAAATTTATTTACTTTTAGTTCACAACATTCAATTCCACAATCCCTTGAGTTCCAAATTTTTTCCTCCTCCATCTCTTCTCCCTTGTCTGCCATGGTGGCATGTGATCCAATAATGGTTCTACAAATACCTTCGCATTAAACATTGACCTTGGCCTTTTTAAGCTAAGGTCTTTCCCAGGTCTCAGTTTGTCTGAGGCAATGCCCATTCAGTGATGGGTAAAAAATGAGGCAAAGAATGGCCTCTTTGACCCAGTAAAAAAAATCACCCTGGGAGGGGAATGTAACCATAGGGTAGTGGTCCATCTCTATTACCCATTGACATGAGAACAGGTGGGAGTAACAACCCCAACCCAGAGAGAAGTGGGGATGCTTCCACAACCTAGACAAGAGTATGAAGCCCCAGTTTTATGATATGGGCTTGTTTATACCCATTTTGCTTCTAGATCTCACCCAGCACAAATACGGTGTACACCTTAAAACAGATTACAGATTACTTGCTTTCTATCATTACAAAAAAGAAAGGTCTGAGGTTATTTTCTTTGGACTCTCCAGGACATTTGTATTAAGTGCTCCCCTCTTCCCTCATTCTGAATTTTCTTCCAGAATTTCCTTGCAAGAGGAGAAATGCACAAGGCTCAATGTTCATGCTCCAGCTCCACAGTATAAATAGAAACAAATTCAGTGAAGGGAGATCTGAGACTTGTGGAAGAGTAAGGGACCAGAAGTCAGAGTTGTGCCCAGCCATCCATGAATAGTGGAGGGGGGAGAAGGGGATGGGGCTGTGCTCCTTGACTTAGAACCTTGGCTCTGATCTTTGAAATTTTAGTTTTGGTGACACCTTTGGTTGAAGAAAATAATAGTAGCTTGCATTTTTATAGCATTTTAGAGATAAAAGGTGCTTTGCATACATTATCTCATTGGTTAGGAGATAGCATAGCTTAGTGGAAAAATATATGGGATTGAGAGAGGCCCTAGGTGGCACAGTGGATTCCCAGGGCTGGGAATCAGGAAGACCTGAGTTCAGATTTTGCCCTGATCCTGGACAAGTCACTTAATCACTGTCAGCCTCAGTTTCCTCAACAAAAGGCTATAATAGTAGTACCTCCCTGTAAGGATCAAACGTACTAATTATGTGATAAGTGATTAAGTACCTTCCTGAGTCCTGGTTCTTTTATTTACTATATCTGGGCCTCAGTTTCTCCATCTGTAAAATGAGGAAGTTTGGCTTAGATGATTTTTAAGGTCCGTTATAGCTCCAGATGCTCTGGATCCTCATATGAACCTTGGGAATTGGACAGATAATAATTATCTCAGTGAGGGAACTAAGGACTGAAGCTGAAAAGACCATCGTTCACCCCCTCCCTCTAGTAGTAACAAGACAAGTAAAATCCTCCCCGGGAAAGCAAAGCCAATTGACCTTTCTGCATTCGTGCGGATAAATCACTGGCTTTGCTAAGTGCTAATTCCTTGCATGCCCTGGTCTTTGGAGGGAAATCCCAAAGGTACAGCAGAATAGAGTCAGTGCAGTGAGAAAAGAGAGCAAGAAGGAACCCTGCCAGCTAATTTTCCCTTCATAGGTATAAATATTAGGTAGGGATCTAGATCCTAGATCTAGAGGGATTTGTAGATCCCTCATGTGCTACAGAGGACTGGCAAGTATTGGAAATTATTACTGGAGGCCCACTTATACCAACTCACAGGGACCAGCTCCACCTAACTTCCAGAGAGAAGTCACTCCCGATGGCTATTCCCATCACTATATCAAGTAAAGTCACGGCTGCTGATAATGGGAAAGGTTTGCAGTGAGGAAGGGCAGTTCAGTGGTACCTCTTCTAGGGTTTTTAGCATCTGGTGATTGACTGGTCATATCGTGGGCGCTATCACTGGCAGGACAAGGGGGAGTAGTAGGAGCTTAGTGAGAGACGTCTTTCCATTCCTCCAAAGTCTAGGTTACTTTGATGTGTTAAAGTGGACAAGGAGCCCAGTATAGCCAATGCGATCATAGCCATGGGCTAATTATCAAAAGAGTTGGTCAGGAGCAGGAGCTTATCCAAAATATGTGGGGATTTTATTTTGAGAATTATGTTGAAAGTATTTTAAATGGGGGCAGCTAGGTGGTGCAGTGAATAGAGCTCTGGAGTCAGGAGGATCTAAATTCAAATTCAGCCTCAGACACTTACTAGCTGTGTGGCCCTAGTTAAGTCACCTAACCCTGATTGCCTCCAAAAAAAACCCATATTTTAAATATCTCTGCCTTAGTTGGAGGGACTAGGTCCTAGGAAAAGTGAATGGGAAGGCTGAGGGTAGGGTGAAGTAGAGTCGGAGGTTAGGGAAATAAAATTTATCCCTACCAAAAGAACACTGGGGCTTATCAGGGCCTCGGGACAAAGCAGTAATCAGGGAAGGACAGCTGGTACTTTGTCTCTAGGTCTCTTCACCTGGTTGGGAGCTGTACCTAAGAATCTAACTACTGTGTGCCCTTGGGCAAGGTCACTTAACTTCCTTGAGCCTCAGTTTCCTCATCACTGAAATGAAGTGGCTGAATTTACAATCCTATTTACCTACAATCCTCCCCAGTCTCTTTCCTGTTGGCCCACTGGAAGCCTCCTCTTTTGTTAACAAACTTCCTTTCATCCTAGAATACCTCCTGTCACTTTCCTTTCAATTTGAGGCAGGTACCAACACCTAGCTTTTTCCTGAATGCACCACATCTCTTAGCATCCTCTCCAAGGTTAGCTGCTTCTTCTCTCACATTCCCTGGCACAGTCCTACCATTTTCAGACCCCTCCTGTTCTGATATCATCACTCAGCAATCACCCCTCTTCTTTTAAAGTTCACTCCACAATGAACAGACTTGATGCTTTTATCTATGGACTTCCAGGTCTCCCTATTCTCTAATAAGCTAATTACCAGGTTCATGATCTTTCTCACTTTCTCACATGAACTTTCAAGTTCCATCCTGTCTCCTTCAAAAGATTGCCCCCTCTGTCATCACTAAACTCTTTCATTCATTTTCAATCTCTCCCTGTCTACTGGCTCATTTCCTACTGCCTACAAACATGTCTACATCTCTCTCATCCTGAAAACAAAACAAAACCTTCTCTTGATCTTTCCATTTCCACTGTCATCCTATATCTTTTTTGCTCTTAGTAGTAAACTTCTTGGAAAGGCTGTCTATAATAGGTGTCTTCACTTTCTCTCCTCTCTTCTTAACCCCTTACAAGATTTCTTATGTCATCATTCCACCAAAACTTTCTCTCCAAAGTTACAAATGATCTCTTAGTGGCCAAATCCAATGGCTCTTTCTCCATCGTCATCCTCCTTGACCTCTCTCTGCAACCTTTGACACTGTTGACCATTCCCTCTTCCTTGATACTTTCTTCTCTCTAGGCTTTTGGGCCACCACTTTCTCCTGCTTCTCCTTCTGACCACTCCTTTCCTGTTACCATACTGGATCCTTTTCCACATCGCTTCCTCTAACCATTGGTTCCCTACAGGGGTCTACCCTTGGCTTTCTTTTCTTCTCCCTCTATTCTACTGCACTTGGTGATCTCATCAGTTCCCATGGATTTCATTCCCATCTCTACACTGATGATTCTCAAAGCTACTGCTTCTGCTCTAACCTCTCTGTCAACCTCCAATTTCTCATTTCCAGCTGACTTTCAGACACCCCCAAACTTGATGTCCATGAGACATCTTAACTCAAAAATGTCCAAAGTGGAACTCATGACTTTCTCCCTCCCCAAGCCCCCTTTCTCCTCCTTACTCCCA
Organism: Pseudochirops corinnae; assembly: GCA_028646515.1. NCBI lineage: Eukaryota > Metazoa > Chordata > Mammalia > Diprotodontia > Pseudocheiridae > Pseudochirops > Pseudochirops corinnae. The sequence goes on along the minus strand of CM053586.1, from coordinate 192,037,718 downwards.
CCTCTTCTGCCTACCTTCCCTGTTACTGTAGAGAGCAAGACCACCAACCCAGTCCCTCCGCCTTGCAACCTAGAGGTCATCTTCCACTCTGCACAATCTCTCACTCCCGGTATCCAGGTGGTTGCCAAGACCTGATGATTTTACCTTTGCAGCATCTCTCGAATACACATCCTTGTTCCCTCCGACAGGCCACCACTCTAGTGCAGGTCCTCTCACTTCATGTCTTGATTATTACAGTAGCTTGCTGTTGGACCTGCCTGCATTACGTCCCTCCCCACTCCAATCCATCCTCCATTCAGTCACTAAAATGATTTTTCTAATGTGCAGGTCCTATCATGTTACCCCCCTACTCAATAAACTCCAGTGGCTCCCTATTACCCCCAGGATCAAAGACAAAATGCTCTGTTTGCATTCAAGGCCCTCCACAACCTAGCCCCTCTTACACTTCCAGTCTCTTTACACCTCACTTCCTGATATGTACTCTTTTATCCAGTGACGCTGCCTCCTGGCTATTCCATGAACAAGACCTTCTCTGACTGTTCCCATGCCTGGAATCCTCTTCCTCCTCTACTGCCACTACTGACCTTCATGGCTTCTTTTAAGTCCCAACTAAAATCCCATCTTTTACTCGAAGCCTTTCCCAATCCCTTTTCATTCTAGTGCCTTTTCTTTGTAAATTATTTCCTATCTATTTTGTATATAGCTTGCTCTGTATATATTTGTTTGCATGTTGTCTCCTCCATTAGATTATAATCTCCATGAGGGCAGGGACTATCTTTTGCCCTTTTTTGTATCCTCAGTGTTTAGTACAATGTCTGGCACATGGTAGGTGCTTAATAAATGTATATTGTTTGATCCACCCAAACCCTCATCACTCTTTGAATACTTACTCTGTCCTCCCTGTTTTGTAAAACTCATCTTCTATGAAACTGTCTCTAACAGAAAATGATGGTACTGAATGGAAGGGATGGCCAAAGTAGAATGGCTATGTAACTGAGTTCACATGGTAGACCAGCAAATTGGTAGACAGAATAGACCACAGTCCAGGAACTGATCTACTTTATCAACTTGGGTTCTCCTGGTTCTGCCTTCTTCTGCTCACTGATCCTTCTCTGTAGGAGGAAATGAGCTTACTACAATCTCTCACCTGAATCCTCATGATGGCCTTGATGGCAGCCTCAAACTCTTCTGAGTTGTTGTAGTCAACTGTCCACACGTGTGGCTTGCCAATGAAGTTCTCAGCATAGGGATGTTGAGAAAATACCTGGCCAGGACATAAGGTATTCTGAGCTTCTCTGTGTCCTTCTGAGGTAGCCCAGGTATAGAAAGCAGACAGCCCTCCAATCCAAGTGTGCTGAAGGAATACAGTCTCAAATTCTTCGATCCTGTTTCATTTCTTCACATTCCCCAGGTTCCCTCCACTGTCTTTCCCAATTGACTATGTTCTAATCTCATAGCTTTTGGGCTCTTTATGTGTATATATATATCCTAGACTCACAGAATTTCTCTTTAACCTACTTCCCATGCCTCAGTATCTCTCCTTATTCTATAGACCCAATGTAATAATTGTAAGAAATTGGTCCTTGGAATCCCTAGATTCCAAGCTGTGAGTAGGATTCTGGTACCAAGGTAATTTCAGTTGTTTGGGGGGAAAGAGGTAGGAAATAATTACCCCAGACCTCTTCTACCGCTGAAAGGAGACAGAAGAAGTAGAAAGTGGCAGGAAGGGTACATGGCAGTGGGGAAAGGTACTCCATGAAAGGAGTACAACTGTGATAGGATCCTAAGGATACTGGAAAAGGGCAGATCAGTTGTTGAGACCAACAGGTAGCAGAAAACCAATTTAGAGGAATATCAGCGCTCCCACAGACATCAGTGTCCCTCTTCTACCTATAATTCTTCTGATCCTCCCCCAGGGGCCAGAATTCTCCCATCACTTACCTCTCGGGAAGTGGGTTTTCCTCGAAAGAATTCATGGTTGAGGGAGCTATGAGGTGGACTGAAGCGGGACTGCAGGAAGATGCAACCATTGGCAATAGCCTCTAGAGGAGCAGGGCCTTCATAGGGGAAGCCAAACCCTATGAAGAGCTGGGGAAACAGGTGATAGGACTGTCAGGGGAGAAATGGACTAATGGGTCACACACGTCAGAGAAACAAGAACAGGAGTGTGAGGTTTGGGAGGGAGACTGGGGAAAACGTAGGAACCAGGAAAGGATTCCAAATTTTTTCTCCCAGAGGCTATCAGATAGTTTCAAGAACCATTTATTTCTACATAGAAACTTGTTCATTCTTATATCAAACTTGCATCTCCCTGTGTCACAGATCTGTCCACCTGGAACCCTAGATTTCCTTGCCATAGTTCCCAGAGCAGCAAATGCTAACTCTATACATCCAAGGACATCTGGAGCCAGCAAACCAAGAGCAGTAGCTCCTACACCTACCATTCCTTCATTCCCATAAAACTTTGTCCTCTCACACCCAAACCTTCTAGAGCACTTTGTTTTATGACTCTCTGATGCAAATATTATATGCTGACTTATAGTTAATATGTGTATGTTCTGGTTCCTGACTCTCATCATAAAAAGAGAAGAACCAAAGAGAGCTTCTTCCAACTTGACTCCATATGGGGGAGAATGGTGGCTTATAGAAACTTTGTATGTTCTCTAGCCCGTAGCATTGGGTTTTTTGCAACAGTAGATGCTTAATAAATATTTGTTAAATTAAATTAAATGGAAACTATCTAAAAGCTAGAACCAGGATCAGTTCTGTATGGAATCTTGTTGGTAAACAGCAAAAAGAGCTGATGCTAACTGCTAGGCTGGACTTGAATCAAACAGGGGAGGAAATAATGCTTTAGCTACTTTTCTGTCGCATAGTTTTTCTCTTCCCCTCTTAAAGTTGTAATTCTTAACCTGGGGTCCATGGGCCTCTAAGGGTGGGTGGGTCTATGAATTAATGAAAAAAAAAGTTTTCATAACTATACCAATATAGTCTAAAACTCTGCCTTTTTGTTTTTGATAACTATATCAATACACTTGGAAACCAATATAGTTGGTTTTCTTTGTGGTTCTATATATTTTATTTTATTCTTATGTATTTATTTTATTCATTTATTGTGTTCATTATTCTAAAAAGAGATCCATAGGTTTTACTAGACTGCCAAAAGGGTTCATGATCCCCAAAAAAGGACTTAAAGAATCTGGAGGCTAACCCTCTCCCATACTCCACTGTGTAACCTTCCTTCCCTTCCTTTCGCTTCCCCTTTCTTTGTCACTTCCCTTCCCTGTAGTCCCGGCTTTCCTGGCTTCTGCCAGGCTCAAGGGATGATGCCATGGAAGGAGCTACTAGAAAAGCAAAGGTTGCTATTAATGAACAGGCTGGAATACCTTTCACTCCTGCTGCTCAGACCCACCCATGCCCCTCACCTTGGCTTTTCGCAGTAGCTGTTGGAATTCCTGCTGTGGCAGAAGGCCATGGTTCTTCACAAAGGCAGGGACCTCTGGTGGCCTCTGGGTCTCATAGTACACAGTGCCATGGATCTCCATGTACTTGTTTAGGATGCCTAGAAACTTCTCCTTGCCCTGGGAGAGGAAGAGAAAGAATTACCAATGGCAGATAATGCAGAACCATCTGTGAGGCATTGTGGTGTAACACTGAACTAGGAATACATGGAATAATGGGAAGAACTCTGAATTGGGAGTCAGGGGGCTTGGCCTCTAGCTCAGTCTCTCAGTAGTTTGTACCGTTACCTTAACAGTTCTCTCATCTATCAAAATGAGATAGTTGGATTAGATTGACTTTCAACTCTATATTCCTATGACCCTTGGTTCTGCTTACCTTGTATTTACCTAGGGAAGTATTGCTGAGAAGGGAGAGAGAAGGAGAAGGAAGAAAAGAAGTTAAGGAGAGATACTGGCCCTAAACCTTTCACATTACTGGGCTCAAAATGGGGAGGGGAGGATGAGTTCATTCCATCAACTGTGGCCTGGGAGAGTGCCAGGTGCAAGTGTTCACATCAGGGAAAGGCAATTTTCCCAGGCAAGGGGGCTTGGTATTTGGGAGAACTCAAGGAAACTTTGACAAGAAAAGTCATGCCAAGGATCTCACTGCTTATCAGTTATCAATCCATTTTCATTTCAGAAATTAGAGACCTAGAGTGGGTCATTTAGGATGGAGGGAATCTGTGCATGAGACAATTGTCAAGATAATCTTTGTGAGGCACTCCCGCATCAAAGTCTTCAGCAGCTTTCTATTGTTTTTAGGACAAAATACAGACAGACTCTTTAGTCTAACAATGAATACTTTCCGTAATATGATACAAAGCTCCCTTTCCAGCCTTATGCCTTTCTATGATTCTATGTTCCAGTCAAATTGGGTTACTAGCTGTTTGCTAGCTTTTCACTTCCCATTTCGGGGCATTTGTACAATCTGTCTTCCATGCCTGGAATGTACATTTTCCTCTTTTCTGTCTCTCAGAATCTGCCTTAATTTAAGGTTCAGTTTCCTCCTTGAAGCCTTCCTTGATCACCCTAAATCATGAATGCTCTCTCTCTCCTCAAATTATCTTATATTTATTCATCTGTAAAAGGAGGGAGTTAGACTTTACAACCTCTAAAGTCTCTTCCAGCTTGGAATCCAATGATCCTATGACTAACCATTAGCAGGCCAGGTAGCTAGTTTTCCAGTAGTGGGGATAGATTTTCCTTATTCTCTCTGTTTCCCTTATAAGCTGACTAGAAGATGCCAGGGACAGAAATAAGGCTGTGGAACAGAGAGAAACTAACTGGCTCTTATATTTGGATGGAACTGTGGCCCTGGTCTCATTAGCGCTGCATTCCCTGCAAGGCAGAAAATCATTGAAAACAACATTCTTCATTACTAGCCCCATTAAGCTACCACTGGACTGGAGCTGGACTTGTGCTTCCCTTCAGGTACATAATAACCTTCTCCCTCTCTTCTTCCACTCCTCCTCCCCCTCTTATTCTCCTCTCCCTGCCTTAGCCATGGATCTGTCCCAAGATTCAATTTACTTCTCTATCTCTCTTCTTGTGGAAAGAACTCTTGTTCTCCAGTAGTTACAAAGACTGTAGCAACTACTCATGAGGTCATTTACTAAACAACTGTGCTCCAGGCATTTAAAACTAGTGAAGAGGCCCTTCACTCTCTAGACTTCATAGTTTCATTCTCCCTGGGCAGTGTCTTCATGGAGTTTTCTTGTAAAACTGGGCTCCCTTGTTTTATTATCCTCTTGGCTTTTTCAAGCCTCCAGTGCTCAAATCTTTCTTCGTTCAGAGATGCAATTATCAGACAGCGAGAGGCAGTCTCGGGTTTTCATTCCCTCTCCTTTCAGCTCCATGAGAATCACTGAGGTTCCCTACTGAAGGCTAGGACCTGTCTGCTTTTTCCTTTAATGCCCCTTACCCCTTTATCATTGCAACAAACTGACCTCTTGGTACAATCTGCTACATGTCACCAATACAGCTTATTCCTTGGCACTCCTTTCACTCTGTGGGAGCAGTCCTCAGGACAATGTGTCAGACCAGGCTTTAGGGTCCTGCCCCTGTCTGTCCCTTCATAGAAAGAGGAGAACTGGAGTGATCACGGACAGACTTTTCTGTCCAGTCACTCTTATTGCCCTTTTGCTATTCTCACAAAACTGCCTTCCAATCAGTTAAAGCCAATCCAAGCAGCTCAAACAAGTTTCACTGTTCAGGACCCAACAAAAAAGAGGAAAGAACAATCAGAAGGTGGGGCACCCCACTTGTACCATACCTGCATCTGCAGCATCCCCAAGAGGTTGGCAGAAGAAAAGAGGGGAGAGAGGAAATAAATGAGCATCTCATTGATCAATCCAAACTCTTAGAACAGGATTAATTTCATCGGAAGGGGTTCAAAGGAAAGGGGCTGTTTTTTTCTCCTCATCTGGGCTAACAGAAATAGTTGATATGTTGGGTTTTCTTAAAATGTGATTTCTAAGGCTCCCCAGGGAAGGAGAATTGACAGCTTCCCCCAGTGGCCAGTTTAGTATCTCATCCCACAGTCAAGCTTCTTCCTGGTGTTTAACCTAAATCCTCTTGTCCTGTCCCTATGAGGCAGAGAATAACTGGGTATATTCCTCTGTCAAATGACCTTTAAGGATGGTAAGTGAAATAGGTCTCAAGGCTAGGTGATTTTTAAATTGAAAGCAAAGATTTCTTTTGAGGATCATCTCAAATGATCTTGGTCTGGGAATAAGGGCTGAGTTCTGGAAATGGATTCCCAAGGTCCTTTCCAACTGTAATGTTCTGTGAACCTATGTTTATATGGAAGCCCCTGTTCTGCCTCAGTGTTGGAAGGGACCTCAGTGGTCATCTGGTCTAATCTATACCATACAGGGAATCACTTCTATTCTTTTGCATTCTCTACTGCACTTTGCTTACAGACCTCCAGTGAGCAGAGAACCCAATACCTCTCAAGGCAATCCGTTCTACTATTGGAACACTTTAATTGTTAGGCCATTTTCCCCCTTGATATCATTTTTTTCCTCTTTGTAATGTTCAACTATTGCTCCTAGGTCTGGCCTCTGGGGTCAAGCAAAACAAGTGTAATCCTGTTTCTATGTTCTAGATTTTAGAATACTCGAAAACACATCCCTAGAAGTCTTTAAATCTCCAAGCTAAACATTTAGTTGTTTCAACCAATCTTCCTGCAGCACTATCTAGAGACCCTTTCCCACCACGGATACCCTCCTCTCAACACTCTCGTTCTGAAAATGTATTGCCTAGAAATGAATGCAATTCCCTAGAGGTAGTCTGATCAGGGCAAAATATCCATCTAATTGTACTGTTGTCCAATTCATATTTTTCCATCTTGCTTGTCCACAGGAATATCAAGAAGAATTTGTTAAGTATTTCACCAAGATCTTTGTCAGCTTTATCTATAGCATTTCCCTAACCTACCAGTCTAGTGATCCAATCAAAAGAGAAAGAAAAAGAAAGAAGGTTAGTGTGGTATCACCTGTTCTTGATGAAATTGTGCTAATTCTTTGTAACCATCATTTCCTTTTCTAGATAGATGTTCACTAAACATCACTAACATATTCTTGAGAACACTATACATAGCAGGCATTTTAACAAATGATTGTTCCGTCAAATGGATGGAAGAGTTAGTTTTAATAGCAGGTTTTTTACTGTCCTGAATCTCTCCCTCTCCCACAGCCCCATGATACACATTGCCCACAATGAACCTAGGACATAAGTGTTAAAGGGGGTCTTTTAATGAAAACTTTCCCAGTTACATGTGCCTTGAGTTCTAATCCATGTCTGTAAATGTTGGGATTTTTGATAAGCAGGGGATGGTAGGAGGAGGAGTGCAGTCCTGGCTTCAGAAAAGCTTGCAAGGCCCAGCCCTGGCTCTCACCTTCCAGATGCTGGCTTCCTTGCCGTATACCACAGCCATATTGCTGGCTTTGTTGTTCTTTATAAGCTGCTTCTCTGTTGAGTTGAGCTCTTCTGACACAAAGCCCATGAAGGAGTTGTCCGGTGTGTGAGCTACATGCCAGGAGATGCAGGAAGGATAGGAAGGAAGGAAGGGTCACCCACACATCCAGGGCCTCCTCCTGGGACTATTCATTCCCCTCACACAGGTCATGCAGTAATCGGGGTAGGAGTGGCTTGGAGGGGGCAGGCCTAGGGAGGGAGTGGAAATAGAATTCCAGCGCACTCAGTTCCTGCTTCAGGGAGTTCATTTTCATAGACTTTTAGAGTTGGAAGGAAATTTAACGATTATCTGGTTTGGATTGGTGGGTGATTACCAACTCCTCTCTCTCCACACCACCACCTCCTTTCCCCTCCACTCCATCCTCTCTGTTAGCCAAAGGAAAATAGCTCTGTTACCTGGGTGCTGACAGATCTCCAATAAATCGTTAGCTTTGGTGACACTGATGCTCAAACCAAGAGTGTTCAGTCTCAGCTCAGACTGTTCCCTCTCCCTTCCATCTGCCTCCCAACGCCCAGCCAACTCCCCCACCCGATGGGAGCATCCTCTATAGCCCTTACCTGTATTCTTAAGCCTCCTCTCCCTGGAGCTCTTTTTCCTTGAATTCTGCTTCCTCTCGTTCTATATTTACATGTCTATATATGGAACCCTCATCTCTCTCCTGAGCTCCAGACCCAAATCTCCAGCTGTCTGCTGGACAACTCCACTTGAATGCCTTGTAGGCATCTCGAATTCAAGATGTTCAAAACAGAACTCGTTCTATTTTCTCCTCAATCCATGCTTCCTCAAAACTTCCCCATGTCTGCTGAGAGCACACCTACCCTCCCAGTCATCCAGTTTCATCCTCTTGGAGTTGCTTTGCTCCTTCCTTCTCCTTTCCATGCCAGATCCAAACAGTTGCCAAGGTTAGTTGATTCTATAATTATCCTTCTACATCCCAGGGGTTAGGAGTGTACCACTCCCCTACCCCTCCCACCTCCCACGATCTGAAAAGTTTCCTTAAAATTGTTTGGCCCTCCCTTCATATCAGAGAAGTCTGAATTATTATGGTATTAAAATACGTTGATATTATACAGTTCTACACATGTATCTTATGCATTTCTGAGTTTCTAAACTTTTTCTGTGTTGTCTGCTGGGCTTCACATGTTATCTGCAGCTTTGGTAAAACTCCCCCCAAATTCCTATTTAATTCCTCATGCTGACCCTCGATATATCGAAACTGCAATGGGGAAAGTCGCAATGTGGAAGGGATAACTGTACTTCCAAAGCAGCTCTTCTCTCCACAGTTGTCTCTATATTTATACAGCCTCTACCAGAGTTTAATCCCTTATCACCTCTCAGCCAGACCACCATAATAGTCTCCCAAATGGTGTCCCTGCTCCCACTGTCTCCCTTCTCCAATCCATCTTCACACTGCTGGATTTTGATGTTCCTAAAACAGAGATCTGACTGTGTGTCATTACTGTCTTAAAAAATCTGCTGTGGTCATTTATTGTCCCTAGAATTAAATACTCTGACTGTGTGTCATTACTGTCTTTAAAAATCTGCTGTGGTCATTTATTGTCCCTAGAATTAAATACAAAATTCTCACTCTGGTATTTAGAGGCCTCTACAATCTGGTTACTTCCCAGTCCTATTTCAGGTTACTTCCCTTTATACATCTCTCTATCCTGTCTCCATTCTTGCCAAACTAATCTAGTGGTTCTATTTTCATGACATTATCTCCCACTTTGGTACCTTTGCACAAACTGCTCTCCAACTCTGAAATGCAGTCCCTCCTCATCTCCCCAGCTCGGAATCTGATCTTCCTTAACATAGTTCACAAAGCACAGCTCAGGTGTTACTTCCCAAAGTCTTTTCTCCTCTCTGTGGCTGTTAGTGCCTGATTTTTTTTTCCTCCTGAAATTATTTGCTTCTTATAGGATAATAGATTTAGAGTTCAAAGAGACCCTGGAGGCCATCTAGTTCAATGTCTTCATTTTATAAATTAAGAATGGAGCAGCCAGGTAGTAGCACAGTGGATAGAGCACTGGCCCTGGAGTCAGGAGGATCTGAATTCAAATTGGACCTCAGACATGTGCTAGCTCTGTGACCCTGAGCAAGTCACTTTACCCTGATTGCCTCCAAAAAAAAAAAAGAAGAAACAGGATCATAAGTGACTTGACCTGAGTCACCCAGATAGCATCGGTGTCTCCAAAGCTAATGTCACCCACATCAGAGGTGGGACTTGAACCCAGTTATTGCAGGCATTTTCTTGTCTTTCTATAAAATGTTTTCCTTCACTTGACCGTTACAATTTTTTGCCTTTTTATCGCGTGCACCAGCTTTTGCGCATAGCGGCCATTTAATAAATTTATTGATTGAATTGAGCATCTCATTCTTGTGAGGCTTGACTTTTCCCAACTGGGGGAAAAGAGGGGAGGGAACACACACTTATTAAGAATAATAAGCCAGACACTGTGCTAACACTTTCCAAACATCACTTGATCTTCACAATAACCCTGAGAAGTAGGCATGATTCTTATTATTCCCATTTTACAGATAAGGACACTAAGGCGGACAGGGGTCAAGTGACTCGCCCAGGGTAACACACAGCTAGTATCTGAGGTAGAATTTAAACTCAGCTTTTCCTGACTTCAGGCTCCTATCCATCACATCACCTCAATGTCCAGGGGTAACCACTAACTACTAACTAATCTGATAAACTCACTGCACTAACATGCTGATCAGAGTTATGGTCAGAGTAGGAGCTGGGTTACCAAGGGCTTTTCCTCCAGTTCCTAGGCCACGTGGTAAAGGAATATAACATTATCAGAATCTTTTGGAGACAATAAATACTTATAATTCAAGATTTCTGTTGTACTGTATTAACTTGCATAAATTTAAACAAATAATTAAAATGTATCAATCAGTAGAGTAAGGTTGGCAATAAGAATCACCCCATGGCCCAGTGAATGGAGGACAGGCCTTGGAGTCAGGAAGGCCTGCATCCAAGTCTCACTTCTGGTACAAACTGGCCTCATGATTCTGGGCAGATCACTGAAGTTTCCGGGACCCCAGACATTCATGTCCACACAGATGAATTCACAGGTTATTCCAACTTCACTTCTAGCCCGTTTTCTCCACTTTTGTCTTGGTGGGGACTCTAATAATACTGTAACAGATCTGTCTGTATCCATTCTTCTCATCTCAATTAATCCTTCATACTGCCAATAGTTTAAACTTTGCATACAAACTTGGCCTTATCATTTTTAGGTCAAAAATCTTTGGTGGATTCCTATTCTTATCAAGAGGGGCAGCTAGGTGGGACAGTGGGTATCATGCTGGGCAAGGGGGTCAGGAAGATTCTTCTATGTGAGTTCAAATCTGGTCTCAGATGGTTAATAGCTGTGTGACCCTGGCAAGTTACTTAACTCTGTTTGCCTCAGTTTCCTCATTTGTAAAATGAACTGGAAAAGAAAATGGCAAACCAATCCAGAATCTCTGCCAAGAAAACCCCAAATGGGGTCACAGAGAACTGACCATAAATAAAAAACAACTGAACAAAAATTCTTATGAAGTAAAATGAAAACTTAATTGCCTGAGGGGGCAGCTAGGTGCAAAGTGGATAGAGCACTGACCCTGGAGTCAAATTGGATATCAGATACTAGCTATGATTGTCTCCAAAACAGCTTATTTGCCTGACATTCACATTCATGGCCCTCCTTAATCTGGCATCATGTTAACTTTCTCAGATTTAATTTTCATATGACAGAATTTTCGTGGGGTGAATTTTCCAAGAAAAGCCTTAGGTCCCAGATTCAGGCACTACAACTTACCACCTATGTACAACCTTCAGTAAAACAAAGAAACAAAACTCTCTGGGCCTTAGTTTCTTCATTTGTGAAGTGAAAGGATTAGACTAGCTGACAGCTAAAGTCCTTCCCAGTTTTCAGTCTATGGCCTTATTCCCTTCCACATGCAGGCCAGCCATTCCACACCAAAACTTGTACCTTTGTGCTCCCACAATTTTCCTCTCCTCATTTGCCATTTCTTTTGTTGTCCAACTACCTGCTTTAAGTCCCAGTTTTACAGTTGCCTGGGGTTGCATATCAGCTTCCTAACTGGTCTCCCTGCTTCTCTCCACCACGTTATCTTCTACATAGGTTACAAAATACAGTTATCCCTTCCACACTATGGATCTGGAAAGTTCACATAAAATTTTTTGGTCCTCCCTTCATATCAGAGAAAAACTATGAATTTTTTCTTTTTCTTTTATGGGATGTTTATAGTACCTTACTGTAAAATTTGGGTTGATACTATACAATATGATACATATATTTCATGTGTTTCTGAATTTCTAAACTTTTTCCATGTTGTCTGCATGCCTTCTTCTGCAGTTTCCACAAAACTCCCCCCAAATTCCCCTTTAATTTCTTATACCAACCTATGATATATCAAAGCCATGATGGGGAAAATCGTGATGTGGAAGGGATAGTTGTAATCTTTCTAAGGCACAGATCTGTCCCTGGCCACAGTCTGGCTGTCTTCTACATTCTCAGATGTATTTCATGCTACCTCCTCTCACTGACTTTTATGTTGCAGCCAAATGAGACTCAGCATTATGGTTTCCTCAGCATTGCATCTCCCACCTCAGTGTGCTTGCCCTGTTTTCCCCCAAGCCTAGAAAACATTTATTATGTCTGTCTCTTCGAAACCTTTTCTTCCTTCACGCCTCAGCTTCTGCTGCTTCTCTAAAGCTCTGCGGAATCTCTGCCTGCCCCATCCCCAGCTGTTAATTTATTCTTTCCTCAATTTTCCTACTACTACACTTCCATGACTTGTGTTTATGTTGTGTCTCCCCACAAGAATTTAAGTTCCTTGAGGACAGGAACTACTGATTTCTTTCTTTACTTTTCAAGTCCAGCATCGTGACTTCTACATATATTTTGGGTCCAGACTCAGTTTCATCAGTTGTTTAAAAATGTGTTTGTTGAATTAGACTCAAATGAAATCTCCCCATCCCCCTTCTATCAGTAGTGACCTGAAATTTTTTTCCACTAGTTTGTCTTACAACCCTTTAAATCACTTAAGCTTATAACACTGTGTATTACAAGTATTAGGTTATAAACTCTTTGACATTTTATCTAAACTGTATCTTCCCCAGAAGTATAGTATTATCTGCATTCTAGATACTTAATAAAATTGTTGAACCAAGGGCATCAGAATACAATGAGAATAAGGCCCACTTGCCCCATGTGGCTTTCCCAGTCCTGACCATCTGACTTCTCTCCTTCTTTACCTCCTGCCAACTGAGCCCAGGCCCACCCTATCTATGCCTACTTAGAAGAGACATCAGTCTGACCTCAGATACTTCCTAGCTGTGTGACCCTGGACAAGTCACTTAACCTCTGCTTGCCTTAATCCACTGGAGAAGGAAATGGCAAGCTACTTCAGTATCTTTGCCAAGAAAACCCCATGGACAGTATGGTCCATGGGGTCACAAAGAATCAGACACAGCTGAATGATCACACTTGGGAGCGGAACGGCACAATGTAGTCAGGAAGACCTGAGTTCAAGCCTGACCTCAGATAAGTTCTAGCACTGTGACCTTGGGCAACTCACTTAACCTCTGCTTGTCTCATTTTCCTCTCTGTGAAATGGGGATGATGATGGTACCTTGTTGTAAGGATCAAATGAGATAATAATTGTAAATCCCTTAGCACAGTGCCTGGCACACAGTGCTGTATGAACATTAGCCATTGTTGTTGTAGCAACCCCTCCCTTCCGCTCCCCTCCCCAGGTTCCAGCCCGAGGGAGGGAGGCACAGAGAATTAAGAGGTTCCCCGGCGGCCAGGCCGGGAGGGTGAGATCTGGAAAAAAGCATCCGACTTCCCAGTTTCTTCCATGGGAAAATGTCAGTTGTTATTAGTTTGAAAGGGCCTTAGGAGTTTCTTCTTAGACCTTAAGTCTCAGCATAACTTAGAAAGTGTGCTGGGCTAGGTTTAGGGTTAGAGTATGAATGAAAATCCTGCCTCTGTCATTTGCTTACTGTTGTTCAGTCATTTCAGTTGTGTCCAACTCTTCGTGACCCTCTTTGGGGTTTTCTTGGCAGAGACACTGGAATATTTGCCATTTTCTTCTCCAGTTCATTTTACAGATGAGGAAAGTGAGGCAAACAGTTAAGTGACTTGCCCAGGGTCACACAGTTAGTAGTGTGTATAGCAGACTTCAGCTCTTGAGTCTTCCTGACTTCAAGCCTGGCACTCTGTCCTCTGCACTACCTAGCTAACTCCCTGTGTCTTGGGGAAAAAATATAAAATATAAAAATATAAAATTATAAAAAATAAAAGAAACTCATTTTCTTCATCTGTAGAATAAGAGGGCCTCTAAGGTCCCAATGAAGATACAATATTCAAAGACTGAGAGCTGGAAGGAATCTCTGAGGTCACAGAACCGTAGATTTAGAGATATAGAAGTCCTCCAACAGTCATTTTCCTACTGGGGGCTTTCTGTCTGCAGTATTCTGAAATCTGAAATGTTGCAATGCTTCCCTGGCTGAGATTGCTGCCTCTACTACCTTTCCTGTTTAGATTGCCCTAAACACTACCAGGATAATCTTAAACATGTTTTTCTCTATTTTCCTGCTCAAAAGCTTCAAACCTCTTGATTCGTTTGGTCAAATGCCAATTACTGTGTTTAATTTTTAAGGTCCTCCACTGAGAATTTTATCCTACTTTATCCATACTTCACTCCTATCCTCGGTCCTCTACCTTTATCTCACTGACCTCCTTCCTTATTAATCTCAGCTTTAGCCAAACTAAGCAGTTTGCCATCTCAAAGTAAATAGTTTATTTCTGCCCCCACCCCTTCACATATGACCTCTACCCATCCTTTCTGTTTGAAGCTTTCTTTTTTCTTCTTTCCCTCTCTCTAAAATCCTGCTCAAAATTCACTTCCTCCAAAGAAACTTTCCCTAACTTGCCCCACCCCCACTTTCACCCCTTTACTTTGAGTACTGGGGTTTTCATTATGCTAATTTTATACTTGTTTATATAGTAGTCATTTATTTAGAACTTTCTTACCTGATAACCTTAGCTTTCTAGAACCTGGCCAAGAACCCAGACATCTGAACAGACAGAATTGCAGTCTAAAGTATATGTACTTTACTTAGGTCCTCACTCTGAGCCTATTTACTCTTAATTCACATGTAATTCTAACAATCTTGCTTACCTGGATTAAAGTAGGTATAATAGAAGTGCCAGGTAGGCAGTGGGATAATTACTCGATTGAATACTTGCTCCTATTAGAATGGAGGGTAGGGATGTCTTTATTTTTGACTTTCTATCAGGTACATCAGAAGTTGTGTCTGGTGTATTTGGGAGGGGTAGGGTGGAACAGATTTGTGATTTCATGTATATAGGGAAGTCCCAGTGAAGTCCCTATATCAGCACAGAACCGTTGCCTGGGGCATCAAGTGACTAGCCCAGGGTCCCACAGCTGGTATATGTTGGAGATAGGTCTTCTGAGGTCAGCTATCTGAAGACTCTACATTGATACATAGGAGCTGTTTAGTAAAGGCTTGTTGGACTGAATTGAAACAGATGTAACAACTGACAGGTCAATAGCATGGAAGAAAAATCCAGAAACACTACCTGTTTTTCAGTCATTTCAGCTGTGTCCAAATCTTTGTATCCTCCCTTTTTGGGGGAGGGAGGGGTTGACAAATATACTGGAGGGGTTTGTCATTTCCCTTTTTAGCTCTTTTTACAGAGGAGGAAGTTGAGGCAAACAGGGTTAAGTGACTTGTCGAGGGTCATACAGCTAGTGTCTGAGGCAGAATTTGAACCCAATTCTTCCTGATTCCAGGCCCTGAACTCTATCCACTACATGACCTACCTGCCCTAGAAAAACTACTTAAAGTACTACAAAAACTTAGCTTACCGAGGCCATTTTATATGGAGACAAATGGCCAATAGCACCTGGTAGTACCCCTGCAGAGTGTGGATTCCGCTAGTTAGATGCACACAAATGTGAAGTTAGTTAGACACAATTCTTCTATTTATAGCTCTAAATCCAAATCACTTTCTCGTTTTGAGCCTCAATTTCCTCATCTGTAAAATGGGCGTACAATACTTGCCCTTTCTTCTTTGCAGAACTGTTCTGAGGATGTTTTCCACTCATTAAAGTGCTAAATAAATGTCAGGTATTATTACAGAATAATACAAAAACTAATGGGGCGGCCAAGTGGTACAGTGGAGAGAACACCAGTCCCGGAGTCAGAAGGACCTGAGTTAAAATTTGACCTCAGACACTAGCTGTGTGACCCTGGACAAGTCACTTAATTCCAATTGCCTCAAAAAAAAAACCAACTAATGTTCATAATATTGCCTATGAATTATCAAAGAGTCAATATCCTTTGTGCAGAAAGTTGCCCAGAATTAGATGACTGACCAGGAAATGGAAGAGTTGGGACTTGAACTCAGGTCTTCCTGGCTATATAGCCAGATTTCTACCAACTACACCACAGCCACATCACTCACTGCTCTAGGCAAATAGCTAGGGCTAGATGTTGCAGAGAAGGTGCAACCTATAATGGTTATGACAGTTTTCCTCAATCCAGGAGTTCCAGCTATCCATGAATCCATAGGTCAAGCTCCTATTTCTATCACTAGCCTCTGTTTAAGAAGGCAGCATAGCTTGGAAGTGTAGAAAGTGTAGAAAGTGTAGAAAGTGTAGAAGTGTAGAGTGTAGAAAGTGTAGAAAGTGTAGAAGTGTACAAAGTGTAGAAAGATCGCTACCAAATAGGATTCTTCCAGCTTTGAGTTTGGGGGTTTTTTTGTGGGTTTTTGGGGAGGCAATTGGGGTTAAGTGACTTGCCCAGGGTCACACAGCTAGTGTCTGAAGCCAGATTTTAACTCGGGTCCTCCTGACTCCAGGGCTGGTGCTCCACTTAGCTGCTCTTCCAATTTTGAGTTTAGAAGAGATCTATTTGGAAAATGATCTTCTATGGGATGGCTTATTCCCCAGAGATGGTGAATAATCTCTGTTTTTCTGTATTTCTGTTTGTTGTTTTATGAGAAAATGTAGTATAATGGGAGGAACTTTGTAATGAGAGTCGAGACAAACAGATACCAATTTAGGTTTGACTTGTTACTGTGAGATGTTGGGAAAGTGAATTTCTTTGGGGCTCAGTTCCTTTTTCTATAAAACGAAGGACTTGGGCTAAATGATCTCTAAGGTCTCATCTCATTCTAAATCTTATGTCCTTGGGCAAATCTCTTAACCTCTCTGAACACCTATTTCCTTCCCTATGAAATGAGAGGTTGGATTAAATGATCTCCAAGGTTCCTTCCAGGTCTAAAATTCTTTGGTGTCTCCCAAGAAAAGCTTCCCCTCTTTGCCCCTACTTCTTAGACTTTGAGGTATTTCTTCTGTGGCTACGCTTTCCCTTCTGAACCACCCCCCTCAATCTGTTACCTCTGTATCATTAAGAGGTAGCATTTTCAGAGAAACATAGCGAGTAGGTGTTTAATAAATGCTTATTCAGAGAAGGTGGAGACCTGGGGGACAACCACTCCAGGGCCACTCTCCTCCTTTCTCTCCTTTCTTTTCTGGGATAGAAAAGAGGGAGAAGATTCTAGCTGAACCACATAATAACACTCAGCACTCATGAGAAGGCCCTGCCCCTCACCAGTCCCACATGGAGGGCCACTCACGGAACATCGTCATGAACTGCTTTGGGTTGAAGTTCCAGTAACCCCAGTTGGTTCGGTAACCATGCAGAGTGGCATACTCCTCATGGTTGTATGCAGGTTCCGTGCCAAAGGTGTCAATGACCCGGAATCGACACCTGTCAGAAAACGATATGAACCATAGGTCAATAATCTGCCTATCTATGTGTAGGTAGCAGTAAGTATGGAGTCTTTCTAGGGAAAGTCTTTGCCTGTAGGGAAGTTCTGAGCTTCTCACATCCTGAAGCTGTACCTGGCCTTTTTGGTGGGGTATTCTCTTAGGTATGAAAGAAAATTCTGAGAAATTGGAAAGTCTCTTCTTTGGAGAAGCAAAGGACAGAACAGTTCCAGAAGCTACTCTCAAATTCTGCTACCTCCATTCTGGACGATATCTTACCTAACTGTTGGTTTTCTATCACCTTCCTTTCTGTCTGACTGCCCAGTCACATGTGCCTCACCTGCGTGGCCCAGAGAGACCTTCTCCATGAAGGATCCCACCATTCAGAGAAAAGGGTCTGACTATATCCCAAAATATCATAGAACTACATCCAGATATAGGCACACAATGATAATTTCCTCCCCTTTCCTTAACCCAAGTCCAGTAGGCCCAAAGGGAGGGAGGAGATAGATTTAGCATTTGTTCCTCCAGAAATAGAAAAAAGTCATTAAGCTTCTGACTTTCCCCAAAAGGAGTCTCATCTCCCTTCTCAGAGACCCACAGTGCTCTAAGGTGCTTGTTCCTTACACCAAAGAAATGTTGAAGTTGGCATTAATTCTACTGTGAGAGATAGAGGTTGGGTGGGGGTGCAAAAGAGCAGAATGAACTCAGCACATTCATTTTTAATAAAAGCAATAATGCAGCCTGTCACTTTTTACTCTAATAAAATCATGTGGGATAGTCAATGGGATTAGAGAAAATGTAATAGATAGCAGAACGATCTGTGCTAAATTTAATTCCATATTTTGCTGGCTGTGGATATACCAGGGAGTGATGCCATTTGTCTTTCTCAGGGCTAAAAGGAAGGTGGGGAATGTGAAGGTAGAGGTTAGATAGGGGTGAGAGGATGAGTTGCTGGGCTGATAGATACCAGCAGAGACCTGGGAATCTCTGTTGGCTGTCTTAGATCCTTGCTACTCTACCTGAAACCCCATCACCATCCCTCTCATCAATAACAGCATGCCCTCTTCCTCTACTAGTCCAGCAGCATTTTCCCAACCATGCCCTCCAAATGGTAGCAAGTAAGAGCAAGAACACTGGCTGGGTAGTTCATCAGTTGCCAAACAATCTTGGCATAGGCACAACTAGGCTTTTTCTAGGTAGCAGAAAAGTATCCTGGAAAAGGAGGGAAAAGAGAAGAGAAACTTGCACTCCTCTTGTCTGCAATCAAGTGTATCATGGTGGAGCAGGCACGAATGGGGAGTGGTGCTGGGGGAATATTCTGTTTTGGTTCTATTCTGGTTAGGTTGATGATCCAAAAACAAATGATGGTTGAAATGAATTGAATTTATGCACCTCTGGACCCTCCAGCATTTGCCTCCTCCTGTATGGAAAGATTTCTTCTTCCTACAAGAGTAGCTTATCAGACTAATCAGTGCAATAGGAGAAATATAGGAGAGGGAAGGCTGGGATTTATTCTCAAGTAGATAGGACATGGCATTTGAAAAGTTATGTAGAAGAGGCCCCAAGGTCACCAAAATTACCTACTAATCTTAATGAAACTGGAACAAGTCATTCTTGTGGGGATCCTAAAAAACTTAAATTACTTTCAGTTTCTTTTTTTTAAGGTGAAAAAAGGATACCAATCTTATCCAGATGACTTCTCGTCTAAGCAATAGCTTTCTAAATGGAGTCAACCACATTTAATCACCCCAGTTACAACATGCAAAACATCCCCTTGAATTATAGCACTTCCTTTAAAAAAACAAAACAAAACAAACACCCTCCCCCCAAAAAAGGCAATGTTGGAGGTCAATCTGAAAAGGAGGAACTAGAATCAGAGAGTGTTTCCTTTGGAAAGCTGTAGACCTAGAGTTATAGGAATGAGTAAATTTCTTGCTCTGAGAACCCTTACTGATCTCTGTGGCATGTTGCCTTCCAACTCCCCACCCTCACTTCTGGCCTAATCTGCTTCTCACCTGTATTTCCTGAAGGAGAGTCCCATGTGCTGTTTCATTTGCTGCAGGCCATGGTAGTCAGTATAGATGAGGTCAAATGGCAGGGGCATGGTGAGTGGACAGCTTCCCCGGCCTGGCGGCACCCCTAAGTTACTGAGAAAGGAACGCTTCAGAATTTGGGCCAACCAGGCACCCATGAAAGGGCAACTCTATTATCCCAACCAAGTCTCACTTACTAATGATAATAAAAAGAATAATTCTCTAAATTGTTAAATGAGATTTAACTTCATTTGAAAAGTATTTATTAAGTTTCTAGTATATCCCAAATACTGTACTAGGTGATGGCAATATAAAGACAAAAACAAAATAGTTTCTTTCCTCAAGAAGCTTATATTCAATCAGGGAAGGGGAAAAGAGGGAGAACTTGTATACAGAAAACACAGAAGGCAGCTCTCACATAGCCACCCCAAAATACCCATAAAATATGACTCCAAACTAATCCTAGAACTCCAAAATGCACACAAATATACTTTCCACTAAAGTCAGTTCGGCTACGAGGAACCATATCAGCACTGTGAACCGAAACCAGCCTGGCTTGAAGCCCTGGCTGAGCCCCAGGGGCGGCTGGACAGGAGGAGCCGAGGAGCCTATGGTGAGCAGATTAGCAGCAACTGCAGCAGCGTTCAGAACTAGGTCACTGAGACTTGCAAAATCGGGGGAGAAAAGTGGTCAGGCTGAAAGGTGTCCAGGGCTGGAAAGTGAAAGGCAGAGGTTTTGCACCCATCTCCGCATTGCAGCTTCCACACCTGTGGCCTGCAGACAACAGGAGGACTAAGCGATCGTTCAGAGGACAAGTGCTCTGGCACTGAGCAACCTGGACCCGGATCACGGTCTTGGGCTTTGCTCTTGTGGGTCTTCTTTATCCAGCAAGGTGGAAGTAAGTAGGAAAGGGACCCAGCACCTTCCTGAGGGCTACGGCACCCAGGAGGACCCCAGCAATTTGGGACAGAGCTTTCCCTTCTGGAAGCATAGCCCCACAGAGATTTAAAAAAAAAAATCACGGACTGACCAACCATGAGTAAGAATAAGCATAAGAAGCAGGGTAAGAACAGCAACCAAACCCTAGATTCCTTCTTTGGGGAAAAGAAAGACAAAGGCAGGGAGAGGGAGGAGGACAGTGCAGCCAGAGCTCCCCCACCAGCGGCTTCCAATAAACATGAAGATTGCCTTAAAGCTAGAGATGAGCTGAAGAAGGATTTTGAAAACCAAATAAGAGAAGTGGAAGAAAAATTGGGAAGAGAAA
>CM053586.1:191950016-192016611 GCA_028646515.1 Pseudochirops corinnae | reverse complement strand
TTCATGTTTATTGGAGGCCCCTGGTGGGGGAGCTCTGGCTGAACTCTCCTCCTCCCTCTCTTTGCCATGATCTTTCTTTTCCCCAAAGAAGGAATCTAGGGTTTGTTTGCTGTTCTTACTTTGCTTGTTATGCTTATTCTTACTCACGGTTGGTCAGTCCGTGATTTTTTTTTTAAATCTCTGTGGGGCTCTGCTTCCAGAAGGGAAAGCTCTGTCCCAAATCGCTGGGGTCCTCCCGGCTGCCGTAGCTCTCAGGAAGATGCTGGGTCCCTTCCTATTTACTTCTGGCTCGCTGGATAATGAAGACTCCAAGACCGAGGCCCAAGAATGCAATCTGGATCCAGGCTGCTCAACGCGAGAGCACTGACCTCAGAACCATTGCTTAGACCCCCTATCTGCAAGCCGCGGGCGGGAAGCTGCAACGCGGAGGTGGGTGCAAAACCTTTGCCTTTCGCTTTTCCACTCTGGAGGCCTTTCAGCCAGACTGCTTTTCTCCCAAGACCTCGCAAGCTCCAATGACCTAGTTCTGAACGCTGCTGCAGCTGCTGCTAATCCGCTCACCGCTCCTCTCGTCCGGCCGCCCCCAGGGCTCAGCAGCAGCTTTGGGCCAGGCTGGTTTCGGTTCGCAGTGCTGATATGGTTCCTCGTAGCCGAGCTGACTTTAGTGGGAAGTATCTTTGTGTGCGTTTTGGAGTTCTAGGATTGGTTTAGAGTCCTATTTTATGGGTATTTTGGGGTGGCTATGTGAGAGCTGCGATATGTTGCTGCTGCTATGCCGCCATCTTGGCTCCGCCCAAAAAGCATTTCTTGGAATCACATATCAATACAAATATAAAACTGACATTAGAAAGAAGGGAAAAAGAATACTGCAGAATTTTGAAAAATTGTATGTTCACTCAGCAATATTTTCTTTTTCTATTTTTTTGCTTTTTGAAGGTGGGAAGGCAGGGCAATTGGGGTTAAGTGATTTGCCTAAGGTGACACGAATATTTTCTAAATTATCCCTAACCCTGAGTCCATTTATTCATTTAGAACAGAGGTTTTCTTAAACGTGTGTGTGTGTGTGTATGAGTGTGTGTATGTGCGTGTGCGTATGTGTGATGGAATCCTCTGGCAGTCTGGTGAAGCCTATGGATCCCTTCTCAGAATGCTTTTAAATGCATAAAATAAAATACATAGAATTACAAAGGAAACTCAAAACATTGAAATAGTTATCAGAATTTTCAAAAAAAGCTTAAGTACAGAAAATCTTTAGTTTAACAACTCTTGATCTAGAATAAGCCCATATATGGTTCCTTAAGTCACAGCACACCAATACCAAGAATTAAGGTCTGGAGAAAACAGTTAACAGACCATTTGGCAATTCTGAATCTTTCAAGATTCAACACAGAACTACTTTCATTACAGGACTTTTCAATCTATATTATTCTAAGGGACACCACCAATGATGAAAACAAATAACAAGGCTTGCTGTTTCTCAGGCAATTTTGCTACCTAAATGTTCTACCAATCCATTGACAACTGATTTGCATTCTAAAAATTAAGAAAGTAATATCTGATAAAGTATACCTATCCTTTATCAATACCCAGAGCTAGAAAATCTGTTAAGATTCAACGCTAAGGTAGAAAATTTCCTATACTTTTGGTTATTAGGTACTCTAAAGAAAGACACCCAAAATGTCAGTAAATATTTTAATATACACATAATATATTACATTTGAAATGCTAAAATGAAGTCACTTGATGCTCATGAAAATATTATAGGAAGATCAAATCTTAGCATCTCTGCATCTCTGAATGAGACTGTGATGAGACTGAGTCTATAACGTTACAGAGAAAAGCTTTTGCAATACTTTATTAACCACACCTCATATTTTACTGAAATTTAAACAGCAGTACTATCCACCTCTCATCCAAAAATTCATTGTGCAAATCTTTAAGGTCACTAAAATGGAGTACAAAATTTAAAGTGAGTTATTCAGCACAAAGTACATCAGTGGCAGTCAGGGAAAACTCAAATTTCTAATCAATCCAGTTAAACCACCTTCACTTTTATCCCCTTCTTGACAATATTACTAGCAAGCTACAGATGAGGAAGGAATAATGTAGTATTTGGGTTGAATTATACTTCCCAAAATTACAATGCTCAGGAGCTACTTAGCATTTTTATTCCATAGCTGTGAAGAACCATTGGAAACAAAGGGACGAGGGAGGAGTCTGGGACACTAAGTGGTCTGAGGGAATATACTGGAGCCATTTTTCATCTTAACCACAGACAACTTTAAGACCTAGGTAGATATATCATGGTTCAGTGTATCTTATTTCATGCTACATCTGAAACTGCACTTAACAATTATTAATACCCTTTATGTTTGCTAATTGTACTTAACCTAAGCAAATAAGAGGTCACAGAGGCTTTTACAACCTTATTAATATGGCAGAAAAAGGATAATTCAGTACTTTTAAAGCAATTTTCCAGATTCTAGCGTTTAGTAGTGCCTTAAACATAGTACATACTTTAAAATATTTGCTGAATTTTAAATCCTAATCAAATGCAAGCTTTCATCCCCTCCTGCCTTCCTACTTGTGGCTGACCACTCTATAAAATTCTTAATCTGAACATTAAATATCCTATTTAAAAATAAATACATGGAGTTTGTCAAGATTTCCACTTGAGCATCTCTCTCAATATTCAAATTTCTTTCTCAAAGATCTATGGACACATCTAGCATTTTAATCAAAGAACATAGGGAATAATTTTGAATAACTTATTTTTCTCATTGACCATGGCAATCCAGGACTAGAGTACAAATGCTACCAGCACATAATACACATTTTGTGTAACATCTTCCAGGAGAACTACCGGCAAGATTCTAACATAGCTGCTATGTTTTTGTTCATTCTATCAATTAGCTTAAGATTTAGACTCCTTACAATGCATAACTCTGTAATAATTTTCATTTGCTTTTATTTTTAAAATTTAGCCCCTACTACAAATTTTAATTTGAAAAAGGGATTAATGAGCAACATGTGTAACACAAATTAAAGTATAGACCTTTTGAAAACCACGATTTCTATTTGAGCCTGCCACTAAACTTTAAATTTAATTCTTACATACAATATGGTCATACATATGGTCATACAAACACATATGGTCATGTGTTATAGCTATTTTTCAACACTGTATAACAATAAAACATACTCCATGCACAGCAGGAATCTTTAAGAGATACATGTTCAATAGCTAAGATGAATCTTCAAACAAGAATAGGAGTGAGAGGAACAATACTAATAATTTTAACACAAGTTTAAGAAACAGAAAGAATTCTACCGAACAAAAACAGTTCAAAGAATCTCATTATTTCATCCTTTAAATATCCTATGTCTGTAAACTTGACCAACTTTGGCTGGGAGTTTTTTTTCCCATATTTGTTGATGCCATCCATTATACTGTTTAAGTTGACAGCAGCTCCTTCATTCAAACTCCTACAACCTTGAATTTCTTCCCACCTTGCCAAGTTTTTTTTTTAACAAAAATGTTTTAAATGTGAGATCAAATGCTTCTGTACTCTGAGCCTCGAGCTACAAAATCAGCAGCTTCCCATTCCACAGTGAAGAAGGAAAGAGTTCCAAAAAAGCCAACTATCACCATGACCAGAAGTTGCCAATGAAGTAGAAGGTAGTTGCTGTAGAAAAATGCCACTGCTGCACAGATAGACTGAAAGATCACAGAAAAAAGTAAAGATGATATTAATATATTCCTAAAATTTCAATAAATGACCCATTTCCTTTCCCATATAAATGATATCCATTCTGACAGATGTTGAAGGGTTAGTTATTTCTCCAACATGACACATATTCTTGCTTACCTCTGCTAATATTCACATAAACTCTGATCTTCCCTATTAAAACTGTATTTTGCACATAAGAGAACTACAACACAGTACATGTAGTAGGATAAATATCATTTTCTGGAAGAATGGACTATGGTAACAAAAAGAAAACTCTCCTTATAAATCCTAGAAAAGAAGTATGCAAACTTCTCTTCAGAGAAAAGATTTTATATGTGTGTATATACACGTGTATATAAAACACTCACACCCCTCCATAGAAATGAGAACATGAAAGCTACACTAGCCACCTCCTACTTCTTTTTTTTTCTTTTTCTTTTTGGAGGGCAACTGGGGTTAAGTGATTTGCCCAAAGTCACAGGGTAGTTTTGTGTTAAGTGTCTGAGGCTGGATTTGAACTCAGGTCCTCCTGACTCCAGGGCCGGTGCTCTATTCACTGTGCCACCTAGCCACCCCTCATCTCCTACTTCTAATCACACATTCTTTGAAAAGACAACCCTGACATTAAAAAAAAAACTCATTTTAATAAAAACCAATCCACTAATATAAGATAAACACAAATTCCAAATACATTGAAAAAAAGTAGCCATTTAAAACACATTTTAAGGAACATGATATTACCTGAACAAATTTAAAGATCGCAAAGGCAGGTGCACTATCTTCTGAATAAAGGAAACCCAAAATGCTAATTAGCTGGGTGTTGAAACAGCTGTCTCCAAGACCCAACAGAAAGCTGCAAAATAGGGCAATCTCTTTGCTGAATGAAAAAAAATTTAAAGAATACTTTTATATAAGTATTATGAGTGTTTACTAGAGGTATTAAGAGAAAATAAAAGCATTACAACATAAGAACTACACACAAACTAAGTGGAAAACTTAAAATATCTTAAAAGGTAAAACAGAAAAAATAATGGAATTGGAAAATTCTGTATCAACTTGTCTGCAAACTCTGGAAAAATTTACTGTTCAAAGGGTTTAGGAGTCATGATGCCTATTTTTTTGGTGGGGTGGGGGAAGAAAGAGGAAGGCAGATCAACAACAGACCTTTAAATTACAGTTTTAGATGGTTTTCTGAAGCACTGAAGTTAAATGATTGGCCAGTAGTCATGCAGCAAGTATGTGTCAGAGGCAGGCCTTTAATGTAATTTTTCTCATCATGACCCATTCCAGAATAATTTCTGTTTTTCAGGGAAAGCCTCCATATCTTTTGTCAGCATGCATTTGAAGGTTGATATTACCATACACCAGAATGTTAAAAGGATTTTCTATTGAAAGGACAATCTCCTGAAGACCTAAAAACCTAACTTTCAGTAATTCCACTATCTATTCAGAGGGGTAGCTATGGTGCAAGTGACAGAATACTGAATTTGATACCAGAAGATTTGGGTTAAAATCCCAACTAACGTTATTAGCTTACTGATATTGGTCAAGCCACTTAACTTAGCCACAGTTACCTCATCTGTATAAAAGGAGAATGATAAGGTCTGCAGTATTTTGAAGGATTGTTCTAAAGATCAAATAAAATAACCTATGAGAAGTGTTTGATAACTATTAAAGCATGACAGAGATGTCTACTATTGTTACTGTTATTAATTTATGATTCACTTTTCTTTTTTTCCTTAGGTTTTTGTCTTTTGGCTAAACTAAAAGACTTGGTAGGAGAGGAGGCCAAAATCAACAAATTAGAGAAATAATTTTGGGATTATCTGTAGATTCCAATTTTTAAGCTCCAACTCTACCAACAGATATTTAAAAGCTGACTTTATGGAGACAGAATAGATTTTCAAGGTAACTTGCTTAGCTATATGTATCACCTTATCCTTCCCCCAAATTAGTTACTGAGAAAGAGAATTATAGGCCAGATAGTTACTATACCTTGAATTGATATAAGCATTGCTATCAGTTCCTTCAAGAGGAGCAACTGGGGCATCACTGGGAATGTTAAGAAAAATTAAATAAAAAGCTACAAAATGCACAAAAATGCCCAACAGCACAACTGGGTTCCTGCCAAAACGACTGTTCTTGCTTAACAAGCCAAAGAGACTTCCACCTACAAAGTCAAGAAACATTTATTACTGTTTATTGAAAGTCAAGAAGTTCAACACTTCATTACATGGACAATTATAATAATGATCAAAATGTTAATAGTATTTTGGAGGGGAAAAGGCATTAAATTTACCTGTCCATAATCTAACTGAAGTACAACATTTAGAGGGAGACTCTTCCCAATGGGGGAAAACATCAGAGGTCACTGGGTCCTCATATTTTAAAACTTGATAGAGAGACAGTATCTTGGGGCTGGAAAGTACCTCAGTGATGATATAGTTGTAGTTCAATCATTTTATTTTTACAGATGAAGACATGCAGCCCAATGTTTTGCCTACTGTCAAACAGCAAGCTGAGTGGTAGAACTGGGACTAGAAATAATCCAGGTTTTGTGTTTCAGAATCAAGGAATTTCAGAGGCCACCTAGACCAACCTATATGTGAACAAAAATCCTTGCTACATTCTGTATTAACTTGTTTGCAAACTCTGAAAAACTTTACTGTTCAAAGGGTTTAGGAGTCATGATGCCTATTTTTTTGGTGGGGTGGGGGAAGAAAGAGGAAGGACAAGTGGACTTGTAGTCCAGCACTCTTTCTCTTAAATAAGGTCTCAGTGAGAAGCTTGAGATCACTAAAAGAACTCTGCCATTTCCCAAAATCCACTCTTTAGTTCTTAGCCCAACTCATCTGTTTTTGATGTCATTACACACATGCACAAACCCTTCTAGATTAGCTCTATAGATAATCTGTTCAATTGCACACCATAATCTGGATAACAAACATCCTTCAAAAAGTGCTTGGTTTTTCCTGTTTGGATAATTAGACCAAACTCTTGACTGTGAGTCTCATTTTTGAGTTTGTATAATGCTATGATATATCATTACATAGCATGCTATATATACATACATGCATATATATATGTGTGTGTATATAATATGATATATGTCATGATATATGATGACATACTAATGGCAAGGAGAAGAAGAGATAGGTTGGAGTTGAGAGATTTGAAGCAGAAGATCAATTAGAAGTCTCAGCAAGTAATAAAGTGGGCTGGAGATACAGCTGTAGTGATGAGGGGAGAGGAGGGTATTATATAAGAAATATTGTGAAGATAAAAAATGACAAGATCTAACAACAGCTTGGATGTGTGGGGTAGGTATAAATAAGGAATTAAGGATGACGCTGAGGTTGTGGAACAATGAAGAGTGATATATAAAATAAAAATTCAACAAAACTAAGAGAAACATCAGTGAGTTCTTCTACCTGTGACAGGGATGCACCTTGCTAGAAGCCTGAAGACATACCATTTGGAGGGACAAGGACTTAAATCCAGCTTAAACTCCTGGTTAAAACCACATCAGAAAATGGGGCAAAGCCAGTTTGAACTTCTGATCAAGAGTCTGTATAAGAAGAGTCAAATTCCCAGAATGCAGCAGTGAAAGGGACCTAGACCTAGCTCCAGGTCCAATTCCAAGTCCCAGAGTAGGGTAGCTTCCTAGCAAGGAACTATGTATGAAACATGGGACCAAGATCCACCTAAGTCATCCAAAACTGCATAAAAGTAGCAGCATTTGGATTGTAATGAGAGCAGGAAATAACCCCAATATAGTACAATCTTGTTCTAGGACTGCAGTGGGAGATAGCCAACATTGCAATACAGAGCAGAATCTAGCTCTGGCACAAAGTTCCATCCAGGAACAGGCCTGAAAACATTAATCAACTGATGAAAACTCCTAATACCATGGAATGCTATGGATTAAAATAATCTTAACAAAAATGCACAGAAGAAAAAAATTCTGCAACATTTATAAGTAGACACCAAGAAAAAAAGAATGAATTGGCCATGAAGATTCCAAGAGTAGACAGGAGAGATTAAGGAAAAGTTGAAAGAGGAGATAAAAGTATTAAATATTTGGAAAGTGAGTGAATTCCCTTAGAACTGAAGATAGAAAACCTTACCCAATTAGTGGACACTAAAAAACAGCATGCAGTAAACAGAACTCAATAATTCAATGAGGCAACAAGAAATATTTTTAAAAAGCCATAACCACATAGTATCTGTCTCAGTAACCCTGAACCTTTCCTCACTAGCTACCATATCACAAAGCACAGAAAGGAGAACTTGGAAGACCCAACCTTTTCATTCCTTAAACTCCTTACCCAAAGTCCCACTGTCTTTCACTGGTCCTCAGTCACCCACTTCATCTAGACCAGCGGTTCTCAACCTGTGGGTTATGTTCAATTTAAATACATTCGGCATAGCAGATATTTACATTACAATTCATTAACAGCAGCAAAATTACAGTTATGAAGTAGCAACGAAAATAATTTTATGGTTGGGGGTCACCACAACGTGAGGAACCGTATTAAAGGGTCGCGGCATTAGGAGGGTTGAGAACCACTGATCTGGACCCAGACTTTAACCATTCTCCACTCCCTGGACTAGCAAACTACCTGTCCAGATACAAGCCTGGAAAAACTCAATCTTTTCATGACAAACATGCCCTCCAGGATTCTATCTTCACTACATTTATGCCTGAACTTCACTTCATTCCCTGGACTGCTGTCATTCCCAGCTGCAATAAGTCCTTCTCTGTATCATTTCCCCTTCAATTCTCAGCTATAGAATCATAATCAAATACGTTCTGTCACTACTCCCTGGAAAGTGTGTCCTTCTAACCCTCCTACCTCTACTCACCATCCCAGTAATTTTTTTCCATATCAAAATATTCCTCCTTAGCCACCACTTCCTTATATGTGTTATAAAGTTAAGAGTAAAGCTGGTCTTCACTTTTGTATTTGTATTCCCAGATCTTACTGTAGTATATACAACGCCTTTCATTTACTCAAGTTCAAAAATTTGGAAAAACACACAAGATTTCTACTATCAAAAACAACTGACGTAGAGAACTAGAAAAGATGGCCAAACCTGGATATTCAATATCAAGAAATCATAAAGACAAGATTATGCAGCAATTACTTTAACAGAAAGATAAGACTAGGAATACAATACATCAAAAAGCAAAAAAAAAAATTCTTACAATAAAGACTAGGTCATCCTGCATAGTTGAGAATATCAAAGACAAAAGATGAACTTTTAAGAGAATAAAGGATTTTTAAGTATTTCTGTTCGGAAAACCAGAACTGAGTAAAATATTTAAAATGGGAACACAGGAGACGAGACACCTAGAAAGAAAAATGCATTTGAACAATATGAAGAGGCTAAATAATAAGCAAGTGCTAATACCTTAAAAGAGGGAAAAGAGACCAGTATTCCTTAAGAATCTATCTTCAATGTAATTGTCTAGGCTTTTCAAAAAATTATGGTTTTCAGGAAGCCTAATGACTTTTAAATTATTTCTCCTTGAACTGTTTTTCAGTTAAGCTGTTTTTGACATCCAATACCTTACATTTACTTCTAATTCTCTGATTTTCTTCTAATATCTCTTGCTATCTCATGGAGTCACTGATTTCTAAATTTGAGTATCCAGTTACTTGGATAAGAATTACTACTTTTTCTTTTAAGCTATATATTTCCTCCCTCAGATTCTTTCCTCCAGAGTTTTTGCTTTTTTAAATCTATTGCTTTTCTTCTTCTAAGAATTCATGCTGTTCTTTTAGAAAAACAAAACTTTTTTCCTTTGAGTTTCTGCTTGCAGTTGTTGTAAAACTGTGACCTTCTAGGCTAGATTTTGGGACCTCTCTGAATCTATTATTAACTCTTTGTAGTGGTTACTGTCTTCTCCTGTTTCTGCATTTCTTCAGCCTTAGTTTCAAAACTGGGGCTTTGTGCCAGAAACAGGCTCCAACAACTGCTGTGCTTTTGGCTAGGGTAGACTGCCCTGGTTACTTAGATTCCTACCTTGATCTTCACCTTGCATAACTAAAGCCCCCTAAATCTTTGAGCTAGGGATACTAGAGTCCCAGGGTAGTCTATTCTGAGAATGCTTACATTACTTTTCACCACTCCCATTGGCTCCCAAGGTTCACACTGTGGGTTTCTGATCACCTTTGGGCCCTTCTCCTAGTAGCCTTCCACTCTTGCTGTTGCTGGACATAAAGCTCTGCAGACCATGTATCTCTGTTCTAGGCAGTTGCTGGCTTGTTTGACTGAACTGGCATCAGTTTCTAACAGCTTCTTTTCCTATTGCCCTACAGCTCCTGGCTAATTTTTTGTGCCTTTTTGTAGTAGAATTAGTCACTGCATTTTCTTGTTGGATTTCTTTATCACTAATGAGTATGGTATAAATATCAAGCTTTTGCTGGTGTGAAGGAACTGGTCTGCCTGCCACCTTTTGAGTATCCATTGTGGCCAGACATATCCTCATTTATACTAAAAACACACAAAAAAGCACAGGAATGTAACAGACCTTTCCTTGACAAGGTCTTATATCTAACAGCTTTAATATCTAAACCAAAGTGCTAGCATTCTCCGTAACGAAGAAATGCTAGAGGCCATTCTAATATGATCAGGGCAAAGCAAAGAAGTTCAACGTCACCACTATTATTTGATACAGCTTTAGAAATACTAGTTCTGAAATAAGTATAGGTAAATAGGTAACAAAATTATCATTATTTGTAAATGATACAAATGATTCAGAGAACTCTAATGATTCAACTAAAATGTTAACTGAAATAATTTATAATTTTAATAATGGAGGAGGATATAAGATGAACCCACAAAAATCACCAACTTTTCTATAGGCTGCTAATAAAATCCAGACAAAAGATAGAGGAAAAAAAATCCATTTAAAGTTACTGTGAAACGTGTAAGATATTTTGGAGCCAATCTACCATTTTATAGTCAGGACTTGTCTAAGAGAGTTTATATGATCCTGTAAGTAACAGGGAAACATTGGAGTTTACTGAATTGAGGGAAGAGAGGTGACTTGGTCAGACTCACACTTTAGGAAAATCATGTAGCAGTTCTAGTGGAGGATGGACTGAATTAGGTAGATTTGAGGCAGGAAGTCCAAATGGAAGGTTACTGAAACAGTCTAGTTGAGAAGGGGGCCTGAACTAGGGTGATGGCTGTGTGAGTGGAAAGAATGGGATGCATGTAAAAAGATGTAGAGAAAGAAATTACATGAGTCTTAGCAACTGACATGATAGGTGTGGTGAGAGTGAAGAATTGAGGACGGTACCAAAGTTGTGAACCTGTGTGACTAAAAGGATGGCAATGCCTATGACTGAAATAGGGACATTTGACAGAAGAATAACTTTGGGGGATTAAAATGAATTCTGGGATATCCAGTTGGAAACATCTACTCATAAGTTAGTGATGAGACTGGCACTAAAAAAAGAACATGGAGGGGGAAGCTAGGTAGCACAGTAGATAGGGCACTGGCCCTGGAGTAAGGAGGACCTGAGTTCAAATCTGGCCTCAGGTACTTGACACTTACTAGCTGTATGACCATGAGAAAGTCACTTAACCTGAACTGCCTTGCAAAAAAAAAAAGAAAAAGAGAGAGAGGTTAGACATACAGATGTGGAAATCATCTATACAGGGATAACTGAACTCATGGGAACTGATAAATTATCGAGTGACAATAAACAGTTTTAGAGTGGGTGGCACATGGATAAAATACAGCAAAGGAGCCATAAGACAGGTAAAAATAGCTAACATATATATACATACATGTGTGTGTACATATACATGCACATAGGTACATTTGTATAAGTGCATATACACACATATGCATACATACACACAAATACATACACATATATACACACACTCACATATACATATGCATACACACATATCATGCTTATATGTTCCAAGCTGTGTTAAGCACTTTACAATTATTATTTCTCCTGATCCTCACAACAACCCTGTGAGATAGGTGCTATTATTACCTCTATTTTACAGATGAGGAAACTGGAGCAAACAGTGTGCCTAGGGTCACATAGCTAGTAAGTGTTTAAGGCTATAATTAAGTTAGGGCCTTCCCATTGTTCTAAATATATAACTATCTGATACTTATCAAGAGGTAAATATCACAAAAACCCAGGTAAGACAGTATTCAGAAGGAGAAGATGATAGTGTCAAGGGCTGGATGGAAAGAGGTCAAGACTGAAGAGGACTCAGGAAAGGCCATCTGACTTGGTAGTTTGCAGAGTGGTGAATGAAGAGGCTGAACGAAAGGTTTAGAAGCAAGTGACAGGGGAGGAAGGAGAGCTACTGAGCATACGTGACTTTTTTCAAGTTTAGCTGAAAAGGAGAGAAGAGAAGCCGATGCCTGGTCAGTATGGCAGGACTCAGTGGAAGGAAATACTTGGGAATGTCTGCAGGCAGCAAAGAAGTACCTAGCAGGCAAGGAGAAATTAGAAAGTGATGCTCAGAGAGAGAACGGGGATGGGGACACTGGAGAAGACAGTATGAGAGAGATCAAGGGTACAACAGAGGCTGGCACTGGCAAGGAGACTGCTGGAGACTGGAATGAAGGCAACAGAAGGAAAAGTACATTTTGAGATGAAATTTTGGGAAATGTTGCATTTTTTAAAAATCTCAATGACCTTATTTCTGATTGATCTGGTCTAAGTTCCTTGAGTTATTTATTCTAAGATGATGAAAATAACCAGAAGTACCAAGTGCAAGAAAGTAAGAGGAGAAACTGAAGAACATGAAAAATAGAGAATCACATGAAAGTTCTACAACAAATCTCACAAAACTGTAGAGATCAGTGAAAATTATTCTAACCTAAAATTTCTCCAATGCCGATGAAAATGCCAGAAAGTCCAATGAGGCTTTTTTCTTCTGTGCCAAACTGATTTACAGCACCAATACAGGTTCCATATACACCAGAGAAGAATGTTAATTCCAGGCCTTTAGAGAAAAATCCTTAAATTAATTATAGCATCATAATCTACCTTTCATCATGTCTAAAAGCATCATTAAAAAAGGGTACACAGGCACTCCAAAAATCTCCTAACTCTCACAGCACATTAGAAGCTGCGTGAAAAGGGATTGTTCTGTTATTTGCCTTTATATCTCCAGCACCTAGTATAATGCTTGACACACAGTAAGGACTTAATGACAGACTGGCTGCTTAAAGATGGTTAAGATAAATAATATTTAAATTGAATTACTAATCCCCAGCCAAAGAATGTTTTTTTCCACTTAACCTACAATTTTGATGTGCTATAGATGTAGTGAAAAACATTAGCCACAAAGTTGGCATCTGTATGAACCTTAAAATGAAATAAAATTATTCAAAAGTACAAGCATGTTACTAGGACTAACTTCTTAGCTTTCTTTTGTGGGTAATCAAGGTAGGTGTGTAGCTTTGGTGCAGTTATTACAAATGGGTGATAAAAATTAAAATTTTCAACTTCCTCATGAGTAATCATTCTTAGTAAGGATAACAACAAAATTAGAAAAATAATGCTAAATATTTTAGTTTATAGATACGACACAATGTTTTAAACTAAACATAATTTTCATTTACACTGGTCAAAAAAGAAATAATTTCATACTTAAACCAGTAAGAAAACAGAAATTTTCTCCAAAGGTAACATTTTAACACTGAATTTTAAAAGGTCTTATTTTTGTTTCTAATTTCTCTAAAGACAAGTTTTCTACCTTTGGGATTTATGAAAGCAAAAGAACCAGAAATGTTAAATTATCATAAATTAAAAAAAAAAAAAGATTGTTGCCACAGATTCCTCTTATAATGTTCCTTACACATCTCATTACACAGTGAATTACTGAATTCATCCATTTCAGAACATAAGGATTTATTTCTGAACCTCTATCTAGTGCCATAATGCTGTCCTAGAATTACCAGATATTGACCATCTCTCTCATTAATTCCTTACCTGTATAGGCAGTTGTAACACTGAGATACAAGATTTCTTTGGTGACACACAATTTAAGAGATTTTTCTGCAAATAAGAGAGGCAGTAGAAAATATCAGACTTGTATTAGCTAGACAAAAGTTCTCATAATAAATTTCCTCAGCCAGAACAAAAGACTGAGACTATGCCAGCAGCATATTAATGACCGTATGTAAGGAGGATTTTGTTATCCTTTTTAGCATTCAGTTTCTCAGGATCCATGGCCATGACAATGTCTAGTTTCCAGGTATTAGATAATAACTCCCAGAACAGTTCCAAGAATTCTAGGCAGTAATTTCTAGAATCATAGTGACAGACAGTCCTACTTAAGTTGTACTGTGAGATATGGGGAGTGACACAATTGACATTTACTTTGATTGTGCAGAATAACAATACTGATAAAGTTAACTTGTGAGCTTAACGTGGGCAAGATGCCTTCTTTGTCTGTTGCCCTATAAAGAAAATGGGCACTGGCCAGTGAGGGAGAGAACTATAGGTAATGCATAGAGGAATGCATGTACCTGCCTCAACCAGCTCCCATTGAGGCTTGAGAGTATTTAAGAGTGCACAAGTTGTGCCTGTCTCGACTGACCACATTGAGACATAGGGAGCCAGGCCCTGAGGGAAGGGTGATTAGGGAATACTGTCAGAGCTAGTTCTGCCATTACTGACAACTCTTTGAGAAGACTAGACTGGAATAAAGCTGATTATTAACTCCTCCAAATGTGTCTGCCTGTCTGACCAGATCAAGAGTGAACCTGTTAGAGCCTGGAGTCTGAAAACTCCAGTGCCTCCTGTGTGTTATCTGTGAAACAATGACTTAGGAAGAAATTATGGTTATGATGTTCAAGGCCTGCCATATTAAGGAACTCATTATATCTTATTCTAACCTACTCAGTATAACGGAATAATGGAACCATGCCAAGAGAAGTCTCAGATAACCTCTAGACCAGGCTTAAATCAAAAATATATTGCAAATCCATCACCCCTTAAATTTTTTGGTCTATGTACCACTTCACTACTATAATTACCTCTTGTTAGATGTTTTTTGTACTTCTGATATAGTTTCAGAACAGAAAAAAAAATTTTAATTGAAAATGCTGAGATATATAAGAAAGTAAGTAAGGAACCTTTGTTGGGCCTTTCAGTATAGTATCCCTCATGTTCTACATGAGTGATGTTATGGTCAACTACCAAGGTTCTAGAAATGAGGAAGAGGTATAGCTGCTAGCATGACACATAGTACATTCATCAAAATCCTATCTATAAACCTGATTTATACTATACTGAATTCATTCAACTGTGATCTGTGGGGAAAGACCTGATGCTCAGTATTCCTATTTCCCATAAACATTTGCATTAGAGAAAGTTTTTTGTGGAAAATGTTTACCTTGGGATAGAACAAGTAAAGGCATAGTGCTGTATTCTGGTTTTAATGAAAATTATTACAATAACTTTGATACCATGGATATGAAATAGATTAGTTATATTTCTGCGAAATGCAGCTCTAGTTCAAAAAACTAATAGGTAAATTATTTAGTTACAGTTTGTTTTTTTTGGGGGGGGAGGCAAGGCAATTGGGGTTAAGTGACTTGCCCAAGGTCACACAGCTAGTAAGTGTGCCAAGTGTCTGAGGCCAAATTTGAACTCAGATCCTCCTGACTCCAGGGCAGGTGCTATATTCACTGAGCCACCTAGCTGCCCCTACAGTTTGGTTTGTAAGGAAGAATACTTCTTTGAAGTCAGAAGAGTAATCTCCACAAAGGATTCTAACAAATATGTTTGAATGGCCTTTTGAATAAACAGAGAAGAGTAATTAATGTTAAATCAAGAACACTTTTCCAAAACATAATTTCACTAGCTACAAACTAATAATGTATAGAAAATACATTTTTCTTTTAAAAAATAATTATGAATATATTTGAACTTCCTCTTCAGGCACTATGAAAGGGTGATCTGTAGCTTCTATATGTTGATTAAGATCTGTTTATGTTTGGTCAAACTGATCACAAACACAGTGTTAATGGGATACACTGAATATAGAGCTGTACCATTCCAGACATCTTTTACACATATCACCTCATTTGCTCCTTACATACTTCCAGAAAAGTACTATCGCAAGTTCTAATTGGTATAGAGGTGACTTTGGGTTCTTGAAGGACTTGCCAGTGGAGTAGAGCCTTCCTACTGCCGCCAGCATCAAATATAAAATCCTCAGTTTGGCATTCAAATCTGCTCCCCTCCCTCCACTTTTCCAGTCTTTTTTCATCTTACACCCTTATATACTCTGTGACCAGTGACAAGTCATCTTACTGTTCCTCAAACAAGACACTGTCTCCTGATTGAACATTTTCCCTGGCTGTCGCCCATGACTGACTTTCTTGTACATACAGGATATCCTGCTTATGCTTGTGCATATGTGTGTATATTTTAATAAATTATAAGTTTATATTTTATATATATTATTTATTTATATATTTATTGTTTGCCCGTTGTTTCCTCCATTAGCCTGAGTCCTTGAGAATAGCCCCTTTTTCCTTTATTTTCCTTTCCTTTGCACATAGCACAGTGCCTAGCACATAGTAGGCATTTAATAAATGTCCATTAACTGACTTTTTGCTACACTACACACTGACTCTCAGGAGAGCTCCTTTATAATATCATTTATTAAGGAGCTTACTTGATATTAGCCAAAAGGCCAAAAAGTGATCACCACAATCAAATCATCCCCTCCATCCCAACAAACTAAGAAATATATGCAATAAAAAGCTTGTACCCTCACACAAATGTCATAAAGGGGCAATGTTATGTGATAACAAGCTAGTAGATTTCTGAATAGCATGAGTGGAAAAGTGAAAGTTGTATAGTGGCATAAAAACAAGCCAATTATGGAAGAAGGGTAAAGGGCCCTGAATTTGTTATATTAATTTCTGATGTACACAATACTTACTAAATGCATCTACTGCCTTTGTCATGTTGTTCTGGACAGACCTGGTTAAATAAAAAAAGATTTTTTTTTTAGTCTTCAAGGAGAAAAAAGAAAATACCATCATGTTTCAATATAGCATTTAAACAATTATAGAATTCAAGTATTAAATAGCTTGGAAAACATTTCTGGTAGCCTTCACTGTTCCTTGTTTTAGGTTTTATCATGAAGGCCCATGATTCTATTTTAGTCAAAAACATAAACTATACTCCATAAATTTAGGTCTTCAATCTTCTGAAAAAATATAATTCATATAAAGTTAGCTTTCTGCATATTTTCATTTACATCTTAGTCAAATATAACCTATAACAAGGCAGTATTTTCTATTCATGAAAATAATTTATTTGTGAAACCATTATTTTTCTCACTACCTTATAAACAAAATTTATTTTTACATATGCAACATTCTCTATATGGAGAGTAAATTTCTTTATTCTTTAATGAAAAGGGAAAAAAATGGATGTCTTTCATCATCATACCAATAAAGTCTCCTTTAATAAAATCAGAAAAGCATATAACTAGAACTCCAGTTTACTTGGTATGATAGAAATAAAGAGAATGTCAGAGGTCATTTAGTTCAACCATTCCTTTTACAGGTAAGTTAACTGTGACCCAGAAGAGCTAAGTGACTTGCCTAAGGACACAAAGATAATGTTGCAGCCAAGATTTGACCCAGCTCCTGTTACTCCAAAGGCAGTGAATATTCTTTTCACTGTCTTATTCTGTTTCCCTTATATTAATAAGAAAAAGTATGACAATTTAATAAACAGGAAAGCCTCTCTTCTCAATAAGAAAACTATAGCTGCCATGGAAGCAGGTATAATTCAGTCTTTTGCTATGTTACTATCTAAGGGCTTTATATCTGTCATAAGGTACTTTAAGAATTCC
Source organism: Pseudochirops corinnae (assembly GCA_028646515.1). Lineage (NCBI taxonomy): Eukaryota > Metazoa > Chordata > Mammalia > Diprotodontia > Pseudocheiridae > Pseudochirops > Pseudochirops corinnae. The sequence goes on along the minus strand of CM053586.1, from coordinate 191,998,999 downwards.
AGTTCCAACCAATAAATCCCAGTTAAGAAAAATGGTACTCTCAATCCATAAATCACATTCCATAAATAGGAAGAGTACTAATTATTGACATTTTTCACAAACTTTTCAAATTAAGGATAGAGGAAGACAGAAAAAACAGTTATTCATTCATGTGACTAATAATTGACCACAACACTAAGAAGTCTAAAAAAATTAATACTTCTTCTTTTACATTCATACAATTTAAGAGTTAGCATACTTTTCTAAGAGTTGTAACTTTAAAAGTCAGTTTGACATTCCTACAAAAACATTTTTTTACTGCTGCACAAATCTACCCACTAATCTGATTTTTGATTGGGACCCAACCTTCAGTTAAGTTCTTTTAGTCTTAAAAACAGAAATAAAACAAGACTGACCTATAATCTACCATTTTTCAAATACATTCGAATTAACTGGAACTTAGTTATCAATTACCTCCTGAAATTCCATGGCTGAAGAAGTAAATAAGATGATTTTGAATATCTCCTTACAGATTTATAATACGCTCTTGAAAATGAATAGTTTGAGAAGTACTCGTTTAAACTTTATTATTTTCAATAAACAACATAAAATAACATTCAGTGTTCACTTGAAATTCTTCTAGAATAATTTAAGTCTATACGATATAATCTAGAATCTAGCATGGTGTCTTGCAGACACTTGATAAATGAAGGGAATCCATCCAATTTGAAGGAAATGAAGTACTGTCCCTCAGGTACCCCTCAGTAAGTGTCCTTAAGGCAATTACTCGAGAATTCACTACAAAGGTTAAGAAACTGACACCCAAAAAAGGTTAAAGTAACTTGCTGAAGTGGTGAAGACAAGATCAGAACATAAGTCTTTTATGGAATACTTCCTCTTCTATGTCCATTCTAGCCTTTTCTTCTCCCTTTTTTCTTAATTTCTTTATATCTTCCCTCCAGCTACTGGGACTGTCTAGCGTTTGATGATAGCCAGGGATCAAGAGGTTGGTGATCCCTAGACCACACATTTACAGACTTTGAAAAAAAAAGGTTAATGTGCAAAGTTCTTACATGTTGACTTCCAGACTCTCATTATCAGAGGATTCATCATCTCCCAATACATTATCAGGGTCTGGTTTCCTAATGAGAAAGAAAAGAACTGTCCCCACAAGGCTAATCACCGTCAGAGCAATAAAAACTGTTCTTCGGTCATTCTCTGAAGAAAAAAGGTAGCCAGTGTTAATTATACAAATAATCCTTAAATGTGTATTTTTTCCACAAAGGCTAACAATAGCTAAGACATCAGATTATCAAAATACTTGCTAAATGCATCAATAAAACCTGAACTTTAGATAAGACATTACAATAAAATGTCAATTCCACTCTTGCCTTTATGTTTCAGATGTGGTAACATGCCAAAGGAATGGGCATACAAAAAGAAAATCATTCTGTCATTAAAGTTATGTAAAAATAGTTAAAAGAAACAAAGAACAAAGATTTTCTCCTGATTGTATCAAGTATTTCCTAAATAACCCTCACCCTACAACAGAACTTGATAGATGACTAAAGTCTTTAGTACTATTTGAAACATGGCAATTCACTCTATAGGAAAAACAAAATAAGCTACTGGTTTAAGGTTGTTAAAAATCTCAGAACAAGAATGTGAGAATCTAGAAGCCCAAATTTTATTACAGTGATGCCCAAAGTAACAAATGATAGATATCACTGGGGCTTAAACAATATAGTAAAAACAAAGTAAATAATACAAACCTGATATTTGAGTTTTTCCTTGCCAAGCAAGATAAATATAAAGATTTCCAAAAAACAAGCTGGGAGGAAAAAAAGGTGAGGGGATAAATTAAAATACTACTTAGAGATTTTTAAAAGTGAATCATCTATTTTTAGACAAAAAAAGGTTTATGTATTTTTCCCCAAGTCTTTCTATTTGCCCTAGAGTAATAATTAAGAAAAATGATGATCCCCTTCACTCCAGGCTTGGAAAAATTTACAACTGAGATCTGAAATAATGTGCTGTCCCTATGTATGGAACAAAATTTCCTGTCATGTGCTAGTGACTTGATTCATAGCAGCCTTTCAAAGAAAAGTAAATTCTTCTGAATCATGTGATTTACTAGAACTTTGTAACAAGATGATTGGGAAACAAGTTAAGTTCCCGAATTATAAGAATTTATGAAGAAATTATTCTTCAATTATTTTAAACATGTATTTCTTTTGGCATTCTAACCTGGGAAATTAAGGATTCATTCTATATTCATGATAGAACCACCACCTTCCTAGTCATTCAGGTTCTAAATCTAGATGTCATCCTGGACTCAACATTTTCTCTCACCCTATCTGCTGCTAAGTCCTATGCCTCGTTCTCTCCTATAATACTTCCACCATCCTGGTCCAAGTTCTCAACATACCACTACTAGAGTACTGCAATAGCCTTCCTGTTGGCCTTCCTCTTCAGGTCTCTCCTCACTTCAGTCTATCTTCTGCTCAGCTAGCAAAGTATAAGCCTGATCTTATTAGCTCCCTATTCAATAAACTCCGGTAGCTCCCAGTTGCTTCCAAGAACAAATGTAAAATCCTATTTGGCTTTTAAAGCCTTTCATAACCTGGCCTCTCCCTGCCATTCCAGTCTTTCTATACTTTATTTCCCACTACACATTCTTTGATTCTCGTTGTTGTTACTTATTCCATCTCCAGACTCTAGGCATCTTTAATGGCTTTCTCCCATGCGTAGAATTCTTTCGTTTCTCATCTCTACCTTCTGGCTTCTCTGGCATACTTCAAGTTTCACACAAAATCCTACCTTCTGCAAGAAGCTTTTCCTGGTCCTCCTTAATCTTAAAGCCTTTCCTCTGAGGCTACCCCCAATTTATCCTGTGTATATCCTGTCTGCACATAGTTGTTTACTTGTGGTCTCCTGCCATTAGACTATAAACTACTTGTGGACAGGAACCATTTTTGCTTTTCTTTGTATCCTCAGTACTTAGGACAGTGCCTGGAATTTAGTTAAACATTTGTATTTACAGTCGTGTGGTTGCCAAAACAAAGGAAAAGGTCCACAAAAGCAATACCAAGATAATCTTAAATGATAACAACAGCATGATCATTTGATACTTTTTTATTTGGTTAATATAATTCATCTTATGCTTTTATATGTTTGTAATTTTCTTCTTTGTGATTGTACCTGTGAATTCCTGGAAATACAGGATGCATGTTTTAGCTCAGTTTATAACAAGGGTGGGGAACCTATGGCCTTCTAGGTCCTTGGATGCAACCTTCTGACTGCGTCCAAGCTTTACTGAACAAATACTTTTATTATGGGGATTTGTTCTGTGAAGTTTATATTCACTTAAAGGGCCTCACTTGAGGACCTAGAGAGCCACATGTGGCCTCGAAGAGCACAGGTTCCCCACCCCTGTTCTATAATCTTGAGCATAATGCTACACAAATTTGGAAACTTAATAAAATCAGCTGATGTGGAAAGTCAGAGAAATAAGCACTAAATAACAAAGGAATGAGTTTGCTGAGTTGGACTCAATAATTAAAGAAAAAAGATTTCATATAGGAATTCTACCTGGACTGCAAGAGTGCCCAGAAAATTCCACTGTTTCTTCCAATAGTATTTTCATCTGAATTTACTGTAAGGCAATTTCCTTGTGCTGTCCAAAGTACTAAAAGGCAAAGTTAATCAAGAAAAGAGATTAAGTCACTTAATTTTACAAACAAATGATACCCACTGACAAGCCCCAGAAAAATGAAGAGCAGGAAGACAAAGCCATGCTTACCAGCAGCTGCAATTCCAATGAAAACAGATGCCGTGTAGAAGGACCATGTGAAAGGCTGGATAAAAACGGCAATGTATATGCTAAAATATAACAGGTCAATTTATTATCTTCAAATAATACACAAAATATGCCAATAATTTGTTCCAAGAATCAACATGACTGAAACCTTCCTCTAAAATTTAAGTTCTAAGATGTTTCCAGTTTTCAAAAGGAAAAAATGTGATTTGCTCATTTCTGTTATAGCTACTGTCATTTTATAAACTAAGTGTTGGATGCAATAGCTTCCTGCCAAGTGGGTCAGCAGAATAAAGAGAGGTGATAATCCTACTCTCTACTTGAGTTTTAAGGTTTAGTCATCAAGCAGTGATCTAACTGGCCAGAGGGCCAATTAAAAACAACCTGAACTATTTCAATGGGAATTCTGTTCAACTCTCTCAGAAACTACAAGTAACGTTATTATATCAGTAACACGAAGATGAATATAAATGTCTTTACTGTAATTTTTTTTAACATAACTTTTTAAACAAATGAACAAGAATTATACAGCAATCTGAACTGACCTTTAAAACAATAAAACTTTGTTGCTTTAAATAAGACTTCTGGGCTAAATTTTCTTCTCCGAATTTTCACCTAACTCAAAATCATTGGCCTGGTTTGCTCACTGAAAGCTCACTACTGTCAAATATTTTTATGCAAAGTAACTTTTTTAATTAAAAATTAATGAACGCTATGGGATTTCTGAGAAAAAGGATGATTTCCTGAAGTCTTACTTACATTAACATCTAGAATGCATCAAAAAGTACAAAACAGCTAAACTGATGAAATACTTTCTAGAATTAGAAGAAATTATGCTAGGTTCACATCAAGTAACGTTAGAAAACATTTGAACTTTTACTAAATTCTTATAAGATGTTGATGGCATTCTGATGAAATAAATGATATACTATAATGCTACTTACCTATAAAATAAACCACTAGCAAACATAGATAGCTGAGGTCCCACTATGGCTACAACGGAAGGCGTAATCAAGTTTGAAGCAGAGAACACTCCATAAATAATTGCCATGCTGCACGAAAAGCAGGGAAAAAAAAGAACAGGAAAAAAATTGTGAAATGCCATCTTAGAAGTTTCAAATGATTTTCTAAAAAAATCAATTTGGATATACTGAAGATTTTCCTGTCAATAAAAACATGTGCTAGTAACACTAAAAGATCCTTATAATTTTGTATTAATCTATACTACTGAAGTTCACTAGAATGTATACAAAAGATTTAGTCAAAAAGGTACTACTATCTAAATGTAGAATACTTGGTTATAATTTTCCTTTGAAAAAATTATGTTATTTACCTTATGACCATACTGCCTAAAATTCCCTTCTAATAATTTAACATCTACAAACATAAAACATGGATATTAACCCCAGTTCCTTGAAAGTGAATTTCCACTTGCCACAACTGCAATTTGCATATCAGTGATACCAGTTAAGCAGGATTTTAGGACTCACTAATGAATAGCTTGCTTTGGCTACCAAGAATATTCACTAGAATGTGATTTGTGCTAAGTTAAAAAACTTAGTTTTAGGGTCTAAACTTAGTTTACAAAGCCAAAATAAGTTATCTCTTAGTTTAAAAACTGATAAATGCTATCACAAAATAATGTTAATCAAGTTGGAATTTTAGAATTCACTGGGAGAGAGCACTATAAATATATTACCTTATTAATCACCTTAGACAATTACATACTTTTTATTTAACATAAGATAGGCATAGGGACTGGACCTGTGATTTCTTTGGTTATAAAGAACTTTCAAGTGAAGGAATTCCTATCAAAACAAGTTGGAACTTTTTCTGTAATTAAATAGTCTTGCCAGAGAGTGACTTGCCCAGAGTCATACAACCAGTATTCGTCAAGAGGCAAGACTTAAACCTAGATGTTCCTGGCTTGAGACCTGGGTCTCCAAACATCAAGCAATACTGCTCCTCATTACTTAACATAATATAGGTCAAACCTATGAGAAGTAAATGACAAAACAGAAAAACTGAAAGAAAATTAGTTGTTGCTGTGCACTCAAGCAAATACACAAACAGTAGGGAAACCATACTGCCTTTGTTCTTTCTTCCAGGAAAAAAAAAGTTAATTGTATTTCTTTGTTCAAATATGACTTACTTGTGACCTGAGCAAGTCTATGCACCTCAAGTTTATCCACCCATAAAAAAGGACTCTGTCCTAGGAACTTTGGGTATCTGTTTCCTTAATTTTAAAAGGAGAGGGGGAGAAATCTAATTGGCTCCCTTCTAGCTTTAAAGAAATGATCTTATGACTGAAATATTTTCCCAAAAGAAATTTATAAAAACATTTGGAAGCTTCTTTTGATAAAAGGCAATACACAATATTACTTTTTCTTTGTTCCAGATTTGATTTCACTGGCAACAAGAAACTCTTATCAGCAACCCAGCTCCCTTTAAGTGGAGCAGATAACTACAGTTCTGTAATTTCGGTCTTACAGTGGTGCTAGGAGCATTAAGAAGTGAAATGACTTTCCCAGGATCACACAATCAGTATCTTGGGAGAGGCAAGATTCTAGCCCAAAACTTCCTGAATTCTAGGCCAATGCTCTATCTGCTACTCCCAGATGCCTGTCACTATCATACAAAATTGGGAAAGCAGAGAAATGCCCTTATGGTACAAATCCCCTCCTATTCAGGACTGGGTACTAATTTTATGTGTTTTTTAAATGACACTGATAGCTATGAAAAAAACATGACCGACCAGGGCTATGATCTGTGATGTTAATCAGCTTTTGGAAAGGAACAAGTAGAGATGATAGTGATAATGGCCACCACCTTTGTAAACTAACATATGAAGCACTTTGACGTTTAGATTTTCATCACAATAACCCCGTGAAGTGAGGTACACAATGCAAGTACACAAACACTCTTACACATGAAGATATGGAAACTCAGGGAGGTTAAATAATTTGCCAGTGGTCATACAATAAGGGGCTGGGCTAGGATTGAAAACTAAGAATTCTTGATTCTAAGGAACAGTGCTTTAAGTATCATTTAATGTGATTTGGACTAAGTTCAATAAAACAAACAGAATTAGTATACTATACCTGGTATATCCACTGCCATGAAAATCTGTGCTGTTTAGGCTTCTGATAACAGTTTGCTGTGTGAAAAATAAAAAGAATTACTAAATGCCTACTGCAAGTTCCCTCTGCTGGAAACTATCCTTCAAACCTCTAAAAACATTAGAGAATTCACAACCCTACAATGAATAAAAGTGTGTAATACTGGAGGGTACTACAGTACTAGAAGGAATAGTTAACACAAATTGACTAAAACTATGGGCTGAGGGTTTCATTTCCTTGTCCTTCCAAGTACTAATGAATAAAGCACATGCTAAGGTTAAAAAGTAAAATAACTACGGCAAACTCACCTACGTACCCAAGTACAAAATCAAGGAAAGAACAAGGGGCAGCCACGATTAAGCAGCCACATTTAAGGAGAAATAAGTGGCGTGTCTGACACACATAAAATCAAGCTTAACAACCGAGGAAAAAGAAAAGAGAAGAGGGATGTGGTAGTGGCAAAGTGAGGATGTACAGGGTGTATTTTAGAATCGCTTTATAATTCATGTGCATCACGCTTACGGGACTCATGACGAGCAGGTAGATTTGAAGATGAAAATAGAGCAGCACTCACCGCCACATTTCCACAAGTTTGAAAGGCAGTGAACATAAACATAAAGGCAACGCCTAAAATAACGATGTTGAACAGCTTTTTGGATTCTGGGGACATTTTGCCTCGTTTCTCGCTGCAGCACCGAGCCCGCTCGAGATCCCTGGGGAGACAAACAATCAGGAGTGACACAGACTAAACTGAGGGGTGGGCGCCTGGGCCTCAGTCACGAGAAAGGAAGAGGCAACGGGGCTTGACCCTTTCCAAGGCAGGGGACGAAGGTTCCCTCCGCACGTGCAGACGAGATACTCATGGCCCTCACGACTCTGGCAGGGAGAGAGCGTGAGCCGGTGCCCCAGCCCCGGGCCGGGGAGTGCCTCCCGAATCAGGCGATTCCGTCAGCTGATGGGGCACGGGTCGGGGCGCGCGGGGGCCGCTGGGAAATGCAGTCCCGAGGCGAATAGCCTAGGCCCGGGCGGGCACGCCCACTCCTCCGCAGTGGACGTGAAGGGGCGTGGAGCCGGCGAGGGCCCCGGAGGGCTGGAGCCGAAGGGGGGAAGTGTAGTGGGGCAGCGGGCCCATAGGACAATTGGAAGGGCTGGGGCCTCAGCCAGCACGAGCGTGGAGCTCCTACACTGGCGTGTGGTGCGGGGCGGGGCCGGAAGGGGCGGAGCCAAGGGCCACCGCCACCCTTCCCTACCCCCTCCACTCCCGCCCTACTCAAGGGGAAGGGGCCTCCAGCGTCCCGTGAACGGCGGGAAAAGCGTGTGGCGGGCTCTGAATGTCCCCTTCCCGCCAAGCTCACCCGGTCAGCGAACGACGCCCTCTGCAGGCGGGGCCTTCGCTCCTACGTCCAGGCCCTAGTGGGGGCGGGGAATAGAAAGGTGGCCGAGAGGAGATTGGGCTACACAGATTGGCCGAGGGGCGGAGCTAATGACTCAAGAGTTTTCATTTCCGGGTAGTGCTGCCGCCATTTTGTGAGGAGGGTGATAAACGGGCGCTGGGTTGTAGCGTCCGGTTCAGTTACTTTTCAGGTGAGGGAGGAGGAAAGTCGTGCAGCCATCTCGAGAGTCGTGAAACCGGACCAAGTTCGTCTAAATATTCCCTTACATCGGCCGAGCTGCAGACTCCTCTGAAGAGAAAGGGTCACCAGAGATTGTTAGTTGCGGCGAACCGTCGGGGTCGCTGCTGCCGCCTCTAGCCGAGCGCGCGCGGGCCCTCCCAGGGCGTTGATTTCTCGGCGCGCAGCCTTCGGGCCGAGCCCTCGCCGGTCATGAGTTACGGGCGTCCTCCACCAGACGTAGAGGGGATGACCTCCCTGAAGGTGGACAACCTGACATACCGCACCTCGCCCGATACACTTCGGCGAGTCTTTGAGAAGTATGGCCGGGTGGGCGATGTCTACATCCCCCGCGATCGCTACACTAAGGAGTCCCGTGGCTTCGCCTTCGTGCGCTTCCACGACAAGCGCGACGCCGAAGACGCTATGGACGCCATGGACGGCGCCGTGCTTGACGGCCGGGAGCTGCGGGTGCAAATGGCTCGCTATGGCCGCCCGCCGGACTCCCATCACAGCCGCCGAGGACCGCCGCCCCGCAGGTACGGGGGAGGCGGCTACGGACGCCGGAGCCGCAGGTAAAAGGGGGGCGGTAACTGTTTTCGGGGTTCTGGGGTGGCGGGAAGAGGAAGAGAGGTCGGTGGGGGGGGGTTGGAGGGATTAGTTGGATTTGATTTTTAAGTCTAGCCGACGGCTGATTTTACGCACAATTTTTCCCCTGAAGTCGGGAGGCAGAGAGGTTAAGGAGACAGAAGGTGCCCTCTTGGGCCCAAGAAGCCACGTGGTGGCCCAAATGGCGGGGGCTGGGACTGGGGGGCACGTGGTCCCTTCTCTCCCTCCCCCACCGTAGAGTCTTCAGTTCCCAATGTCTTGGGGCAAGATTCTGGACCACCGGGGTTCCAGGGTGTAGCCTGGCATGTGAAGTGGATAAGAGTGGCCCCGGGAGAAGGCTTCCCCCTCCCCTTTTAGATTGGGGAAATGGCGGCTCTTGGTGGGGTGAGATAATGGCGGCCTGGGCGGGAGCACGCGGGCGGGGCCGAACTTGATATTTTCCAACCCTGCCTGTTATGCCTGTTTCTGCCTCTAGCCCGAGGCGGCGTCGCCGCAGCCGTTCTCGAAGCAGGAGTCGCTCCAGATCCCGAAGCCGATCTCGTTACAGCCGGTCCAAGTCTCGTTCTCGTACTCGCTCCAGATCTCGATCCACCTCCAAGTCCAGGTCGGCCCGTAGATCCAAATCCAAGTCCTCGTCGGTTTCCAGATCCAGGTCCCGGTCCCGGTCCCGGTCCAGATCCAGAAGTCCTCCACCGGTATCGAAGAGGGAATCAAAATCTAGATCTCGATCCAAGAGCCCCCCCAAGTCTCCTGAAGAGGAAGGAGCTGTTTCATCTTAGGATCATGGTAATGTCTATGAGGATCCAAGGTTTATCTCCTAAACCGGGAGACAAAGATTTACACAATAGCACTTAAGTGGGGTTTGGAGTAGTTCTTAAGCCAACTGACCTAAAATAAACTCCTTACGTTAGGAGTTCTACTTACTCAACTATGGGAGTAATATCAAAACCAGGGGTCTGCAGAAAAAAAAAACAATGTTTATTTAGATATTAATGGCTATTTGGTTAAACTGTTAAGAGACCTATTAATGAAAAGTGATTATTTCTTGCTGTTTTTATCCAACATCTGCATTTTCCCCTTTAAAGCTGCGGTCTCCTGTTTGCTAAAAGAATATTGGCCAGTATTGCAGATTTTAACTGATTTGGCTGATCCTCCAGGGACCAGTTTCTGTGGGCGTGTGTTGGAGCAGGTTTGTCTTTAAATGTTAAAGATGCACTATCCTTTAAAAGAACATTCAGTTCATCAGTTACGGTACTAACTGGGAATTTGATGGATTTGGCAAATATTTCTTAAATACCAAATTTGGGAGGGAAATAAAATTAAACACGGGATGGGAAAGGATAGTGTGTCTTTAACTCCTCAAATTGTTTGGTCCTGTTTTTAAAAGTAAAGGGGCCTGAGTAGCTCAGATTTAAAGCTTAAGTGTTCATTCTTAAGTGACTTTTAAGGTTATTTCTCCCACATATGCAAAGTAACATAGTTAATTGATATTAAACAGACTGGGTACAAGGTAAAGATGGTTTGGATACAGACTTTCATCTCTTCATTTTTGGTTCTTGGTCAAGGAAGTTTTTAAGGCAGACTTTCTTTAAATTCATACCCACGTAGCTTTTTAAAAAAATTCACATTAGGCTTTAGGCTATGTGGGTGGGTGTAGAGCATTATAACTTTAAAATTTCACTAAATTTTTTAGTAAGGCCACCTCGAGCATAACCAGGAACTTGGCCTGAAGTTAACCACATGCTAGGTGGTCTTTGTAGGGAAAGTTGGCTGAATGTCTTTCTTTTCAAACCTAGATACTGCAGAAAGCAACATAATGGATGACTTGGGGGGAAAAGACCACACTCAGTCCATTGAAGAGTCCCTGGAACAAGCAACTGGCTATTGAAAAGGTTATTTTGTAACATTTTGTCTAACTTTTTAAGTTGTTTTAAGCTGCCTCAGATGGCAAACTTCATTTTATGTGCCATTTTGTTGCTGTTATTCAAATTTCTTGTAATTTAGTGAAGTGAACGACTACAGATTTCATTATTGGCTTTGGATATTTGAGGTAAATTTTCATTTTTGTTTATATAGTGCTGATTTTTGTTTGAAATTAAACAGACTCCCTTAACCTAATTTGTCGCCTCCTGAGTTTTGAGGAAACATGCAGCCATTACATGCTGAATTAGCCTAATGCTATCAAGAGAAGTTAACTCAACATTGCCTTCATTCCTTTAAAAAATCTACAAAACCTTGATGTAAATTTGTTTGTAAAATACTAACTACTTTCAGATACTAAGTAGTATCTGAACCCAAATTTGTATGAGACTTTTCAGGTGACAAGACTTAATTTTTGAAAGGATTCTTTTACCAAACACAATTCTAATCTCTTCTCTTATGTATTTTTGTGCACTAGGCGCAGTTGTGTAGCAGTTGAGTAATGCTGGTTAGCTGTTAAGGTGGCGTGTTGCAGTGCAGAGTGCTTGGCTGTTTCCTGTTTTCTCCTGATTGCTCCTGTGTAAAGATGCCTTGTCGTGCAGAAACAAATGGCTGTCCAGTTTATTAAAATGCCTGACAACTGCACTTCCAGTCACCCGGGCCTTGCATATAAATTACGGAGCATACAGTGAGCACATCTAGCTGATGATAAACACACCTTATTTTTTTTCCCCCCCAAAAAAAAAAATGGTAAATCTGATCATCTTCATGTATGAACTTGGCATTTGAAAAATGTAACATTAAGGAAAGCATTCCTTTGTAAGTACTGATAACATGGTGTATCTTTTGCTTATGATATTCTGTATTATAACCACTGTTTCTGTAGTTTACAATTAAAACATTTTTCTTGATGTTAGCTTTTCTCTAAACTCAATGTCTTGGTCTTAATTTTTTTTTTTAGTTTGAAAGACCTATGCAACTAACCTGTGAATGTCATTATTGGCTGTACTCAAGTAAAATTATTTTTTTTTATTTTTATTTTTTCAACTGAGCCTTTTTCTCCTCATTGAGTTAAAATTGGGTACTACTGCCAAACTGGCACATACCCAAGTTCATTACAGGTACCAAAGTAGTCTTATCAACAGCTCTTGCATTGGCCATTTATAGTTTTCACCTGTTTCAAAGGTGAAAGTCACCAAGTACTTAACCTCTTGGGACTAAAGATTTAAGTCTTATTATTGTTAGGTAAAATTTATTATGGTGGTTGCATGCTTTGGTTTACACTAAAGCTTTATTTTATCCGAGCCAAGTGAATAAACATCAAAATGGTTAGCAACTTAGGGCTTTTTCTTTTTTTTTTCTTTTTCTTTTTTTACACAATACTCTGCAAATTTTTATTCCTGGTTCCTACTGAGAAGGGTGGGCTTGTTAGTGGCTTTACTATGCAGCAAGCACACTAAACAGAATTGTGATGTTGTTCAAAAGAAGCATATAGGACTTAATTGCTGAAGACATAGGAACACTTCAGAGGACATTCTTTGCCAAAGAAATGATCATCATTTCAACAGTATGTCTTCCTGGAAGGGCAGATTCTGCCAGATGTTCTTTGTCGGCACCAAAAGACTCCAGAGGAATATGGATACATTGCAGCTCCCACTTGTAGAGCAAAGCTTCAAGTGAACACTCAGCACTAAAGAAAATAAAGGTTTTTCTTAACAATGCAGTTGGCTCCCCCCTTTAATCATTACCTTTTCCTTAACTATGCCAAGACTACCTTTTAATTTGTTTATCATGTTTAGGAGTGCTTTTGTAAGTTCTTACTACGTTTAGAATGTTGCCTAGTTTGCAGTGATACCTAGATGGAAAACTGCAGTTGTGTACTAGTAACTCTAAACTCTTTCACCCTTATTAAACTCTTAAGCAGCCAGAATTCACAGGACAAGAATAAATTATAGTTAATGGTGCACCATGTTTTCTAGGTTACCTTCGAACTTGGTAAGTAGTCCACAACTGAAGGTGAGGGTTCCTTTTTACTAGGTAGTACACTGTAGTTAAAATATCTTCAAAGTCTGTAGGAAACAATTTAGCGAATAAAGGTTTGCTTTTTCTACTATGAAACATGGATTTAAGTTTATTAAATTAATACTTGAATATACTTAAGATATTTTAAAGGAAGTTTTAAAAGTAAATTCCTCAAGTTACTAAATTAAACTTACCTTCTGGTTCAAAAAATACATCAGAGGCCAAAATTATATCCAAGGCAGGCAGAGCCAACAGTTCTGGAGAGATCTGGCCCCAGGTGAGCCCAATAATGTGTATATTGGGTAGGTCATTCATCCAGCAGCTTTGCCTACAGTTTTCTAGACAATGAGGTACCTCTGAGTTATCGGATAGTATTACTTCAGCACCACATTTTGCTGCTACTATGCCAGGGAGACTCACCCCTGCTCCAATCTGAAATGGCAAACTTGTGTTTAGAAAGTTACATGTAGAAAAATTAGGCATATATAGTGGAAAAAGTGACAGAAGAGCACTGAACTTGTGATAAAAAGGATCCTTAGTAAGGAAGTTAGTATCTGATAACTGCTTTTTGAGAAAGTATATTGCCTAATCTGGAAGAAAGTTCTTTTTAAAGTCCTTTTCCAGTTTAATAATTTAATTGGGCAAATGTCCCCAAGTTAACTTTGCAGTCTATCTCACTGGACAAGAGTGGGCATGCCTGTCTATGGCCAGAACTTTGGTCTGCAGTACAAGCCTGGACACATGCCATTTCCAGGCTGCCTTAGGGGGTAAGAACCACATAGTGGACTTGTCTGGGAAAATTCATAAGATGTTATTTTTGGAGGATCTTAATGATGAACTACTTAAGGTGCCAAAATACTTGGGAAATAAAAGCAAGGTTGCCTATGGTTAACACTAGAGAACACCTTAATTGTTGGTCTCCTTTAAAATTGCCTTTTGATTCCCAAATCCATAGGACGAGATGCAGACTAGCCCACAATTTTCAGTGGATGTGTATAAGAGAGCCTGTTAGTCATCTTTCTTGCATGATGGAATGGCAGTGTTAAAATTCATTTCAAGATCTTAAAGGAGACTCCTGTATTACCTTTAAGGTTTTGTGTAGAATGAAACTTTTAATAGAAGCCTGCTCTTCAAGTAGGTCAAAATGCTAGCTCCTGATTTGCAAGTGTATAGATCTGGTGTGACTGATGCTGCCTGGGTCTGAACATACAAAGGTAAAAAAGGAAAAGTATTCTGCCTTCTAGGAGCTTACATTGTACTGATAGCTATTACGTAAAGTATAAAACAACATTTTTAGGGGAGGTGTTAGCATTTGGAGGAATTGGGAAATTACTCACATAGAAGTGCTTTAGCCAATCTTTGAAGGAAACTAGAGATTTCAAAACCTGATAAATGTTTACCTCTAATGCAGTTTTGCCAGTCACATTACTTCTGTGATACCAAATGTATTGAGCCAAGACCACAGCACAAGGCCAAATATACATGCCATATTGGAAATGCAGAACCTAAAAAGAGGCAAAAGCATTTTCATTGGTTAAAGTCTCCAGGTGGTGCAAAACTGGCTTAAAAATACTTGCTGTATAAAGACAGACCCAACTCAGTATTCCACGTCATTTTGTGGGAAAAAACTACTGGGTTTTACAGACAATATGTGGAAAGAAGCTAGACTTAAAATACATCAAAACTTGTTGGCAAAGTGAATAGAGATCTGGACTTGCAATCAGGAAGACCCAAGTTCAAATATGACGTTAGGCACTAGCCAGGTGAGTCACCAGCAAAAGTAAGGAACTGAACCAGGGTTCTAACTACAGATCCAGTATTTTTCCCAATACACTTAGCACTGCACCTCTGCTTAGAGATCCTGGCCAAGTGCATAGCGTGCTGACAAAAATCCTTCCCCTAATTTGTTACTAGCTATGTGACAAGTTGGTTAAACTACCTGAGCCTCGTAGGTAGCTAGGTGGTACAGTAGATACAGATTGCTGGGCCAAATTCACCCTCACACAATGGCTATGTGACCCTGGACAGATCATTTTTTCAAGTTCAGGCTCCATCAGTTTCCTCAGCCATAAAATTGGGATAATGGCACCTTCGCCAAGGTTGTGAGGGCAAGATGAAATAATGGTTGTAAAGTGTTTTGTAAACCTCAAAAAAAGCTATGTAAATATCTCGGTTTTTACCCCTCAGTATTAAGCAGCAGGTGCTGGGCATACAGACAATGAAACAGTCCATACCCCCAAGGATCTTAAACGAAGGAGGTTAAAATGAAATTGTAAATACAGGCAAGATAATTTGGGAAGGGATTTGACCTCAGATACTAGTTGTGTGATCTCAGGCAAGTCACAGTTACCTTGTTTGTCTCATTTTCCTCATTTGTAAAATGAGCTGGAGAAGGAAATGTGAAACCAGTTCAGTACATTTGCCAAGGAAACCCCCAAATGGGATCACAAAATGTACACAACTGAACAATAAAATCTAGGGAAGAATTTTAAAAGAAGTGCGTTTCAAACTAGGGACTCGTCAGCCACTTCAAAGACATGGAAAGGGAAAATAGGATGAGGAGGAAACCAAGGCTCAGGGAGGTGTGACTTGCTGGCAGGCCTGCAACTCCAACTCAGTCCGTCCTCTCCAAAGCTACTTTCCACCGCACCACATGGGGCACAAAAACGAACTTGCGGCCAGTCAACAGGCCTCCCACCAATGGAGGTCCCTCTAGGAACTGTGAGTCAGCCTAATTCAGGAAAGCTGTCCAGCTGGACTCCAGCTGTCCACCAGGCCAAATGAAGTAATGTCACAGGGGTGGGGAAAGTACTGCCCTTCATCTCGCCGGCCTACCCACCTGGGGAATGTAGACCTCCAGTACCTCCCTTTTCCCTCCGGGTCCTGGCTCGTCAGAGAACCGGAACCGCTGGGCCTGGACCATAGGTTCTTCCAGGGATGCACCCTCCTGATGAGCCATGTCTGAGGCACCCGGACCAAAGCTAACACTCCATTAAACGTGAGCAGATAATCCTCAAGCACCAGAAGTGGGGCGGAGACCCGAGTAACCCAGATGGGACCCTAAATGTGAAACTCCGGAACACGCGGCTAAGGCACCCACGTGTCGGCTATCCCCCCAACCCCCCCGAAAATGTTCATTAAATTGGTCCCAAATCCGCTTGGGTCTCAGCCTTCTTTGCAACAGAAAGCGTTAAAAACACACACAAAAAAAAACAACCAAGCGGTAGGACGGAAAATGGATCAAAAATAGATCGACTAGTGAAAAACGTTAGGGATAGCTGGAAACACAAAGAAATACGTCGAGCGGAAATGGAATGCTGAAGCCGGAAGCAAGAATAAGGGGCGACGATGGCCGGCCAGTTTCGGGCCTTAGCCTGTCATCTCTTGCAATTTGACCTTCCCAACATGGCGGTGGAACCAGGGGTCAGAGGGCGTGCGTGGAAGGCGCCAAGGCCAATGAACGGCTCCCTAGGACTGGTAGGTGGTGCCGGAGGGGCTCGTTTGGCCAATCTGAAGCTGAGGAAAGGGGAGGTGCAAGTGAACTGAATTTTCTGGAAGGTACATTTAAAGGAACCGGTGGAAAAGCGGCCCTAGTATTGCGCTGTTTCTCCTTGCTCATTTTCTCTGTATACGGGCTAAGGGGCCCATCGCGGAGCCTCCTGGAGCTTGTTGAGTGAGGCGAAGGCATAGCGGAGACAGGCGAGGACCAGCCGGGATCTCCTGCAGGATGAACCACAAGAGCAAAAAGCGGATTCGGGAGGCAAAGCGCAGCGCGCGGCCCGAGCTTAAAGACTCCCTAGACTGGACCCGGCACAACTACTTCGAGTGCTTCTCGCTGAACCCCGCCGCGGTGGCGGTGAGTGCGGCTCGGGTGCCCGCGGGTTGAGGGTAGGAGGCCCGCAGCTGCCCCAGGCCCCGGCTGTGTGCTTGGGGCGGAACCTGCGCCGACCTGGCTGGGAGGCAGCCTGGACCCCTCTGGGCCCGCGGCGGAGGAATGTGGAGCGGGACCTCCCAGGGCCCGTGCCCCGGGGGAGGCCTTGAGGAGAACCAGCAGGTCGGGGACCACGTCACCTTTCCGCCGGATAGTTTGGCGGGGAAGGGAGAGGTCAGGCCATGATGACCAAGGGCTGCAGCACCCCACGTGGGAAGGACTCCTGATGCGACGGGCAGCGGCTGCGGGGGCAGAAGCGGGGGTGGGGGTCCGGCGGGGCGGGGGAGAAAGGACACCCGGGTAGGTAGCTTTCCTCCTAGGGGCTGAGAGAGAAAGGAGGAATGTGACCACCTAAGTCATGGATAATCGTCCACTGGAGATAGCCGCATTTTGCCAACTTTTTTTTCTCTCCCGCTTAACCGCAATGTCTGTTACAATGTTTTCAGGATAACGTGGAAAGAGTGGATGCTTTGCAGCTCTCTGTAGAAGAATTTGTGGAGCGCTACGAAAGGCCTTACAAGCCCGTCGTCCTGCTGAAAGCCCAGGAGGGCTGGTCGGCCCAGGAAAAATGGACTCTGGAGCGCCTGAAACGCAAATACCGGAACCAGAAGTTTAAGTGCGGGGAGGATAATGATGGCTATTCCGTGAAGATGAAGATGAAGTACTACATTGAATACATGGAGAGCACCCGAGATGATAGTCCCCTTTACATCTTTGATAGCAGCTATGGGGAGCACCCCAAGAGGAGAAAACTTTTGGAGGACTATAAGGTTCCCAAATTTTTCACAGATGACCTGTTCCAGTATGCAGGAGAAAAGCGTAGGCCGCCTTACAGGTAGACTACCCAGTTTTCAATATACCCATAGATTTTATTGAGTGACTAAAATTTTATCACAGCCAGTTTTTCATAGTTGCCAGGAGCTTAATTTGGCCAGTTTCAACCCATTACCAGAACAATTGACAAGCTTCAGTATGGACCAGGCTTCAATCAGTCTTCTATTTATTTTGCCTTCACCCAGACAAGTAAATTAATTGCTAAGTATACTAGCAATCCTTGTAGAAAGAAAGATGATCATAAAATTCCAAGTGAATAATTGGACTCATTATTTAAAGTATTTAAAGTTGAGTGTGTTGAGTGATTAGCTTTAAATTCATCAAACATGCTGTCCCATACACTGCTCTATCAGGAATGGGCTTTTTTGTTTTGTTTATTTGTTTTGGGTAATAGGGGAAAAGGGTCAGGAAAGAGTGTAATTGAGACAGGATTGTAAATTTAGAGGTAGAAGGGACTTTATATTGACGTTATTTAGTATATTCCTCCTTTTTACAGGTAAGGAAATTAGCACCTGGAAGGGTTATGTTACTTGTCCTCACATGGACAGTAAGTTACAGAGCCAGGATTTGAACCAGGAACTCTGAATTTGGCCTAGTATATACTAGATAATCTATATGATGTATAAATTTATTCTCCTCAATGCATAAGACTAAAGAGATTTACCTATTGGCGAGTGGAGGGGGGAGGGGTCCTTAAAAAGAAAACCCTTTCCTTCCTTAATCACGTGTTATTTTCAATAGCTAGGGACAGACCATAAAAACCATAAAGACCATAAAAACCTCAAGAATCTCTCAAGAATCACCTTTCTCAGGGCATAAGATTGTTAATAGGAAAGGGAAACTTAATTTGAAAACCCTATTTACAAGATTTCGATGTCTGGGGTGTTATTCCAGAGGACAAGTAGGGATTTTGTCAGTGGCCTGGTTCCAGGACTATCCCTAAAAGGAAACTTAGGCTAAATTAAGACCTTTGTTAGGGGAGAACCCTAAGAGTATTCTGCTTCTGACACATACTTGCTTTGTGAGCCTGGACTATTCATTTGGCCTCTCAGTGTTCTAGGCAACTCTAAGACTGTAAGTTTCAGAGAAGGTGCTGACATTCTCTGGCAGAGATTTCCTAAATGGGGAGTTCTGTATATCAGTGAAATCTTAGGTCTAGCCTCAATCTTAAGGGAGAATTGGGAGTGTCTACCCTTCAGCATCAATGTCTGAAAGCTCTTCCTTTACCTTCTTTTTTTTTTTTTTTTGGTTACCTCAGTATAATGGTTGGGAATGATTTAAATTCTCTGACTATTCATCTTTTTATAGATGTTGGTAAAGTAATGAGCTTTCATCTATACAACCATTCTTTGTTCTAAGCATAACTCAGTTGAGTAATTTTGGGAGATACCATTTTAAGTTTTATGTCTTCATTCTCCCCGTATCGTAAGTTCCTTGAAAACAAAGACTGAATTTTAACTCCTTTTCCTTCATGCCTTGCTCCCAATTGACACTTAAATATTTGAATTGTGATCTCCACGGGAGCAAGGAGAAAAAGAGATATTCTTTTAACACTCTTCTCCATGTTCCAGATATTTGGCAAAATTTGAGTAACAGACTACATTAAATACTGCTTTGAACTATCATAGGTCTGAAAAGCTTCCTGATCTTAAAATGAATATTGTCTGTGAGTGTGTGTGCGTGTGTTTGTTAAATGATTACAATTTTTACACCGTACTCATATTTAGATGGGGTTTTTTTCTTACTATAGGTGGTTTGTGATGGGACCGCCACGATCTGGAACAGGAATTCACATTGATCCCTTGGGTACCAGTGCATGGAATGCCTTAGTACAAGGACACAAACGCTGGTGCCTGTTTCCTACCAGTACTCCCAGGGAACTTATAAAGGTGACTCGTGATGAAGGTGGAAACCAACAAGATGAAGCTATTACTTGGTTCAATACCATTTATCCCCGGACACAACTTCCAACTTGGCCACCAGAATTCAAACCCTTAGAAATCTTACAGAAACCAGGAGAGACTGTCTTTGTACCAGGTATGAATAGACTGATAAAAAAATAAAATCACAGGATATTCAGCTTATCTAAAATTAAGCTGATCAAAGCAAAACTTAACCAAATGTCCTTATGCATCCATTATATAATCAAATGACCAATTGATTTAGTGCCCATTTTTGAAAATATGGAGCACATAACTGTTCCTCTGAATCAAATACCAGTTTAGCCAAGTTTAGAGAGGTGTATCCCTTAGAATAGAATGAGAGTAGGAAAGACTTTTCTATTTGTATCCCCACTACTTTGTATATAATATGTACTTAATAAATGCTTTTTATTCGTTATCAAACACAACAACCATTTTCAAAACCTGCTGTGACTTTTTATTTGTAAGAAATACTAATATACTTATGTAGGGACTCTCTGATAATACTTAAAGTTACTGCACAGAGACGTATAGTTAAACTGACTTCTTTTTTTCAAGCATTTGATAAGTACTCTAAACTGGGGACAGGTGGAGCTGAGCTAGACCCTAAGTATGCAAAGACAAAATGAGTCCTTTAAAAGCTTACATTCTACAGGAGAGGATGCTGCATATAAATAAATATAAACTTGATAATTTGAAAAGAGAGTAAGCACCAACATGGGGGTTTGGAAAGACCTTTTATAATAGAAGGTAACACTTAATCTAGCCTTAAGGGAAGCTTGGGATTCTAAAAAATCAGAAAGGTGAGGAGAGAGTCCCTTCTCTAGGCCTTGGGGCAGTCTCTGCAAAAATGCAGTCAGGAGATGCTTTGCAGAGACTATGAGATATTTGTGGATAATTTCTTATTGGGGGAGGCTGCAGTGAAGATGACAACAAGGATATTTTTAAAAAAAATTTTTCAAGTCACTTCTTAGGAAATTTCAATCCTTGAAATCTAAGGAGATTACTAAAATGCCCTAAATGTGGCACAAGGACTTAGTTAATTTAACCATCCAAAATTATTGAGGTTTCTAGGGAATCTCAGAAATACATTTTTCTCCAAAAGTTTTTAAGTGACAAAATGAATAACATTCTATAGCTGTGCAGCAAATCAAAATTCAAGAGTTCCTGACATAGAAGTGGCTTTGATGCTCTGGCTAATGTGACAACTGTTTAATGGATGAACAATGTTCTTTGAATTTCAGGAGGTTGGTGGCATGTTGTTCTCAACCTTGACACTACTATTGCCATCACCCAAAACTTTGCTAGCAGTACTAATTTCCCTGTTGTGTGGCACAAGACAGTAAGAGGACGGCCAAAGTTATCAAGGAAATGGTACAGGTGAGAAGTGTCAGATTTTTCTTTGTGCAATGAACACATCTCTACAGAAAACTTAAAAAAGCCCAGATTTCTGTCCTTATTGCTGAAACAAAATACCACCATATTAAATAGGTCTGGGAACAGTTGGGACTGCAAGAAAAGTATTTGGGGTTGAAGAGATTGGGTCCAAAATCAGTTACTTCTAAGGATGTCTGGCTAGAATTTTTTATGCATGCCTAATTAGGATCAGGAATGTATTTTGGTTTTTTTTTTTTTTGTTTTCATTTTATTTTGAAATTAGAACTGGGAAAATGAGCTTATTAGTTTCGGTTTTTTTGTTTTGTTTTATTTTTTATTTTTTTTTTTAATTCCAAGAAGCATTATTCCCATTTGAACTATTGCCTTCAATTCTTGTGGGGTGACTGCCCTGGAGACTTAGCTCCTCTATTTATCCACAGAACAGATACAGCACGGGCAGCGGCAGTGCAAGCCACCCCCGTGCCACTGTGTCCCAACCCTGACCTGGAGGGACCAGCACTCGGGGTAAGAGGGGGATTCTGGCTCACTCAGCCCTCAGCTTCCCTGCTGAGATGGCCAGCAAGGGTGGTGGCTTTTGTTCTTCCTTGGATTCTTGGGTACCTCAGAGGGCTGAGACCCATTGACTCTGTTCATATAGGCCACTGCAAGGTGTAATATGGGCTATCCAGAAGCCCTCCAAAAAGAAAGGGATTTTTGCCATCCAATAAAGTGGTTGTCAGACCAATTTTTCTGAAGATAGAAGGCTCTCTTTAGTTTCTGAGCTTTCTGCCCCTGTTTAGTACTTTATCATTTTCTAAATGATAACCCCTGAAATAAAAGGAAGGATACCAATCTGCCACATATAAACTCCCTTTTTCTTATATGGCTAATTTTCCCCAGTCAAAATTGAATTTAACCAAATCAGTGTCAGGCCTTTAAATGCTGTGCTGTGGAAAGGTGACTTTCATTAAAATGACTAGGAAACATAACTTCCCTGTGCTTCTTGTTTTCTTCTCTAATGCCAAAAAAATTCCTCACAAGTAGAGTCCATTTGGCTCTTTTCCCTACAGTGCAATGTAGTGGTGTATGTAGCTGGTTAAACAAGCAGTTTCATAAAAGCATAAATTTTTGCATCCCAGCATCTACTTTGCTCTGTGACTTCACCACTATCAAAAAATTCCCTCTGAAGTAGAGCATATATTGACATTTCTTGGTTCAAGGTGTCCAAGTCTCAACTCTAACCCTGCGTCCTTATTTGTCATCATTGCTCTTTGTTAAAACCACACAAACGTGGTCTCTCATCTCTTAGGATTTTGAAGCAAGAACACCCTGAGCTGGCAGTCCTAGCTGATTCTGTTGATCTCCAAGAGTCCACAGGCATTGCTTCTGACAGTTCTAGTGACTCCTCCAGCTCTTCCAGCTCTAGCTCCTCTGACTCTGATTCTGAGGTAAGGCTTACCAGGAAACTTGCTGTGATGATAGCTTGGACTATCCTGTTATCTTGGGACTTGGTCAGGAGGGTATCACTTTACTTCTCTTAGCAAGGGTATTTTGGGGAAGTTTATAGAATAGAATCTTTCTCTAATTCCTCCAGAAGTCATTACCCATTCCAGTAGGTTTCTGGAACAAAAGCCTTCCTCAAGATGATGAACTACAAGAAGGCAGAGAAATGTGTCGTTTTACATAATTAATATTTGATGGACTAGGTGCCTATGTTTTATGTAGAGATTTCTGTCATTTTGTATCACTGAGTAACCTACTTAATATTTCTTTCTTTTTAAGATAAACTAAACCTAAATTCCATACTTGTTACCTGTTTTGTTTTTGCTTCCCTTGTTATGGGACTAAAATTATGGCGTTTCCCAATTGTGATTGGTTGTATAAATGTCTTAAAGATCAGATCTTAATTAAATAAGTTCCTCTTCAGTTCTAATCTTCTCATGATGTGAGGTTGAACTGAGTTTTCAAGGATCATGCCAAAAGAGCATGAAGGTGGAGGGGAGAGATTTCCATAGGTCCTGCCACACTTGAAAAATTTAGGATATAATGCTGTCATTATATCTTTCACTCAAAGATTAGCTTAGCTACGTTTAAGAAGGCTTATTAATGGAAGGTTTCCTCCTAAGTTTTGGGTTTTTTAAAAAATTTATTTATTTTTAGTTTTCAACATTCACTTCCATAAGATTTTGAGTTCTAAATTTTCTCCCCATCTCTCCTCTCTCCCCACCCTAAGACAGCATGTAAATTGATATAGGCTCAATATGTACATTTATATTAAACCTATTTTCATATTAGTCATGTTGTATAAAAGAATTAGAACCAATGGAAGAAACTATGAGAAAGAAGAAACAAAAAGAGAGCAAATAATGTGCTTCCATCTGCATTCAGATTCCATGGTTCTTTTTCCACATGTGAACAGCATTTTCCATCAAGAGTCTTTTGGAGTTGTCTTAGATCTTTGCGTTGCTAAGGAGAAATAAGTCTATCAAAGTTAGTCATCATATAATGTGGCTCTTACTGTATACAATGTTTTCCTGGTTCTGCTCATTTCATTCAGCATCAGTTCATGTAATTTTGGGGTTTTTTTTGTTGGAAATGGGGATGGGGTGGAGGAGGACTAGGATGGGAGGGTTTGGGAGGGAGTGGCACAGGAATTTAGGAAGCAATAAATAGGCTACTGTTGAATAATGAGTTAAAACATTCATCAACAGAAGGAGTATCTCTGCTGAAATGCTATCTTTTAAAATACTGAAATGTACTTATATATAATAAAGAGAAATTTAGATGGAGGATAATTGTAAGCCTTCTGGCAACCAGAAACATCCAAAGAGTTTTGTTATAGAATAGCTCTAAAATGACTCTATTAGTAAAAAAATGCCTGAATGGTTGGTCTCCTGAGACAGAGGACCTTATTGAAAAAATTGATTTTGTACCATATTGAATTTGTTTTTTCACCTTTTCTTTAAGTGTGAATCTGGCTCTGAAGCTGATGGGACAGTACACAGGAGGAAAAAGAGGAGAACCTGCAGTATGATAGGCAACGGTGACACCACCTCTCAGGATGACTGTGTGAGCAAAGAACGTAGCTCCTCCAGGTGACCAAGTGGGATTACTCTTGATTTTAAAGGACAAGCTCGTGCTGAGCTGACAGGGTGAGGGTAGGGAGTCTCCTTGGATCCTGCAGTTGAGGTGAGGGACAAAGAATACCAGACAACAAGGACTGCCCTCAAATGTCAATCCCATTTGTTTGCCAGTTGATTTAAATGGCCTTCTCTCCCACCAATTCAAATTAACATGGTTTGTTCTACAAAAGAAGCTAAGAACCGCTGTCTAAATGGTGCCAAGAAAAACATTTGCATTATTTAATAAAAATGGAATCCGTTTTGTAACTTTCAAATGTTTCTTGCCTTTAGTCTATCAGAACCTTCCCCTGGTGCCCTTTTATCATGGTACTAGAGGAATGTTGACTTGAGATTTGTTTCTTTCCCTTTGCTGCTGGAATTTACAAGTCCTCCTTACTTATGGAAAGCAACCAGGCAAATAAGGGATTGGGGAGTGGAGGTTTCTTACTTTGGCTGCTCTACTACTGTCTTGATCCTTCTCTTGCCCCTTCTTCTCCCCTCACCTTTCAGCCTTGTCTGCCAGCAGCAATATCAAATGCTTCTCATGAGAAAAGGAGCAGTTCAAAGCCCTCACATCTTTCATTATGTAGAGTCACAATTTGAAATTTAAAAAAATTATTCTTTTTTTGTACATCATGGAAAAACTAAAGTCTTTTTCTTCTTGTGCAACTCAGAATATGTTTATGTCAAAAGTATTAGGTGTTTTGGAGGGGTTGGGAAGCATGTTAGATGTAGTCAAAATGTTTGTTTCTAAATGTTTGTAGTTTTTGTCACTGAAATGCTTTTTTGCCAATGAGATCTGTGCCATCTTGTTTTTATTTTTTCCCCTAAATTATAAAAACTTGAGGCCACATACCCATTTGTGAGACTGGAATTCCATGAGAAAGTTGGCTTTTAAAAAATTAGGTGACTATTAGATAAATCTTGATTTGGCCCTGTCGCTTATAAATATTATTTTGTCATGATCAAAAATTAACCATATAGTTGTCCCTTTTGTAATATTGTACCTCTTCTTTTCTGTCTTTGTTATGCTTTGAGCCATGCTAAAGTTGAGCACTTTATTTATTGTATTTATTGGTTTGCAATATATTACTTCCATCTCCCAGTTCAGACCTTAAGAAATTTAAGTATTTATGATAGGGGTATCTAGTATTTTGTAATTAGCCAGGTCCTGTAGCTTTTCTCAAACTTGTGTTGTCAACATACTGATTTAGACAGTTGTACTTTCCTTGGCAGGATTAGGGAAACTTTTGACAGCAGTGCTCATCCTGAGCAGTAATGAGACTCGTCTAGAGGTGGCTGCCATGTTAGTAGCCACCCAATCCGGTTTTCACCTCCTCTGCTTCTACCTACTCCTTAATCTTCTTTGAATCTGGACAGCTTATTTCTGGTCCAAGCTTCTGTCTTCCCATCAAATGCCGCTTTAAAGGGTGAGAAAAATCTAAGGAAAGATTAAGGACTTCATGAGTTCTCAAGGCTAATGTGGTATTAGGTAAGAAGGTTGAATACTTTCTTTTTCCATTACTTGAGGGCAAAAATGATTTGTTTAAAGACAAATAGGGTTGCTGTGGTCTTCTTATTTACAACTTTACACGTAATCAGTTAACAGAAGGAAACTTCCTTGACTGTAGTTGAAGGTAACTAGGGACATTAATTAATACTCAATTGAGTTGACTTTATGATTATTGAATGAATAAATTTCTGCTCAAGATAGGATTTTTGCTAAATTACTAAAGTACAGATAGGCAGCAGACCGACAAAATTTTGTTCCATCCTTAACACCTTATCTCTTCTGCCAAAAAATCCATAGGTATGCAGACTAAATTCTGATAATTTTTTTCCATTTGATGCTTCAGGTATTTTGGAGTCCATTTTCATACAGTTGCAATGCAACACGAACTTATTACTTTGGGACTGACCACCAGGTTCCATCTTTCCCCTCTACTGATTCATCTACTTGCTTTAACCTGTCCCCTGTGTGTGATCTGTGCAAGCAGTGTAAGAAATGAGGAAGGGAGGAGAATATGGGGCAATAAAAGGAGCCATTTGGCCCAATAATAGCCACTCTACATTTTAATGTAAGAATTTTCATTTTGAAATACTATTTGTTCGCAAAAATGTTTCCAGTGTCAATGGAGTTTTTCTGTGTGTGTATTAGCATTATCTGGTTTCATGAAACAAACTTTCTATAAGTTTTGACTAGCTGGAGTACTTCCCAGCAGTGGGAACTAGGTGTGTCCAAAAGAGTTGGTGTTCATGTAAGAAATTCGGGTCATTTACTGTGAAATATTAGATTGTAGCTGTCTTAATTACTTTTACTATTGGAGCATTCTGGATTTATTCTGAGAGTGACCATCTCTTCCTGTGTAAGCTTTGTTCTTCTGTTAAAGTTGCTGTTTGCTAAACCTTTGCTGGGGCGGGGGTGGATTCCAAGGGTTACTGCTTCATGTTGGGAAATGAGGGAATCGATGTCACCCTGCAAGCTGCATGGTACTTGAAGCCATGGTATGCTGCTGCAGTCCCTTCTAGTTGTATGGAATATGTTGCAATACCCAGGGATGAGTGGACAACCTTTAACTGTGAATGTTTGTGGATGAAGTAAATCATTGGGCATTTAAACTGACTTTGTACTTGATACTACACACCTTGTTTCCATGTTTCTAGTAGTTGTACTTGCCTTTTTAAATACCTTCTACTTAATTCCCTACCAACTAAATCCCCATCTACATTTATTTAAAAATAAAAACTGATTATCAGTAAATAAAATACTTTGCTGCCATCAAGGTTAACCACCTTCTACTAGTTTGTTATACAACTTGAAATTTCTTTTACTATGTTTTTCCTTCTAAACCATTAGCTTAGGCCACTTAGCTGTTTTGTTGGAAAATAGATACCAGGGAACCTAAGAAAATGGAACATTAGGGGGTGGTGGAGAGAGAGGGGAAGAAAGAAAAGGGAAAAGTCCTGCTAGAAAGGACAGGACAGGGGACACTGCAGTGAGCTCCCAGGCAGTTAAAGAACAGCACAAAGACATCAAGATTCTTCCGTGTTTTGTGTTCCCAGAGACCAGGTTTACTCCCTCTAGGCAAAGTTGTTGAATTTTAAAAAATTTTATTTTTATTATCACTTTCCCCCTCTCCCACTATTGAACAATTTTAAAAAACAACTAAAAATGTCATAACAAATATACAGTCTAGTAAAACAAATCCCCATATTTGAAACGTGCAAAAATAAAAAAGAACATCTCATTCTCCATTTTTAAGTCTATTGCCCCTTTGGCAAGAGGTTGCAACCTATTTCAACACTTGCTTCGGGAGGGTTGTATATTTATCTTACCCCGAATGTAGATCAGCTGTAAACAAGGTGCTATTCAGAATATAGTCTACACCTGGAAGTACTCAAGTTGTAGTGTTTTTTGCTAAATGGCAAAAGTGTAGAAGCTAGTATCTGGACTACTGTATATCGCAAGGGACACCAGTCAGAATGGGTAGACATGTGCAAATCTGTACCCACTGCTGGAAAAAAGAATCAGCCCTACTGAAAGTAAGATCACTTTTTATGTTAAAAAAAATGCTAACATGAAATTGAGCTTATAAATTGGATAAAGAGAACAACGTTAAAAGCATTTAGCCTGAGGATCAGACAAAAAGTGACAGATCAGGCTTGCTAGCCGAAGAGCAAAAACTTTCATTAGGACATTTTTAAAAGCTAAAATTTCTTTAAAAAAATTATTTTGCTAAATATTTTCCATATATATATATATATATATATATATATATATGTAAACGTTTTACAATAATTTAAAAAATTTTGAGTTCCAAATTCCTTCTTTCCTGTCTCCCCCTTCTTTAAGAAAGCAAGCAATTTGATATTGATTATACATGTTAAGTGGAGCATATTAGTCCATATTTTAGGCATATTCAAGCTAAAGTTAATGTTGTAAAAGCATGGCTTATTTAAGTTCATATATAGTACTGAAAAACAATTTCTTCAAGTTTTATTTTAATATCACACTTAATATATATTCATTGTATAGAAAGTAACACTGCAAAAATCTGGTTTCTCATTCCATGGCAGTTATCAATTATCAGCAACAAGCAACAGTCAGTGTGTGCCTTAGGGCCTTTGTGCTTATTATAGTAGCACCCAGAGACAGTGTTACGTGCCATGGCCAAAGTTCATCTGTCAGAAGAAACTACTCGACACTATCACCTACCTGCCCCTGCCACAACTGTCAGATCTCTAGCAAGAATTAGCAGTCCCATGGGTTTTGCATAGGGATGAGATTAATTATTAAAGAGGAAATGGAATTGTCCATTTTACCATATCAATCAATTTTCTTGCCTTACCTGGGTTAAATTTGTTCCTTATCTTAAAATAATAATTTGGGGTTGGGTTTTTTCCTTTGTTTCCTTTCATTCATTTAGGTTTATACAATGTAATTCTTGTTTATTTGTCCTCCAAATGCAAAATTAAAGTCCAAAAACTTGAATTATGAATCCTCTACACCACAAAATATAGACCTAAAATTGCAGTTTCGGATTAAGATAACCTATAATCTAATACTCCTGTCCTAAAGCATTATGTATCAGGCCCCCAATAAGAGGAGGTGCACATCTCAACTTTGCATGGAACTGTACCAAGGGAGGAAATTTGTTTTGGATGTGAATTTACTTGGTTTAGGTCCTCAAGAATGTTAGCTGCATTGATCAGTCAACAGGTAGGTCTGAAGTAACAACAACAAAAAGATGTGTTCCATGCTACCTTATATTCCCCCTGCTTTTGTCCAGAAATCTTGTCCAATTTAACTCAGACTCTAATTTTCCAGATAGCATCAGATGTAATTTGATGTAAAAAATGGAAATCTTATTTATCTACAGTACAACATTACTTTCAGTCTAATTCAGGGGAGGATGTTCACTAAAGTAGGTGAATGTGAATGTTCATTTACTTCTGTGCAAGATCCAAGACTAGTCAATTGAATGTTATAGGCCATTGAAGAAGAAATGTCTTTCTATTTACTTCTTCCATTCAGGAATTGTGAAAAGGAACCAGTCAAAGAATGAAATGATTTGTGTTGACTAAGAAATTGTGAATAAATAGGGCCAAATTCCAAAAACCACTGAAGGCAACATGGTGGAACACAACCCAAGAAACTGCTATAGTGTTGCCCAAGATCAAGAAATTATAACTCTTCACACAGATGCTGTGATCCTATAGAGGACAGTAACTGCTCTATCAATATCTCAGTGGATATTGCAATGACAATTTTGGTTAGGAATGACTGCTTAGAAACTATGACTTTAACTTCTCTAACTAGGGTCATATTCTTAGCTCTTTACTGAGCTTTGGCTAGCATCTCCTTTACCAAAAAGCATTCTCATAAATAATATTTTCGATATCTAAATAAAATTTTCAGTGTGGTATAGTAAAAAGCAGTGATTGTAGTTAGATACTCAGTTCCTATCTGATGCTATCTGTGTGACTTTGGACAATAATAATATTAAAAATAGCATTTATATAGCGTTTTAAGCCTTGCTTTGTGGGTGCTATTCCCATTTTTATAGGTGGGGAAACAGGCACAGAAAAGTTAAGTGGCTTGCTCAGGTTCATGCAGCTAATCAGTGTGTTGTGGGATTTGAACTTGGGACTTTTTAGAGTTCAAGTACATCACTATCCACTGAAACATCTGGGAGCCTAAAGCACTCAGCCTCCTAGGACCTCAGTTTCCCTATTTTGTAAAATTGCGGGGGGGGGGGGGGGCGGGGTTAGATTGGATAGCTTTCGTGGGCCTTTCCAGTTAATCTATGATCCTATATACGATCCTATAGGTCAGAATACTGAACCTGCTTATTGGGGTATCTAGAGTGGTCCTAGCCCTAGAGCACACCCAGTAAAGTTCAGAACCTTTAAGGTTTATGTCAGTGGCTGCTGGGTACCGTCACCATAAACTCTGCTCTGACACCTATCAAGTCAAAAAATGGAAAGAAAATTGCCTTGGGAAGCATACTGGACGGCTCAAAGCCGAGCATCGGGGCCACTGGGCCCCCAACCCTGAGGTTTACCCAACTCTTTGGGGTGCGGAGCTCTGAAAAGGTTGACGGAAGGGAAGGGGTTGGGGTTCAGGGAGAGCAGAGGACTGAAAAGGCCGTCCGGCGCAGGCAGAGGTCGCCCGTGGGAGGAGAGGCCCGTCACGCTCCGGCCGGAATTCTGGCCCAGGAGTCCACGAGGGGCCGCAGTTCCCGCCCCGCCCCCCTCCCGGAGCCGGCCCTAGGGCTCCGCCTCGGGGTGGGACGGGATCCAGCCCCCCAAGCCCCGGACCCCTGCCCTGCGGCCCGGGCCGGGGATGGCGGCGCTGGCAGAGCTGCTGGCTGCGCTGCCGTTCTGGGGGACCGCATTGGCGCTGCTGCTCGCCTCGCTGTGGCTCTGGCGAAGCCAGGTCCGTGCGCACCCGAGCTCCGAGGTTCCTGCTCCCCCAAAGCAGGCCGGGCTCTCCGCCAGCGCCGAGGAGGTGCGGACGCGCGGACCCGCACGGTACGGGCTAGAGGAGCCTCGGGCGGCGGCAGGAAAGGAGGAGGAAGAGAGACAGGTATGGATGCCGACACCGGGTACACCCGGTTCCTCAGGGTGCGGCCCGGCTCCCTTCTTTCTTCCCCTTGGCCTGAACTCGCCGTTTCTTTTCCCATCTTTTGTCCACACCCTCTTCTCTTGCTCTCTCCTCGGCTTGCTCTTTTATTGCTACCAAGCTTGCATCCAGAGCCCAGACATCCCCTTCAACCAAGTCTTTGGCCTTTTAGGTCGTCCCTTCTCCGTCTTGGGGCTAGGGGGCTTAAGCAGGTTCTAGCCCTCTTATCACCCTCTTTCCCCTCACTTCTCATTCTTTGAGGGGCCAAAGAAAGTGTCAGTCTATGCCTTTTATGCCCTCTTCTCTGGGTACAACTCGGGGTGTCTCCTTTTGGTGGCAGAATTGAGCACACAGACCATCCTCTTCCCCCCTCCCCCCTTCCTTTCATCCTTCCCCCTCCCTCCCCTACCCCCCCAGCAAATCTGCACCATTTTAAGGATAGAGACAGAGATCTTTCCTTTAGGCTCATCCTTAAAGGAAACCTAGTGTCTGGAATAGACTGAACTAGCCTCGGTGTTGTGGAGTAACGTAGAAACCGAGGCCCACAGATCCAGCACAGTTCAGCAAACTAAGACATCTGTACCTTAAACAGTGGTGTGTGACCTGTCTGCCACCCACTTCCTTGAGGTTATTTCTTAGCTGTTTGAGGAGACTATGCCTTCTGTCTTTCCCTGCATAAGTCAGTACTCAGCTATTGCCACTGCTGGCTGCTAGAAAACTTTGATATTTCATCTTACATCACTTTCTTTATACTTCCTACCCACAATTTTACATATAAAACTGCATGAGGTATTTCTCTGGCCTGAGATTTCTAATGGTTAGTTGTACTGAAAAAGAACAGAGGGCAGTGGCACAGGAATGTTTATTTTTAGACAATTTCAAATCTAGATTTCAGAAGTGAGGAGCTAATTTCCAAAGCACAAGGAGTGTTAATTTAGAAAAAAGATGCTATGTATGCATCAATTATTTCATATTACTGTCTTAAAGCTACAGGTCATTTCTGGGAATGATAGTAGGTCTCTGCCCAGTGCTTATTGTGTGAAGCAAAGTGAGGACTACATAACAGAGCTGAGCTTCAAGCTTTACCTTCTCCTCCAACATTTTGTTCAGAGATGGCTACTTTATTATTATTGCTTTTTGGAGGGAGGAAGGTAGGGCAGTTGAGGTTAAGTGACTTGCCCAAGGTCTAGTGTGTGTGTGTGTGTGTGTGTGTGTGTGTGTGTGTGTGTGTGTGTGTGTGTGAAGTGTCTGAGATGAGATTTGAACTCAGGTCCTCCTGACTCCAGGGGCAGTGCTCCATTCACTGCCACCTAGCCATCCCTTATAAGATATTTTTAATTTCAGTTATTTTTCAGGCTTCAAATCATAAAACATTTTCTTTTTTTCACAGAAACTTCTCAGAATTAAAAGCTGATAAAATGTTAAATTTTTTCAGTGTTTTTGTATTTTATTAGAATTAGATCAACTCAGTATATCAGAATATATATCTTAAATATTTAGGCAGTTTTTCAGAGGAAACAAGTATTTTTTGAGAGTACTGAATTTTTAATGACAAAGTATAATACTCTGAAACTTACAAAGAGTCTCTGTACAGTAACTTTTCCATTCCTACTGTTTATACATCTATCCTGGGGACACAGATTTAGGCTGATTATTATTATTTTATTATTTAATCTAAAGACTGTGTTCAAATTGAAAATTATAGCCTAAGCACTTAAAATCATAAAATTCAAAGTCTTTGTCCAGGACACATATGCAATTTTCATTCTTGCCAGGTACAAATACGCAAACCACAAAGTACAAATTTCCTGAAATAAAATATACATCAGTCACATGGAACTGTCATTTCAAAGATGATTGTACAAGTAATTATTATTAATATAAGACTGAATGTCAACATTTTGTTTTTAAGATCTTTAATTGATTTTTTAATTTTGTTGGGAGTTTTTTGTTCTATGTTGTTGCTTTTTTTTTTTAACTGCAAGGTTCTTGTCTTTTTTAGAGATTTCCTTATGCCAATGATCATCCTGGGCTCAAGTACTCTGAAGTACAAGTATTTCAGAACTGGCATACAAAAAGTATAGTTTTCCAAAAAAGAATAATTTTATCTAAGTCAAAGGCACTTTGTGTTTTCTGGCTACTGTTTAGAAAGATTCTGATACATGAGAGAACTCTATGCAGTTTTAAATATCTGCCTATCCTGAGATAAATAGGTACCTGCCAAACATAAATCATAATAGAGTTATCTTTTTCTGAAAACTATGGTAGCCATTTTACTTCCCAGTTCTTCTCCTTTTGCACACAAAAAGTGAAGGGATAGCTGGTCAGAAAACCACTTATGTTACCTGGGTTACCTACAAAAGAAGGTCAAACAGTTTACTGCTAGGAAAAGAAAGAGAAACAGAACTTCTCTTTACCATTAACTCAGAAACACTTAGACCAGGGATCCATTTCTCTTAAAATTAACTAAATAGGGGGCAGGTAGGTAGCCCAGTGAATAGAGCACTATCCCTGGAGTCAGGAGGACCTGAGTTCAAATACAGCTTTAAGCACTTAACACTTACCAGCTGTGTGACCTTGGGCAAGTCACTTAACTGCAAGTTACTTAACCACAATTGCCCTGCCTTCTTCCTCCAAAAAAAAGAAAAAAGACCAAAAACCCCCCCAAAACCAAAATTAACTAAATAAGAAAAAGGAAATATTCCCTAACTTTCATGTCCCAAAATTCTACTAATAATGCTCCCTGTTCTCTAATACAGCTACAGGATGGTTAGTGTTATGGTTAGTGTTAGTTTGAGTTTTAGTGGATGATCCAGTCAACAGGTTTATAAGACTTATGAGAAGGAGAATCCGGGTAGAGTTTCCTCTGCTGAACAAGGCGGAACATTCACAACCCTGATCAAAGTAGGTGGTGCGGTGTCGAGCCCGGAGCAGCAGACCCAGCATCAGGATGACCCGAATTCAAATGTCAGAGATATGAACATACTCACACATGAGCTGTGTGACTCTCACTGAGCCATTTAACTTCCGTCTGCCTCAACTTCCCCAGGGTTGTGGTGAGAATCAGATGAAATAATAATATTTTTAAAGTTCCAAATCTTAAAGAGCTATATAAAGGCTGACTATTTGTTTTTATCGTCATCAAGGTACATACTCTCAAATCTTACACTGGGGTGAAGAACTCCTGGAAACCACCTAATTCCCAACCCAATTCATTCTAGGTGGCAGAGTAAGTAAGAGAGTGAGACCTGAGCTCAAGTCTTAGGTCAGATACTTTACTAGCTGTGTGACTCTGGGCAGGTCGTTTAATTTCTGTCTGACTCGATTTCTTCATCTACCAAATGAATATAATAATAGCATCTATCTCATGGGGTCTTTGTGAGATCTATTGAGATAGCATATATGCAGTGCTTTGCAAATCTGAAGTACCATGTTATTGCTAGCTTGTATGTTTTTAGTATTAGTGATAGATTAGAAAATTGGAGAAGAAAAATACTCTTACTGGGTTAGGAAAACTAAATTCAAATGAAGGAATGTTCACTAGCTCTGCCTGAGGAAAATCAGACTACTCTCAATGTTCTGTCATAGTGGAAAATTGAAATGACTTCTAGTGCTAATCTCAGTATCCTGTTATAGCAATACATTCTCTTAACTTATATGAATATTGATTCCAACCAGTTCAAAATATACAAATTTGTTCTGGTACAAAACTGAGCAGCTTCTGGCTGATAGAAATCAAAAAGTTACCAAAAACAACACTTTAAAATATCAGTTACAACTATATTTTTACACAAAATAAGGAGGCAAAAAAGCCAATTGTCATTTTTATATTCAGGGCATTATTCTCAAAAGCAATATGAGTTATGTTCTTAATGTGTTCCTTTTTGCTTTTGTTATATAAAATAGAATCAAAAAAGAAAAATGAATTTTATTGACACGAGTCTGAGTTTTAAATATATGTTTGGGAACCCTTCCAGAAAGTTCAAAAGTCTTAGGAATTGCTTAACACTTAATGCATTTGCATTAAAGTTATAACTTAAGAAGAGTATTTATCAGACATAAAAAAAGAAAACAAATCAGAAATAAACTTAGGATGTTATATCATGCCATATGTAAGGAGGATTTTGTTAGCCTTTTTAGAATTCAGTTTCTCAGGATCCATGACCATGGCAATGTCTGGTTTCCAGGTGTTAGATAATAACTCCCAGAATAGCTCCAAGAATCCAGGATAGTAATTCCTAGAATCACAGAGAGTCCTATTTCAGCTGCACCAAGAGATATGGGTGTGACATAATTGATATTTACTAGGCTCGTGCAGAATGACAATATTGCTAAAGTTAACCTGTGAGCTTAAGGTTGACAAGATGCCTTCTTTGTTGCCCTATAAAGCAGGTGGGTCAGCGAGTGAGGGAAACCATAGGGGAATCTGTGAGTGCCTTGACCAGCCCCTATCAAGGCATGAGGGGATTTAAGGGAGTGAACAAGCTGTGCCTGTCTTGATTAACCCTATCGAGATGTAGGGGTGGTTATCCCTCCCCTCTGCCTTTTTCGCCAGCCCCTGCAAGAAGGGTGATTAGGGAATGCTGTATGAGCTGGTACTTCCAGCTGGTTGCTGGAAAGCAACCTTTCTGAGAAGATTAGACTAGAATAAAGTAAGAGTCTTAACCCCTCTGAAGGTGTCTACATGTCTGACCAGATCAAGAGTGAGCCTGTTAGAGGCTGGAGTCCCAAAACTCCAGTGCCTCCTGTGTGTTATCTATGAAACACATACATTCAGACTCATACAACTTCAAAGACTTCTAGGATAGGATAAAGTTATTGCAAATCACAAAGACAAGCCACAAACAACCAACACACAAACAACAGTAGTTTTATGAAACAACTTTAAGTCACAGACTTAATTTTGTCTAGTCGTGTAATAAAATGTTAATGTCTTCTTATATCTTAGAGTATATATGAGCATTTGCACATTAACTTTTAAATGTAAAGGCCTAGTATTTTAGCCAAGCCCTTTGCATTACCTAATTTCCATAGTCTATAAATCTCAGATCCCAGTGTTTTGCTTTCATGTTGTCAACAACAACGTTGCATTCTTCTACTAGGAGTGCAAAGGTGTAGCTTAAGTAATACTAATCATATAAGCAGCCACACCCTAAGTGAGTTGCCACATACTTACAAAGGTACAGTTACAACTCTGGTTCTCTGAAGACTACTTCTTACCAAAAAATAGAGCCATAATAACTCTGTCCCTTTGTCTTCAAATTATTTTAGAATTGTAAGCCACAGACTAGCATGACTATAAGATGTTTTGACTTCAAAATTGAGATTGAAATGTTTTTAGTCCTAGAAGACCTATACTGACAACTGTTCTGATAAGAATAAACACAAAAAAGTAACATTATCCATCAATTAACAAGTATATAGTAAGTTTTTTTCTAAGCCTACTATGTGCCAGACACTATGCTAGGCACAGTGGATAGAAAAATGAGTGGGTGGAGAGAAAGGATGTCTGCTTTTAAGGAGCCTACATGATTGATCATTGGGAGCCAGAATGTAGAAACATGTAAATGTCTAAGTACATACACAATAAATGCAAGGACAAGAGGGAGCATAATCAGGAAATGATCTTTGTTCTAACGGAGGTTCCTAACCTAGTCTGAGTCATAGGTTCCTTTCACACTTTGATAAAGCCTATGGAACCCTTCACAGAATAAAGTTTTCAAATGCATAAATCAAAATAAATAGAAAGGATTATAAAAGAAATTTATTTGAATGGAAATAGTTATCAGAATATTTTTTAAAAAACAAGTTCACAGGTAAACACAGGAACTTGCTTGAGCTCGTCCCCCAGTTACCTCCAATACCTGTACAAGATGACTCTAAACAAATTTTAGAGCTACAGAATCCACAAAATGACAGAGTGAAACAAATCTCTGGCTGCAAACAGCCTTCCAGGCCAACAGGAAGGGTCTATCACACTGGGCAGTGGGCAGAGCAGAGTCCCTAGTGGACTCGCCAGTACAGGCAGGACCAGAACAGGCCTCAGGGGACTGAATCACTGGCAACTGTGGCAGTTTCCAGACTTCTCAACCCACAAACGCCAAAGAAAAAGTAAAAGGTCAGTGGGGAAACCCTGTTGGACCTAAGTGAGAGAAGAGTACAGTTTGGTCCCTGCCTGTGGGGCTGCTGGTGGCAGCAGCAGCAGCAGCAGCCAGTGGCTTCTAGAGCTTCAGACCCACAGATGGTGGGGTGACCACGTGGCTGATCACAGGGCAATTGCAGGAATCTCTTAGCTGGCACAGAGGCAGGATTCTCTTGTTTTGCCCTCTTTGGATCTGAGTTGCAGTCTTGGGTGGCAGTCCTGGGGTGAGGAGGAGTACTGGCATGGCAGAGCTTGTGGTGGCTGTCGAGAGGGAGTCCTCCTCACAGTTCTGAGGTAGGTGCTTATAAGTAGCTCTGACAACAACTGTGCAAAACCCCAGAAATTTGGGATATGGCACTCTACTCTGGAAGCAGAGTTCTACCATGGCAGAGCTTACAAGTCAAGTAATTGGCTGGGGAAATGAGCAAACAAAGGAAAAGAAATCAGACTGTAGAATCTTTCTTTGGTGACAAAGAAGATCAAAACACAGAACCAGAAGAAGGCAACAAAGTCAAAACTCCTGCATCAAAAGCCTCCAAGAAAAATATGAATTGGTCACAGGTCATGGAGGAGCTCAAAAAGGAGTTTGAAAATCAAGTTAGAGAAGTAGAGGAAAAATTGGGAAGAGAAATGAGAGTAATGCAAGAAAATCATCAAAAACGAGTCAGCAACTTGCTAGAGGAGACTCCAAAAGAATACTGAAGAAAATAACACCTTAAAAAATAGACTAGGGATGGCTAGGTGGCACAGTGAATAGAGCACCAACCCTGGAGTCAGGAGGACCTGAGTTCAAATCTGGCCTCAGACACAGCACTTATTAGCCTTGTGACTTTGGGCAAATCGCTTAATCCCAATTGCCCATCCTTCCCCCTCCAAAAAGAAAAAAAAAATGACTAAATGAAATGACAAAAGAGGTCCAAAAAGCCAACGAGGAGAGGAATGCTTTAAAAAACAGAATTGGCCAAATGGAAAAGGAAGTTTGAAAGCTCACTGAAGAAAATAATTCCTTCAAAATTAGAATGGAACAAATGGAAGCTAATGACTTTACGTGAAATCAAGAAATAAAAAAAGTGGAAGACTGTGAAATATCTCATTGGAAAAACCACTGACCTTGAAAATAGATCCAAGAGAGATAATTTAAAAATTATTGGACTACCTGAAAGCCATGATAAAAAAAAAAAGCCTAGACATCATCTTTCAGGAGATTATCAAGGAAAACTGCCCTGATATTCTAGAACCAGAGGGCAAAATAGAAGTTGAAAGAATTCACTGATCGCCTCTTGAAAAATATCCCAAAAAGAAAACTCCTAGGAATTTTATAGCCAAATTCTAGAGTTCCCAGGTCAAGGAGAAAATGTTATAAGCAGTCAGGAAGAAACAATTTGAGTATTGTGGAAAAACGATCAGGATAACACAGGATCTAGCACCTTCTACATTAAGGTATCAAAAGATTTGGAATATGATATTCTGGAGGTCAAAAGAGCTAGGATTAAAACCAAGAATGACCTATCCAGCAAAACTGAGTATAATACCTCAGGGAAAAATATGGATATTCAGTGAAATAGAGGACTTTGAGGCATTCTTGATGAAAAGACCAGAGTTGAACAGAAAATTTGACTTTTGAATATAAGAAGCAAGAGAAGAATGAAAAGGTAAACAGGAAAGAGTAGCTATAAGGAACTTATTAAAGTTGAACTGTTTACATTCCTACATGGAAAGATAGTATTTGTAACTCATGAGACTTTTCTCAGTATTAGGATAGCTGAAGGGGGAAAAAAAAAAAAAATATATATATATATATATATACATATATATATATATGTATATATATACACACACACACACACATGTACACACACCTATACATACATATATGTATGTATATATGTATAGGTGTGTATATATATGTGTGTATGTGTGTGTGTGTGTATGTATACGTACAAGGCACAGGGTGAGTTGAATATGAAGGGATGATATAAAAAATAAAATTAAGAGGTGAAAGAAGAATATATTGGAAGAAGGAGAAAGGGAGAAATAGAATAGGGTAAATTATCTTACATAAAAGAAGCAAGAGAAAGCTGTTACAATGGAGGGAAAGAGCGGGGAAGTGAAAGGGAATGAGTCAACACTGCTCTCACTGGATTTGGCTTAAGGAGAGAATAACATACACACTCAATTGAGTATCTTACCATACAGGAAAGTAGAGGGGAAGGGGATAAGGGGAGGGCAGATTGGGGGAGGGGGCAGTCAGAAGCAAACACTTTTGAAAAAGGACAGGGTCAAAGGAGAAAATAGAATAAATGGGGGAGGGTTAGGATGGAGGGAAATATAGTTAGTCTTTCACAATATGACTGCTGTGGAAATGTTTTGCATCACTACACATTTATAACCTATATTGAATTGCTTATCTTCTCAGTGGGGGTAGGTGAGGAGAGAAGAAGGGAGAGAATCTGGAACTCAAAGTTTTAACAACAAATGTTAAAAAATTGTTTTTACATGCAGCCGGAAAATAAGATAAGGCAATGGGGTATAGAAATCCATCTTGCCCTACAAGAAAGTAAGGAGGAAGGGGGGAAGAGGGGTGTGGGAGGATATAAGAGAGGGCAGACTGTGGGAAGGGGTAATCAATATGCTTTCCATCTTGGGAGAGAGATGGAGAGAAAATCTGGAACTCAAAGTCTTGTGGAAATGAATGTTGAAAACTACAAATAAATAGATATTGAGCCATAAAAAATAGTGCAGAATAGTAGCCATATAACAATTTCCTTGCTTGCTTTATTC
Source organism: Pseudochirops corinnae (assembly GCA_028646515.1). Taxonomy (NCBI): domain Eukaryota; kingdom Metazoa; phylum Chordata; class Mammalia; order Diprotodontia; family Pseudocheiridae; genus Pseudochirops; species Pseudochirops corinnae. The sequence continues at coordinate 191,959,189 of CM053586.1, read as the reverse complement.
CACAAATTAAAAATAAAATTTAATTTAAAAAATAGTTCACACAGTGTGTACTTAAGAACCCCTGTGTAAATCATAGAAAGTGGTGTTTGAACAAGGACAGATGGGATTCTTTGAAGTAGAGGTGAATGGGGGGGTGCATTGCGGACATGGAAGATGACCAGAGTTTCAGCACAGAGACAAGTGAAGAGAGGATTGTGTTTGAGGAAGAGAGAAGGCCCCTTTGGCTACATTGTAAAAAGTAAGAAGAAACATAACGTATAATAGTCTGAAAATATGGCTAGAGTCAGATTGTGAAGGACATTAAAAGCCAGAGAGGTATATATTTTATCCTAGAGGCACTAACCACTGTAGTTCAATAGCAGAAGGACAGGGTCAGATCTGTACTTTTGGAAAATCATTTTAACAAGCTTAATGATGATGAATTGGAGATGGGAGAAATTTGAGGCAGGAAGAAAAATTAGAAAGTCACTGTAAATAGTCCAGGTAATGGGAGGAGGGCCTGAAATAAAGGAGTAGCCAAGTGAGTGAAGAAAGGTAAGAAATGTGGAGTTAGCAACAACAAGATTTAGGATGAGAAAATGAGGAGTTGGAGGAAGAATGGTGGTATCCTCAAAAGAAACAGGAAAGTTTGTTAGAGGGCTAGATGTAGGGAGAATAGTAGTTCTGTTTTGGGCAGATGAGTTTGAGGAGGCAGTTGGTGATGTGGGGCTAGAACTGAGGAGAAAGACTAAGAACTGGATTTATGTAGATCTCTGGGTTATCTACATATATAAGAAAATTAGGCCCACGGGAACTGATGAGATCACCAAGAGAGAGCATGTAGAGAAGAGAGAATGTGACCCAGGACAGAATCTTACACTACACTCACAGTTAAAGGGCATGATAGAGAGAATACATCTGCAAAGGAGACCATGGAGCAGTCAGGTAGGTTGATATAATTTATTATTCAACTAGGTAAACATTTTTACATGCAAAGTACTGTCCTAGTAATTCCAGGATCAAACAAGATACCAATTTAGAGTTCACAAGTTTTTATCAGGTTCACAAGAGATAACTATCTGTAAAGCCAAGCATGAACAGCTTTCCAGAGGACTGCTGCTGTGAACAGCTTCAAGGTTCTGATTACACAGTATTCTGAACTCTCTATTCAGTAACAAACTAAGACAAAACATTCACAGAAATCAAAGTACAGCATTCACAATGTTATAGCATAACAAATTATCACTGGAGTGGCCATATAGTTTTCACCAAAGTGATCACCTAGTTTTAAACAAAGTACATTAATTTCGTAACTCAATCATTTAATAAATCCTTAACTCAATCATCCTTAATGAGACAAGCCTCCTTAATAAATACAAAGTACAAAGGTTGAAGTTCTTCACCCATAGATCACATTGTCTTAATCTCTCTGTCAAAAAGTCTTCTTTCTTCTTAATTGGAGAAGTCCTTAACTCAGTCATCTAAATGTAAAGGTCAAAGTTCTCTACCCTACGCCACAGTAAATCATGATCTTCTCAGTTTGTATTAAATACCCAAGGAAAGGTCTTTTCATCTTGACTCAAGGCAGGTTCTCAGCTTCCATGGTTCCTCTTCCATGGTCCCAGCTCCTGCCCAGATCTATCCAGCTATCACATGAGTTAAAAGGCAGACAGCTGTCAGTTCCTCATCCAGCTCCTTGTGCATTCCTGTTCCACGTTGAAGCTCACAGTGTCTGGTCCACTTGAAGTCCTTTACAGTTTCTGTTCCTGGGAGAACAAAGCCACAATAACATTCATTAACATTGCCAGCATCCTCATCAATTCACTTTCTACCTGTGAAATCAACATAGACCCAACAACAAAGTCTGAGAAATCAGCACAAATCATCAGTATAGTCCTGGGACCTCTGCAAACGTCAGTAAGACCCTACTCCAGAATTTCTGTAAACATACAACAAGAAAATCCTCTTTCAGGGCTTCTGAACCAACAGTAAGGTCCCAGGGCTTCCTCTATCAAGAGATGAATCTGACAAAGTAGCATCAAAACATACAGACAAAGTACTGGCACCACAGCCATGCTTCCTCTTGGTTCTCATCTCTTCTCATTTCTTCTTCTCAGTTTTCTTCTCAGTTCTTCTCAGTTTTCAATTCAGTTCTCAATTCTTCTCTCTCCAGCCTGGGCCTCTCATTGGCTCCTCAAACTCCATGCTACTTGCTCCCAGAAGTTCTGACTCCCAGCAGTTCTCATTCCTGGCAGTTTTGGCTGGCTCTCAGAAGTTCTCAGCAGCTTTGGCGGGCTCTCAGAAGTTCTCAAGAGCTCTGGCAGTTATCTCTCTTTCTCAGCAATTCTCAATTCAATTCTCTGAAGTTCTGGTTCTCTAGCTTGCACTTTTCCTTATATATGGTATTAGCTCCTCCCTGTACTGCCCCTTCCAGTTACACCAGCAACTTCCTCCCACTGTGGGATTCACAAGCTCTAGATCTTAATACTTGATACAACCATGAACTTGAAACAAGATGCTAAGTACCTGTTTGATTACCAATACAAGGGGCATGGAAGATCTTCAAATCCCCATTACCATTACACTATCCTAATAATTAATTATTACAATGTACTAATTAGCTAATTCATATTGCTTTATTTTTATCCTCAAAACAGTCCCAGGTAGTAGAGTGTACAGATGGCATGGGTTCTGTTTTAAGAATGAAGATACATAGGCAGGTGACATTAAATTGATCCTAGGATCAATAATAGATCTAGAATGCTTTCATTTGAATCAACAGTATTCTTTTAATAATACTGAAATGCTGATTTCCAAATTTCTACTTTCAGACCTCAGTGGGCTTAGACTGGGAGAAGGAACCTGTCCTGAGTGCCACCCATCAGGGAGTCAAGTTTAGTTGGGCTAGCTATTCAATAATTTCAATAATAATACAAATGAGAATGGGACTACTACTTTAAAGTAGTCTACCTTCAGGTGAAGCCTATGAAATAGTATAGCACCAATGCAATATTTGCAGTGCCCACGATCACTATAAATATACCTGCATGGTACTCGATCACAAAATAAAACAGACTCTCCATATAGAAGACAGAAGCAAAACATTTCTTCAGACACCAGAAAACCAAATCCCAAAATCAGTTAGGCAATTCCATCATAGTAGCAAAGAAGTTAATAAGCCATAATAGCACAGAGAGCCACAGCATCTTTTAGCCTTCCCACAAACCAATATTTTTACTTATAAGCCTGACTGACTCCTTGGGATGTGTGTTCTCCTCCTCCCAGTCTAGCTAGCTCTGACTCCCAGCTTCCTGTGGGCTTTGCTCCATCCTTCAGCAAACTCCTCCCACCACAGGCTCCATGTGATTACATTCAGCCTATTAGGGGGCAGTGTATATTTTCAAAGCAGGGAAGGTCTTCAAATTCCTCCAGGCTTATTAAGGAACAGGGAAGATCTTCAAATTACTATTACCATTACCAATAGTTAAGGTACAAGAATGTGCAGTATCCACAGGAGACTAGCCTATAATGTTAGAAGTATCAAAACTGTAATGAGAAGTGGTTTGTTGAAAATATGGTTTTATGATGATAATTCAGAACCACATCATTGCCACCAGAAATTTAAGATGATTATACTTAACAAGTTCAAATTTAGTGATTGGTGTAGATCGTACGAGGAAATGGTAGAAAGTGAAACACATCAAAAGCTCACTATCTTGCATGGATTGACAGCAGACAGTCCCAATTCTACAAACCCAGAACTGAATAGAACTTGGAGAAATCAGCTAATAAATTTCGACCCCATTCGCACAGATTGAATCACCCAAAGAAAGCATTTATCATAAAAATTTAAGCTCAGTATTTTTTTAAAAAGCCATACCAATGCCAAATACTTATAATCTCCAAGCTACCTGTAACAAAAGGCTTTCACAATATAGAGATCTAGCAAAGTAGACAAAGATCATATAGGAACAAAATGAGGTGCGTGTCATTTTTCTGATACCCTGTTTTACTAAGGATGCTTTCAGCAACCTTACAGAGATCACACTCTTAATGCTTTCATTCAACTACAGAAAGTAGCTCTCCATCTCTGCAATAGAATATTAAATATAAAAGAATAATTGCAGAGATTTTTTTTTGTCCCAAGACCATTTCTAGCTGAACTCCATTGAAAAAGATGAGGAGATTTAGTTTAATAATAATTACAATAATAATAGCAATATGAGTTTAATAATAGTAATGAGTTTAATGATAAAAATCACAATAATAACTAACATTTGTCAATTGTCAATAAATATTAAGCACCTACCATGTGTCAGGCTCTGTGCTAAGTACTGAGTATACAGATAAGAAAAAGACAATCCCTGCCCTTAAGCAGTTTACAATCTGATGGGGGTGGGGATAGGGGAGTAGCTAAACAAAAGGGAACTGAAAAGGGGTAGCTTTTCCCGGGCATAATGTTCCTGGAAACCAAGAAGAGCTGCTAATGAAAAATGAAAGAGTTATCTGCAAAGGTCTGAGCCCTCTGTAAAGGAAGGTTTTGGGAGGAGTCTATTGCTTTAGCTTCTATCCCTTCAGTCAGAGTGGAAAAGGCAGCTGAGTGGGCTCATCTCAATGTTTAGTATCAAAGCTGAGTCAGTCTGGAGAAGCCTTGATTTGTAAATTGTTTAAAATTTTCACATTGTTTTATATACATATGTCACTTGATCCTCTCAACAAATCCATGAAGTGTTTAGTCTACATATTGCTATAACCATTTTACAGATGAGAAAACTGAGATTCAGAGAGGTAAAATAATTTATTTGCCTGTGATAGTTCAGTCAGTATAGGTAAGAGGCAGATTTTGAAATTACCTTTTCCTGACTCCAAGTCTAGCATATTATCCATGCTTATACCTTACTGAAACATAAGGTTCCCTGCTCTGAATTTTTCTCCTTGCTTTTCAGGATGAAGAGCCAAACTCTGACAGTAAGAAGATGCCACTACTAGCTGAACTAGAAGAAGATGGTGAGTAGTAGTAAGTGGGAATGACTTCCTATAATAACAGAATTTTGAGCCAGAAGAAATCTTAGCAATTATCTTGGTTAGTCTCCTTTGACAGATAAGGAAATTGAAGAATCAGGAGGTTATAAGACTTGTTCATCTGTAAATGAGCTGGAGAAGGAACTGCTTCAGTATCCTTGCCAAGAAAACCCCAAATGGGGTTATGAAGAGTCAGAAACAACTGAACAACCACCACCACTGATTCCACTTCATAAAGAAGCTACCTACAATTTTAACCTTAAAAAAAAAAAAAGCTACAAAGTCATATAGCTCTGCTCTTCTATTCCTTGCCTTGGGAATCTCATTGGAATAGAAACAGTCCTCAAGCTTTATTAAGCACCTACTGTGTGTGTGCCGGGCACTTGGCCCAGTACTGGTAATGCAAAGACAATTAATTACTGAAACAGCTCTTCCTTTCAAAGGGTGTACATTCTTTAGGGGATGCAGAATTCAGCAGAGGAATAGTCATTTACTACAGTATAGACCACATGGCAGCTGTTGGCATTTGAGGTGTTACTGCTTTAAGTGGGAGGAGCATCGAGAATGTGGATTGGATGGGAATTGTAGAGAAGGACCAAGAAATACAGTGCTACCATAAGCTTCAGAATACTGAGGCAAAGCATTTACTTAACCAGCATGATATATCTTGGTAATTCACTACATCTTCCTGCTTTTCCTTGTCATGTAACAACATCCTCCTCCCCTGTACTTTTTACCTCCATTTTTACCAATCTGTAATGTAAGTACTTGCCCCAGGATGGAATCTCTATAGGAAGTTAAAGATCAGCTCTCCTAACCACCTTTTTTGCTCAGTCCCTGTAGTCCTATAGTCTGTTCACCATATAACTATTGATACAATTTTCCTTAAGCAGCCATTACCCTACTCAACAAATACCAGTGGCTATTACGGTTGGGATCAAATATATAAATTCTTCTGTTTGACTTTGAAAGCTCTTCACAACCTTGCCCCAACTTATCTTTCTAGCCTTATTACGTATTACTCTCCCTTTCAGGGATACAACAGTCTATCCAAACTGGCCTTATTATTGTTTCCTCTTCCATCCCCATACCTTTGCACTGGCTGTTTGAATCCTCATTCATTTTAGAATTAGCCTTCTACATGAAGCCTTTCCTGATCCCCTCAACTCACAGAGCAGGCTTGCACAACATATGGCCACTTGAGGCCAACCAAAGGATTTCTGGTGTGGCCTTGGAAAAATGTAGGGTTGCCACAGTGTACTCTCTCCTGTTTGTCACATGACCTGTGGCAACCAACCATCATCAATCTGTCCCTAGTCTAACCTATCTGTGGTTTGAAGTTTAGTCTGTTTTAATTTTGGCTCCTGCCTGCTGCCAGGTTGTGCAGGTCTTGTCATAGAGCCTCACTTAAATCTTATTCACACACAAGCCAAGACATGGCCTTCATGATGTCATTGGTCCTCTTCCAGATCAAAGGACAAATCACAATGCCTTATCCCCACGTTATCTTGTATTTATTTCCTTAATACCTATATATGTATCTCTCCCCATCCCTCTCCCCCATTATAGTCCCTTCAAAACAGGGACTTTCACTTTTGTCTTTGTATTTCCCACACACTGTGCCTGGCACAAACCAGATGTTTAAAGCTTGCTTGCTGACTGATTTCCTCTTGTTTTGTAAATAAAATATTTCTCCTCTATGAACATTTCTTGAACAATCTTTTTAAAACTACTTTTCTTGGTTGTTTTAGAACTTTAGACCCTCATTTCTGAGTAGATTATCAGTCTTCTCTTTAGCCTGGGGGTCCTAACTCTTAGGAGAAGAATCAAGAGAAAGGCAAGAGGAAAACCAAAAAACTCAGACCTAACATTGGTGAAAGGCAGTCTGGTTGCGCTGGGTTGTTGATAGGAGGCTATGAATTCAAGCCTCTTTCCTTTATTTAAAGCCATAGAAATAATGCTGTAACTTTAAATTTGCAACTAGCAGCCACGGTGGAAATAGAAGGCTTCAGGAATGCAATAACTTAGGCATCTGTGTTCAGTGCAGAGCTGGGATAACACAACCCTTCAATCCTGGGGGTCTAGGGCAAGGCTGTCACTTTCTGTAAATACAAACCACTGAAGAAGGCCTAGGAGTGATGCAGGGTGAGTGGTCACAAGAGGAAGTAAGGAAGGGACTTAGGCACTCCCACTGGAGAATGCTTGCTTTCAGAGCGGTTCATTTTCCCTGATGGGCCTGTGAGCTGAGGGAACATTCAGAGGCTGTGGTCTCTGGAATCTATTACTTCCCAATAAACAAAGGCTGCTGGAAGGGAAATATCAGGATTGAGAAAGGAAAGAGAGCAAATATTTGATAGGGATCACCAGAGAGATGATGGGGGAAAATCTCTGCAGGTCATTCTTAATCAGTCCCTCTGAACTGGTTGGAATATAAATACACACACACACACACACAGAACTGGTTCTATAGAGTCAACTGTTAAATTTTCACCGTGAGTGTTTAAAATTAGGGCTTGGCTTTGTCAGTGGTCTGACTTAAGAATATGTTGATGCAAATTAAACTTTAAAATGTGTTGTGAGAACTTTTTTTTTCTGGAGAGCTAGTTGTTGAACTTTTATAAGCACACCACCATACAGCCCAGATTATTCTCAAACACACCTCAGGGTGGATGCTTTGTTTTCTCAGTCTTTATCTGAGCAGTCCCAACTAAGCATTCTGGTCTCATGAGTCTTCCTCCTATGAGGTTTGACTTGGCAGAGTAAATATAAGGGAAGTTTATGGTTTTGGTTGTCCGAAGAAAATATCAGTGGGGCCCCACAGCTCCTCTTTTGTATTCAGCTAGGCCCGGGTAGGTGATTGATTTATGTCACTGACATGACTTATCCAAATATCTCCCTTGATTTCAAATAAGGCTGGAAGAGAAGGTTCTTTTGATGGTCTTGGGAGGCCTCTTGTCATTGAAACTACATGATCTGGTAGGATTGGTTATGTTTATGTGTCACTTATTATACTGTGCTTGATTAAATTAAAGCCTTTTGCAAGGATTTCTGATATCTGACTCAAAAACTGGGGAGCTAAAGGCAGTGTGGTTACATACTGGAAAGATTTGGAGTCAGAGGACTGGGTTTGAATCTGAGGGCTGCCATTATTAGTTGCATGATCTTAGGCAAATAATTGGTCTTCTTTAAGCCTCAGTTTCCTCATTTGTAAAATGAGAGGGTCAGACTAGATGAATTCCGAAGCCACTTAAGCTGTGGGTTCATAATTCCATGAATCAACATAGGTCTGAAATATAACTCACTGCTACCCTAAGCAAGTGATCTACGCTACACACATAATATAAGGTCAGTTAGTTTCCTCCTCATTTTTATTAACTCCTTAAGCTTATTTGAAAATACAGTTGGAAGAGGTAGAAAAATCTTTTCCTAATATGGTTTGACTTTATGGGGTTTTTTGTGGCTTTGATGGTAATCAACAGAAAAACGAATCTTCATCTTTCTGCTCCAGGAATTTTTTCTGGCTTTCCCCCATGCCCTGAAGGCTTTCCACTTCGACTCTGAATCAGTACTGACTTCCTAGCTTTCTTTTAATTCCCAACTAAAATCCCACCTTTTCTTAGAGGCCTTTCCTAACCCCTCTTAATTCTAATGCTTTCCTATTTATACTGTATTTAGTTTGCTTTATATATGTTGGTTTACATGCTGTCTCCCCCATTAGATTGTGAGCTCCTTGAGGTCAGGGACTCCCTTTTACCTCTTTTTGTATCTCTAGCACTTAGTACTGGAACAAAGCAGGTACTTAACAAATATTTTTTGATTGATATTTATAGATTATCAATACTGAGTTTAAAATTACTCCATATATTTTTGTTTTTTTTTCCTTTTTTTTTTTTAAATTTTATTATCGTTTGCATCATTCATTTCCACAAGATTTTGAGTTACATATTTTCTCCCCCTCTTCCCCCCCCCACCCCAAAACAGCCATCCCAGTGTGTCCCCCCTCCCCCAGTCTATTCTCTCCTATGTCACTTTTCGGTAGGGCAAGATGGATCTCCCAACCACCGTGCCTGTGTATCTCAAGTTCCAGTTGGATGTAGTCAATAATAATAACAATAATAATTGCTCCAATAATAATAACAATAATAATTGCATATATATATATACGTAGATAC
>CM053586.1:191909226-191949516 GCA_028646515.1 Pseudochirops corinnae | reverse complement strand
AGCTGACTTTAGTGGGAAGTATCCTTGTGTGCGTTTTGGAGTTGTAGGATTGGCTTAGAGTCCTATTTTATGGGTATTTTGGGGTGGCTATGTGAGAGCTGCGATATGTTGCTGCTGCTACGCCGCCATCTTGGCTCCGCCCCCAAGTCATCTCTCCATATATTGTCTGGATACCCGTTCAGCTTATCTATGCTCTGCAATTTACAGAATCTCTTGAATGCAAGTATCCTGAATGGAGAGATGGAGGACTATGAGTAAAAAACATTGCATATGCTGTTTTAGATGCAGTCAGTTTGTTGGTAGTTTTGCTTGACTGTTTTTTCTTTGTTACAAGTCAGAGTGCATGTATAATATTGAGAAATGACTAGGATGTAGAAAAAAAGGCATTAATAAAAGTCTTTTTTTTTAGGTCTGTTTTTTTCCCTCTTTTGTTCTTTGAACATCTGTGTAGAATAGTTAGCTATGGAGTGGTTGGCTAAACCCTCAGTCCTAGGGTAAGGTGTCATAGTGAAAAGAGAAAATAGGTTTAAAAAATGTTGTTCCAAGGTACAAAATGATACTAAATAGCAGTCTTTTTCTCAACTTAAAGATTCTAGTCATCTAGAGTATAATGCAGAAAAATTCCTAAATTCAGAAACCACTTTTGAGGAAGCAGGTCAGCTTCCTTCAGGTTCTATTGTTGGGGCGAAGAAAAAAACCCACATGCTTCAAATATATTTCTAGAATTGGTTCCTTTTACCTCCAAGCTCCAGGGAGCTTTATAGATTTCTCCTTCCTCTATTTTTCTTTGTCTTCTTATAAGTGCTACACTTGAAAAACCCCAGTCTGAGAAGAAAAGCATGGCTTGATTTTTTCTATTATTAGGGCATGGGGTATAGACATGATTGGGATTCTTGACACTGAAGTGCCAGAGAGATGAAGACTTCAAGAACAGCTGGTTTCCAGAACAAAGATTTAGTTTCTGTAATAACCTCAAAAGAACAAAATCAGGAAGGTGTAATAGTAATGAAATTTGAAGTTCCTTTTGTATTGCTAAGCTGAGAGGTATTTAGCACCTAGTTTCAAATTAAGCCTGTATTAAAGAAACAGAAGGTATAAATTCCTGTTGCTGAAGTAACAGGAAGGGGCTGAAAAGGGAAGAGTAATACTGTATATAAGGAAAAGCCCCAGAGAAAGAGAGTCAGAACTCCTTGGGATAAGCTTCTTGGAGGCAGAAGTAGCTGCTGTTGGGGATGCTGAAGAGGAAAGGCCCAGGCTAGAGAGAATGATTTTGATTTTGGGAATCTGGGTGAAATGATTTTGATTGTGAGAACCAGCTAGAGCTTCTTCTGGGGAGCTACCACCTTCTCCTGGGAGTTGTCAAAGACTTTCAAGGACTAGTTGGAGTTGCCGCAGACTGAGGGAGCATGACTGTAATGCTGGTATCTTGTATGAACCTGTTTGTGGCTTTGTTAAGCCTTAACTTCCTGGGAACAGAGGCTGTGAAAGATTTAAGGTGGACTGGATGCCATGAGCTCCAGCGTGGTACAGGAACTGCATGGAGAGCTGGACAAGGAACTGGGAGCTGTCTGCCTTTGAACCCAAGTGACAGTTTGGTGAATCCAGGTAGGAGCTGGGACCATAGAAGAGGATCCAAGGAATCTGAGAGCCTACCTTGAGTCAAGATGAAGAGAACTCTCTGTGGATACTGAGTAGTGACTGATTGAAGTTGTAACTTACTTATGACCTTGAAATTGTAATTTATTTGTGACTGAGGGGTGGGTGGCCTGTGTATTTTACACTGCCCCTTAAGAGAGTGCTGAGTAGTGACTAATATTGTAACTTAGTGTGCCCCATGAGTGGAGAACTTTGACTTTTGTATTTTGTGACCCTTAAGAAGCCTCCTTAAGGATGATTGAATGATTGAGTTGATTAACTGATTGAGTTACTAAGTGATTGATTGCCTAAATGATTGTACTTTGTTCAAAACTATGTGACCATTGTGGTGAAAACTATGTGGCCATTATAGTGATAAGTGTCTGTGAATGCTGTATTTTGATTTTCTGTGATAAGTTCTAAATATTGTTAATGCTGTATCTTGATTTCCTGTGAATCTTTTGCTCTGATTTGTTATTGAATAAATAGAGTGTTCACTATACTATGTAATCAGAACCTTGAAAGCTGTTCACAGTAACATTCTTCTGGAAAGCTTCTCATGTGTGGCTTTACAGAAGGGAATATGATTACTGGAGCTATGTATTTTACACACTCATGGAAATTAGAAATGTACTGATTTAAACATGTATAGACTGATTTAAACATATAAAAACAAGGGTTATTTCTAGTAAATTAGTGGTCAAAGGATATGAACATGCAGGTCTCAAAAAAAAAGCCAGTGCAAACAGGATTAAGAGGGAAGCAGAAAACTGGGAAATTTTACAACCAGTGTCTCTGATAAAGGCCTAATTTCTAAAATATATAGAGAACTGAGTCAAATTTATAAGAATGTAAGTCATTCTCTCATTGACAAATGGTCAAAGAATATGAACAGGTAGTTTTCAGATGAAGAATTTAAAGCTATCTATAGTCTTATGAAAAAATGCTCTAAATCACTATTGATAGAGAAATGCAAATTAAAACAACTCTGAGGTATCACATTATACCTATCAGATTGGCTAACATGACAAAACAGGAAAATAATAAATGTTAGAGAAGATGTGAGAAAATTGGAATACTAATGCATTGTTGGTGAAGTTATCAACTGATTCAACCATTCTGGAGAACAATTTGGAATCAGGCATACTCTTTGACCCGGCAATACCACTTTTAGGTATGTATCCCAAAGAGATAAAAAAAAAAAAGAGGAAAAAGACCCACATGTACAAAAATATTTATAGTAGTTCTTTTTGTGGTGGCCAAAAATTGGAAACTGAAGGGATGCCCATCAATTGAACAAGTTGTGGTATATGAATATAATGGAATACTATTGTTCTATAAGAAATAATAAGCAAACAGACTTTAGATAAAATTGTAAAGACTTATATGAACTAATGCTGAATAAAATGAGCAGAACCAGGAGAACATTGTACACAGGAACAGTCACATTGTGTAGACTGACTTTGATAGACTTAGGTCTTCTCAGCAATGAGAAGATCTAAGACAATTCCAAAAGACTCATGACGGTAAATGCCATCCACATCTTGAGAAAGAACTTTGGAGTCTGTATGCAGATGGAAGCAGACTATTTGCTCTCCTTTTGTTTTGTTTTGTTTTGTTTTGTCTTTCTCGTGGTTCCTCTCATTAGTACTAATTCTTCTTTATGTCATGACTAATGTGAAAATGTTTAACATGGATGCATAAGTAGAGTCTATATAAGATTGCACCCTGTCTTGGGAAGGGGGGAAAAGAGGGAATGAGAGAAAATTTGAAATTCAAAATCTTATGGAAGTGAATATTGAAAACTAAAAATAAACAAATTTTATTTAAAAAAAAAAACAAAATAAAGAAAATTTTTTAAAAAGTCCTACCTCATACCCACCAGATAGTCAGAGATAACAGTGAAAACTTGTAGGAAAAAAAGTTGTTGGGCGTGGGGTTTTGGTGAAAATGATACCGAAGAAAAAGAAAGAAAAGAATATCAATGAAGCATTTAAAAGAGTGCCCAGAAAAGAAGAGAAGGAAGCTCAAAGGAAGACACAGCTTTTGTAGCTGAGATTCTTGAACTTCTATGCAGTCATCTTTTTAAAAAAATGTTCTTTGTCTATGTAAATGTTTATATTTGTTACTATTTGTAAGTTCAGAGTAAAAAATTATATATGACAGGCCATTCAGTCCTTCCCTCCCTCAGATGTGATAGGAAATTTTCTGTCATACTCTGGGTTGTGTGCACTGTTGAGCTTCAAGGTCACTAATCCAAGTTTGTCCTCAGTTATATTTCTGACCTTTCAGTACACTTTTTCCTGTTTTTTCAGGTCTTTGTCATACTGTTCATTACTATGCATTCGCTGCATATAATTTTTCTTTCTGATATCCTTCATATCTATTTCTCATCTGTTTTCATTGATTTTTCTTTTTATGTGTTTTTAATTAATTAATTAGTCAGTAAATATTTACTAAGTGCCTATTATATTCCAGGCACTGTGCTAAGCTAAGGTGGTTATTGTATTTGCTCCCTTATTTTGAGTTAGTTTATGACACTTTAGTAAAGGCCTCTGGACATGGGGGTGTCATACTTAGACTGTGGAATTGGTATAGTTGTTTAAGTCTCTCTTGTTGAGATAATGACACCCTCCCTGACCTATACTTTTTAAGCTTTGTCCTTAAATATTTGGCTTGGAATCTCCAACCTAACAGTATCTTAGGGTCTGTGGACTATTGGACATGTTCCCTTAACACCAGACAGACTTCAAGAACTTACCAAGTGTTCCTTTAACTCTCTGGCATCAGCAGTGAAACTTTGAAAGAGAACCAGAATTCACATGTGATCATAGCCAGACTGGCAGATTGGTCTTTTAACTCTAATTTTGTGTGAAGCTGGGGACAGTGCAGAAATGTTTAGAGTTAGAAGTCAGGAATCTTGAAACTTTATTTGGAAAAGTATAGAACTGATGGCAGGCTGCATTCAAATGGTAGGATTGAGAAGCCAGCATTGTCTCCAATGCACAGAAAGAAATGCTGCATCAACTGCTCCTGAATTGGAAGGGGGCTGTTTGTGTTAAAAGAGGAGGTGGTATATCTTCACTAGAAACCTGCTTATTTTGTAGTTGACAAAAAAATAAAGGGGCCTTTTCTGAAATTTGTGTTTAGGGACCCAGAATTTAAACTTGTGTCACTACTCATATATATTCTCCCTTTCTGCAGAAGAGGAGATATTTTCATTTAAATATAGCCCTGGGAAACTTCGAGGAAACCAATATAAGAAGATGATGACCAAAGAAGAGCTGGAGGAAGAACAAAGGTAGGTTGTAATTCTCCCTAACCTGTGTGTTAAAGAACCTTTTTAGTTCTTCATGTAGTTTTGAGTATATTCAAGTTTCTGCCATGTTCTCTCAGGAGCCAAGAGGGAGATGTATCTCCGAATCCTCTGGGATATCCCTCTCCTGTACTTACCCATTCTTACATTTCAGGGATGCTTTTCTGTTAGCTAATTTTTTTCAGTTCTAATAATATTTATCCCTGAGAATTCCCTGAGCATCTTTGCAAAAAAAGAGCTTTGTTTATTGTGCTAGGAGGCAACCTTTGAATTGAGGGGCAGGGCCAAAGCTCATTGTATAGATCAGAGTGTCTACTTCTGGGGGGGATTAGAAAACTGGGCTCATTCCTACTTCTCCCACTTCCAAATCTTGTTATTTCTGAATAGGTCAATCCAAGTAGCTCACTTACAAGGGGAACTCATGACAAAACCAATTTATTACTTCAGTGCAGGATTCTTCTAGCTCAAATCAGATTATCAGTTTGTGCTCCTTCCTTCCCATCCTTATTCCACAAATCCCTCTCCCTCCTTGCCCGGTGCTAGAAGTGTAATCTTTTGTTCTGGACTGTGGCACTTGGAGGGCAGCTGCAGCAGCTCAGATTTTCATTCCAGTTCTTATCCCACTCCTTGGCTGAGGATCTACGGGGTATCATCGTATTATTTCATTTACCTTCATTTAGTCCTGCCAGGGAATCTGTGGAGAATATTTGCAGGACTTGAGAAACAATGAGAACAACCAGGGAGGGTAGTGACAGAGAAGTTACTGTTTTTAAAACTTCCAATTTTCAGCATGTGTGCAGATGTTGTGCACAGACTGGCGGCCCCTCTGTGTGCCCTTGGTTCGTTTGGTGATTGGGAGCGTCTGTGGTAGTTGTACAGATTGCTGCAGTCTTTAGCATGCCATAGATATTTGCTGATACTAACCCTTTCCCTACCACAAACACAACCATTGTAACCATGAAATGATGTTCCAGAGTTCAGTTGGAATGGAAGACAGTGTTGTTGCAATAATGCAAAACTAAGTCACCGTTTTTATTGTTTGTTAGGATGCTCTTCTTACCCACTGACCCCTCTACCCCAGCGGTTCTCAACCTGTGGGTTGCGACCCCTTTGGGGGTCGAACGACCCTTTCACAGGGGTCACAGGGGTCGCCTAAGACCATTGGAAAACACATATTTCCGATGGTCTTAGGAACCAAAACACTGCTCCTCTATAGGTCTCCAGGTAGGTCCACCCACATGCAGATACGCCCACAGATGAGTATTAAAGGGTTGCAGCATTAGGAAGGTTGAGAACCACTGTTCTAGCCTTTCAAGTATCAGAAAATGTTGTCAATCATAAACACAGTGTTAGGTGTCTACTGTAGCCTTTGGCTCTTTAGCTTTCCCTTAGCAGCTCTTTCAAACTACTACCAGCATATGTTTCTCCATAGAATAAAATAATAAACACATCCAGGAGAGCAGCACCCCAAGTACCCTAACCCCCACCTTAGACCGTATTTGCTAGTTCAAACTACCCTTTGCTTTCCTTCAGGTCCTAACCATGCAGCCTCTTTGGTCTGATCAGCTTTACTCCCTTTATATTACAGGATTGAGCTGACCTCTGACTTCACTTGCCTGTAGCAAGTACCTTAGTTCTACACCACAAATACTCTCCTAAATATTTTTGGTAAGGATACTGACTTCTTAGACTAGTGGTACTTCATTCATTGTCTGTGAATGTGTTACACAAAACTGACGTAGTCTGTTTTCCCCTACTTCCTTCATAACCAATTAACAAACTACATCTCCCATCTGAACTTCATTTCATCTTTCATGAGCATCAAGAGTGACAAGCAAAAACAGAATATATAATCCCATTGACAGCTGTGAATGTCCATGAGCTGTGTGATGACTCAGGTCCATATTCAGTCTTAATGGGACAGCTGGATGGAGGAGCTAGTCTGTTCTGGGATTGTTGTTCCTTGAGAAATCAAGAGAAGAATCTAGAAGTCAAATGAGATCATTTCACCATCACTATATTTTATAGGTATATCTTGCTTTATGTACGTGCTGGTGAGCACCATCATGTGTGTGTACACCTGCACCCACTGGGGAGATGGCCCTTTTGTATCGTTAGCTTTTAATTTTAATTCCTATGACGGCTGCATCTTACTGAAAGCAACCACAAAGAACATTGCCACTGCAATGTACCGTAGAGAAAGTACGCTGCAACAGAAGCAAATTTTAGTTCTCAAGGCTTTAATATAAATAAGTGATGAAGGAGATAAGGCAGAGTTCATCCTTCTCTTCCTGCAGATCAGAAAGAGGAGTGGCTGCATTAAAGATGAGGATCATATGATTTAGCATCAGGAGCAACCTTAGAGATCATTTAGTTCAATTCCCCCATTTTACATGACAACATTGCCTAAGAGGCTGACTGAGCTCAAATGATCTTTTCACTATAATCAAAGTATTGTAGATTGAGGTTTGGAAAATTAGGTAATCTTATGACTAGGTAATAGGAAAACCTGAATTAGAATTTTAGTAGAAATTTGGTTTTTGAAAGCTGTGGCCTTTCAGAAAGATCACTTCATTTGCATTTTCAAAGATTCTTTTCTTCCAGTCACTCATGTTCTTATCACCATAATTCCAGTCTCTCCTTGGCAGAGTTGGAGACTTAGGTTTGTGTATGTTGAATAGTTTTGTCCCATTTCAATCTGCCCACAACACCATCACCTTCCATGACTCGGTAAGGAAAGTGAAAGTGATTAGTAGATCAAGTCCATCAATCATTGTCTAAAATGAGCTGGAGGACTTACATTTTATACGTGTATACACACACAGATATGTACACATATATATGTATGTATGTATGTATAGTTTCCATTACTGCCATCCTGGTCAGCGTGAACCTTACGTTTTTAAGACATCTCTATGAGTATCTTCATGTCTGTCTTTTTGTCTATAATATCTGTTTTTTCTTTTCCCTCCATTTCCTGCGTGTGAGTGATGAAGGTGACTTTACTCCTGATGCTTCCTTGATTCCACATTACTCTCACTTGTTTTCCTTCACAGCTTGGAGATGCTTGGGGATACAGAGGCTAATAAGTTTGGCTTTTGTCTTTTCATCTTCTACAGTGTGATGGTTTTGTTGGGGGTGTAGAAGTCATTGCTGCTGTTAGTAATTTAGTAAGCATTTATTATGGTCCTACTAGGTACCAGGTACTGTGCTAGGCACTGGGAATGCAAATACCAAAAATGAAAGTCCATACTCAAAGAGCTTCTGTTACAGTCAGGAAAGGAGTACGTATATGTGATTTCTTGTTCTGTCACTTCCATTCACGTCTGACTCTTTGTGACCCTCTAGCTCATTTTACAGATGAGGAAACTGAGGCAAACAGGGTTAAGTGACTTGCCTAGGGTTACACAGCTAGTAAGTGGCTGATGTGGATTTGAACCAGCACTCAATCCATCACACAACCGTAAATATAAGAAGAATAAATGCAAAGTAGTTAAATCAAAGGATTTAGGAGGGAGGGTAATAGCAGCTAGGAGATCAGGAAAAGCTTATTGGAGAAAATGACAGGATTGCTGCGGTGAGAACAGCAGCTGGTGGCAATCATTCTGTGCCTTGAGGACTGCCTGTGTGAGGAGTACTTGTATTGCAAGGTTCAGGAGCAAAAGCAGCATATTTTGAAAGAGAAAAGGCAAGAGTTCCGGACAGCCCTTGATGAGAATCCATTTATTGCTACTGAGCTCTGCAGGGAACCCTTGATCCTTGAAGGGGTACCAGGATGATGAGTACCTCTGTGCAGGTGTAGAAAAGCCAAAATCATGAACATCATATGCCAAGATCCCAGCTCACAGTTCAAGATGTTAGCTATTGAGTTGAAGCTACTATTTCCTGATGATTCAGTAAATGAGCCAGTGACAACATGAAACAGGTGCTCAGGTTTATGCCTGCAAACACAAGAGAGCCATAGATCCGTTGCTGATGTATGAGTGACACCAGTTGGCCTTATGATGAGCCATCTGGTCCCACTGCATATTTCACACTGTCTTAACATGGCAGCGAAGTGGCATCATATCTCTGACTTGGACACAGCCTCAGAGGCCCTGCCTCACCTTATCCTTCATGGTCTTTCTTCCTGCGCAGCTAACAGCAAGTCTCAAATATCCTCCAAATTACCTTTCCATGTAAGGGTGCCAGGTAATCATGTCATCACCTTTACCAACCAGGATGATTACATTTCTTTGTGGCATCACATGTACCAGAAGCTAGATTATTGTCCAGTGGAGCTGATGGAAGTGGGACCCAGATTTTAGGTGAGGTTGCACATGATTCACTTGGACACGCTGGAAGCTATAGCACACATGGGATGGTGTTGGCACCGATATACCCACACAGCACACAAGAGGACCTTTTTTCAGTATGCCTTCCTAGACTACTTCCAGGAAAGAAATGCAGAGCCATCCCATAAATATGCACATATTCATGGGATCATGACAAGGGCCCAGGGGAACTGACTCTGTCTGAGGAGTGGCCAGCTCTAGTAGTGTGTCTGGTAGAAGAGATCTTATTGATGTTTTTATGGTACTGTAGTTAGGGTATACCCACTAAAACATGAAAGAAGAAATTTGGGATCTCTACCCTAAAAGGACTATGAACTGAGATTTCTGGGGATGATAGAAAGTTATAACCCC
The DNA here is from genome assembly GCA_028646515.1 of Pseudochirops corinnae. Classification (NCBI taxonomy): domain Eukaryota; kingdom Metazoa; phylum Chordata; class Mammalia; order Diprotodontia; family Pseudocheiridae; genus Pseudochirops; species Pseudochirops corinnae. Next base: position 191,939,880 of record CM053586.1, on the reverse strand, counting down.
TTAAGTATCACTGAAGTTCCTAGAAAGCTCATTCATCTCTTGCAAAAAAGAAAGAAAGAGAGAGAGAGAGGGAGGGAGGGAGGAAGGAAGGAAGGAAGGAACAAAAAGAAAAAAGGGTGTTTGAGCTAAACTGGGTGTTGAAGGAAGAAAGGGATTCTGTGGGTTTGAGGCTAAGAAGGAATGTATTCCAAGAGTGGAGGAAAACCAATGCAAAGGCACAAAGATGGAAGATAGAGTATCATGTGTAAGAAACAGAGAGAAAGACAGTGTGACTGGATTGTAGATGGAGATGGAGCAAGATATAGTGAGACTAGAAAGACAGATTGGGGCCTCTTTGTGAAAGGCTTTAAAAATTAAACAGAAGTTTATATTTTAGCTCAGAGGCAACAGAGAGCTACTGGTGTTGATTGAGTAGGTAGTGACATGACCATTCCATGCTTAAGGAAAATCACCTTGGTAGCAGGGTGGAAAATTGATAGGATTTGGGAGAGAGTCGAGGCAGGGAGTCTATTGAGGATATTGCAATAATCTACGTGAGAGTTGATCAGGGCATGAACTCAGGAAGTAGCTGTGTGAGTACAAAGAGGTATTTTTTTAAAAAGCTCTTTAATTATTAACGATTATTAATTAAATGATAAGCATTGACCATAAATCTAGCCTGTCAAATTTGCTTAGTAACTATCTACATTTAAATTAATTTCAGTGTATATAGAATCATTAATGTTTTTCAATTACTCTTAAGTTTTTGTCATAATTTGCTGTGAGCACATTCATTCTAACTTTTCTTTTTCTTTAAAGTTTCTGATCTTTAAATTTTTTTTAAACTTTGAAAATTTTATTATTTATTTTTAACATTCATTTAAAATTTTTTTTTGAGTTCTGAATTTCCTCCCAACCACTCCCTCACTTATTGAGAAGGCAAGAAATATGAAATACATTTGGAACCATATGAAACATTTCCATATTAGCTATGTTGCGAAAAAAATTTAAATTTAGTTTACAACATTCAGTTCCACAAGCTTTTGAGTTCCAGATTTTTCTCTCCCTCCCCCCACATAGCAGCATGCAATCTGATATAGGCTTTACATATACCTTCACACCAAGCATTAGTCAAATTGTGAAGAAGAATTACAACCAATGGAATGAGCAATGAGAAAAAAGAAACAAAACAAAACAAAAAAGAGAGAGAGCAGGTAGTTTGCTTCAATCTGCATTCAGACTCTGTAATTCTTTCTCTGGATGTGGATAGCCTTTTCCATCATGAGTCTTTTGGAGTTGTCTTATAGCCTTGCAAGTCAGAAAATTTTTTTTAAAAATGAAAAAATTATATTTCACTATGCATTCAGACTCCATCAGTTCTCTCTCTGGAGGCAGATAACATTTTTTTCTTCATGGGTCATCCTTGTATCTTGGATCATTGTATTAATCAAAGCAGCTAAATCGTTCACAGTTGATTATTGCACAATGTTGCTGTTACTGTGTATAATGTTCTCTTGGTTCTGCTCACTTCACTTTGCATGAGTTCATATAAGTCTTCCCAGGTTTTTCTGAAACCATCCTGTTCATCATTTCTTACAGCACAGTAGTATTCCATCACAATCATATACCACAACTTGTTCAATTCATTGACATCACTTCAATTTCCAATTCTTTGCTACCACAAAAAGAGTTGTTATGAATATTTTTATACATATAGGTTCTTAGAAAGAGATATTGTAAAGGTAGAAACAGCAAGATTTAGCTACTGATTGAAGAATTGGTATGAGGAAAAATGAGGAGTTAAAGATAATGCCAAGGTTAGAAACTTAACAGACTGGAAAACAGGAATGCCTTAGACATAAATAGTGAAGTTTGAAAGAGGGGAAGGAGGGTTTAGGGTAAAAGATAATAAGTTCATTTGTGGGCATGTTGAGTTTGAGATGTCTCCATGATGTCTGGTGTGGAATGTCCAGTTAGCAAAGCAATTGGTGGTATGGGACGAAAACTCAGGGCAGAGATTAGGGCTACATATATAGATCTGTGAATCACCTGCATGGAAATGATGAAGTTGCTAAGAGAGAGAAGAGTAGTGGGCCTAGGAGAGAACCCTTGGCAATTGAGAAGAAACCTAAGTGGAGGTTGGAATTTCAAAAGGAGCAGGAGGAGAAAAAAAAGGAGTGCAGTGATTAAGGTTGGAGCATGCTGGAGAAAACAGGAGATAGGAGCAAACATACATGTGAGTGGGATAGAGAATTGACTAAGGAAGAATGAAAGGATACCTTTGTTTCAGTGAAGGCTCAGTTGAAGCTGCATAATATGAATTTATAATATTCCCAGTTAGCACAGTTCTTCTAGCTCTTTGCAACAGCATTTGAATACAAATGAAGCAGATAATGATATAATGTGGGGCTGAGGTGGCAAAGGATGAGTGATGGTAGGGCAGGAAAGCACAGGATTTGAGAGTAGAGGAAAAAACATAGCTTCAACAATTGAAGAGATATGAGAGGACACCCCCAACCTACCCCTTCATGGAGGTGGGAAGGACACAGCTATTACACACTGCACATGTTTTTGGACTTTTTCAATGTATTGATCAGTTGTGTGGACTTTTTCTTCTCTAAAAATATTATTTATTATATGGGATGGCTATCTGGGAGGCAGGGGAGAAGAGATACTTGGGATAATTATAATGTAAGAAACAAAATAATAATAAAAAAATTCTTTAAAAAAAAGAAAAGAAAGTGTAGTTGAATTGGCTAACTATATGATCACGTTTGGAGAGGGAGACAAGTGAATTCTGAGTAGGGGTAATAGCCTGAGAAAGTACTGAGGAGTGGAAGGATTAGAAGTTTAAATGAGGGTGTAGAATGGATGAGACATAAGAAAGGATAGCAAGTTATGGTCTAATGGAGGAATGTTATAATTTTTCCTTAGAGAAGTGAAATTCTTGTGAGTAATGGTGAAATCCCTAGAGATACTAGTTTCTAGATCCTAGGAGAAGTTCTAAACTTGACTTAACATAATAGATATATAAATTTGTGTGCATTGCTGCCAACCCCATTAAAATTGCTGCTCAGTGAAATGGGTTTGTGGTCACTGTTCAGTCTACCCTTGATGTCCCTACTTATCAGTTTTTTAGTTCTTTCCCTTACTCATCTCAACTGACTCCCAGTATGACAACTCCCACAGTTTCAGACTGATAAATGAATGTCTCAGATGCCATATTTTTCAAGCTTTCTAGAAACTTCAATGATATTTAGTGAGTTACAACTTTCAATCATCCCCAGAAATCTCAGTTCATAATACTTTTAGGACAAAGACCCCAAATTATTTCTTTCATATGTTTTAGTGACTATACTCTAACAACAACCTTCTTTTATTGTTCAGCTCACCATTCTTTTTCTTTTTTTGGTAAATTTTAAAATTTATTTTAAACTTAAATATAAAATGAGAAAAAAAGGAACATTTCCACACAGCAGAACATAAGAGAGGATTCAATATAAAACAATAAATTTCCATTTCAAGGAAACTTATATAATAAATACTACACATTGTTTTCGGAGCTATCCAGCTTTTCTTTGCTTCCTTCTAGGTTTTCTTTTGTTCTATGCTGTGCACTTTTTACTTTATTTTTTTCCCTCCCTCCCCCCTCCACCCTAAAGAAGGCTACAGTTAAACACATACAGACATACACACAGACAGATATCTATAAACATACACATATGTGCACATATACACTCAAACACACATATGTAAGACCATGTTATACATATTTCCACTTGTCATCTTTTTTTCTGGAGGTGGATATCCCTCATAGCTCCAAGTTGTTCCATGTTTTTTTAAATCAGCCAGCTCATTATTTCCTACACCACAGCAGTATTCCAACACAATCACCTCCTAGACAAGAGGACTGTCTATGAAAGTTTTTTTTCCCAGTTTTCTGCAACCTTCTATTCTTTGCTATATTAGTTTTGTTTATACAGGAAATTTTAAATTTAAAATAACTGAAATTATCCATTTTACACTTCAAAAATTCTCTTACCTTATAAGATCTGATATTGCTGAATCTCCTTCCTTTAATATTTTTTCCTCTGGTTTCTTTGAAATTCCTGACCTTATATTCTTCCAAATGAACTTTGTTATTGTTTTTTCTAGCTCAGTAAGATAATTTTTTAATAATTTAACTGGTATGGCACTGAATAGACTAGTTAGGTGAAATTGCCATTTTAAAAATTATATTGACTTTACCAATCCATGAACAATAAATATTACTTCAGTTATTTAAATCTGATTTTATTTGTATGAAAATTGTTTTATATTTATGTTCATATAGTTCTTGTGTCTGTTTTGGCAGGGGTACTTTCATGTGTTTTATATTTTCTGGTTATTTTGAATTGTCTAAAACAATACTGAATAATATTGGTGACACATAATGAAATGTAGTTTCCTTATTTTTCTCTTTTGATTAAATCTATTTATGATTTAATTTATGTTTTATATTATATTTAATTTATATATTATAATTTAATCATGAGATCATGATTACTATTCCTACTTTTTTTACATAATAAATTACCTCCAGCCCTTTATTTAATCTTTCATTTTTCATATTTTACCTTTATCATTCATTCCTGAAAGCAACAAAATTGTCAAATTCAGATTTTTAATGTACTGTCCATTTTCATTTTATGGGTAAATTCATCCCATTTACATTCTAAGCTATAATTACTTGCATTACATTCTAAGCTATAATTCCTCATTCCTATTTTTCCTCACTATCTTTCTTATCCTATTTACCCTGTCTCTCCTCACTTGCAACATTATTTTCCCAGTCTTCATGTCTTCTCTGTCTCAGGTCTTCAGCTTTCTCTGTGGGGTATGTTCACTATGTTCCCATGTTTATATCTGTATCATAGGAATTTGGAGTATAAGAGATAGGAACTAAGTGGAAACCTTCTGGGTTTATATTGTTTGCTGGCACAGAGTGTCGTTAGTGCTAATGTAAATTGTGTCTAAATAGAGCACCAATAGTCCAAGAAACTTAATCAAAGATTTCTTTTTTTTCCTATTGCCTTCAAATATGGCCAGGTATCTTCCATCCTTTTAAAAAATTTTTTTATGTATTCTAATTAGGTTTATTGAACTTTTTTTTTTTATAATCAGAAGTTATATCAGGAGGGCTGAAAATGGAAGCACTGTGGTTGCTTAGGTCCGTGTCTCCATTTGGAATTTTTGCCATCTTTTTGGACATTTGCAGGGAGGCCTGTGGTCTCAATCTGCTCAAGGCGGGTTACAACTCCCGAGATGCCTCATGGAGATTATAATACCCCTAAACCTACATGATTATCATCTTTTCCTTTTTAGACATGTAGCAGTGGTTTTATAAAGTTTTTACTGAGTTTTCTGTTTCTTATATCCCCATAGTTTTCCCAAGTATTCCTCCCATTTCCCCTCTCAGAGAGCTATCCCATGTGACAAATAGTACTTTTTTAGAAAGGGAAAAAAGTCAGCACAACTAATGAATACATTGAAAAAGTCTAAAAACATGTAACATCTATGGACCTCCCACCTCCAAGAAAAGGGTGTCTTCTTATCTCGATTTGAGTCCTGCTTCATTGACGACCAGGAAACAAAGCATAATTATCAATTACTGATTTTGTATTCTTGTCTATACCTAAGACAAGTATTTTAAAATTTTGAGGACATTTTGGAAAATAGCCCTGTTGATTAATAAGAAGCCTCTTTGTGGGAATTCATACCAGCTCAGATGAATTCCTGTTGGAAATATTGTAGTACTAGTAATTAGAATATAATTTTAAAGTTGGCTTCTTGATTTTGCCTTTACCTAAAGAGCAGCCTGGATTGACTATATTTTTGCCAGATAGAGACATGGCCCTGACTAGATTTCTAGATTTTCACATATCCTCTCTTTGACAGTATTCATATCACGCTAATTTCCAGGTCATGAAGTTGTTAGTTAAAAAAATCAGCAAGCCCTACAGAGAGTTTTTTTTCTATATAGCAGAAGCCAAGGAATTCCATCAGTATTACCTTCTAGGACTTATTCCACTGCCCATCCATTCCTGTTATAAGGCTGATACTGTTGGCATAACTTCTCACTAGAAAACAGTGCTATAGAGTGCCAACCATGAAAAAAAGTTGCCTTATACACAACTAAATGATCATCATGAGAGGCACCTGCTTAACCATGCACGTGGCCAACAGACAGTTTGTGTCTTTGGTAGGGTCTAAATCTTGTTTGTTATACAAAGTGGATAATTCCTTCTTCCCGTAGTTTTCTGGGTTTGTCTGTTTTTATAATTAACTTGCTTGTTTACATATCGGAAAGTCACTCTTTCACACCAGACTATTTCTAGTGCCTTCAATCTGTATATTTAACCTTCATTTAATTAATTAATCTGTGAGGAGCTAATCTGGATTGCCATGTGTTTTTCGCTCCATGTCTGTTTTTCCATTGACTTCTTTCTTTTGAATACACTAAAATTTGGGCATCTTCCTCCTCTTAGTGTTTTAGTTACCCTTTCGTGGTAGTATTTTTGGGTCAATCCTAAAAATGTAATTGCCACTTCCATCCTCAAAAGCTTGAAATAAATCCTATTTACATGAGGCCCTAGAAATCTAGATCAGTGGTTCTCAACCTTCCTAATGCCGCGACCCTTTAATACAGTTCCTCATGTGGTGGTGACCCGCAACCATAAAATTATTTTCATTGCTACTTCATAGCTGTAATTTTGCTACTGTTATGAATCTATCTGATACGCAGGATGTATTTTCATTGTTACAAATTGAACATAACCCACAGGTTGAGAACCGATGATCTAGATCGATGTAGTTGTGTAGGACCTTCCACTCCAAGTAACTGAAAGCAGTTTACACAGTCCTTTTATTTATTTTTCATCATTTGCCTATAAAGATATAGATGCTGAGTCTTTCATTGTCTCCCTATTTTCTAGATTAGACAAATTATTCATGCCGTTATTTTTCCCAAATGATCATGAGAGCTCTGGTATTGGAACTTGGGTTCCTTTATTGCTACATGCTGCTATGACTATAAAACAAGTTGGTTTTGGATAGAAGATATAGACTTTAGGGACTATGGAGAGATGGATATGTATAGTAAGGAGTTAACCTAGAGATCCAATGGTTATAGTTCAGTATATATCCTATATAAGTAGCCTGCTGCCTTAAGCAATGTGCGTGTGTGGACATGGGGGAAAAGGCTAGGCCAGGATTGGAAAATAATGTAGGAAGGTAGTTAACTACTGAGACTTTATGGTAGTCACTTAACTTTGTACTTGTCTAAGCCAGACTATCAATTAGAATAATTAATAAAACACTGCAGGGAGGTAGTTAACTATTGAGCAAATTTGTTAGTGCCTGTGTCAAGTTGTTCTCTAAACTTTAATTTCCTTATCTGCAAAATGGAAATAATAACATTTCCTTGTGGTATTTTTCCAAGGAAGACATTTTTAAGCCTTTAAAGCATTATGTAAAAATCAGATAATCAATAAACATAGATTAAAAACCTGCTATGTACCAAGCACTGTACTACACACTGGGTATACAAAAAAGAGGCCAAAATAGCCTCTGCTTTCAAGGAACTTATGGTTTAATGGAGGAGACTACATGGAAACAAATATATGCAAAATAAGCTATATACAGGAAACATTTAGCAGAGGGAAGGCACTGGAATTAAAAGGGGCTAAGAAAGGCTTCCAGTAAAAGATGGGACAAAGAAGCTGAGTGGGGCTGAGGAGGGAGAACATTTCAGGCATAGCAAACTGCCCAGAGCAGACAGATGAAGTGTCATATTTGTGGAATAGTCACTGGTCTAAAGAGTATACGGTGGGGAGTGAGGTATAAGAAGACCAGACAGACAGAAGGGGACCAGGTTATGAAAGTGAAATGATCATACCTGTGGTTTAGGAAAATCTTTTTGGTGGCTGAAAAGAGGAGGGATTGGGAAGGGGAGAGACTTGAGGCAGGCAGAGCCACTAGCAGGCTATTGCAGTAGTCCAGGTGTGAGGTAATAAGGGCCTCCACTAGAATGGCAGCAATGTCCAAGGAGAGAAGGGGTTATACTCAAGAAATGTTGCAAAGGTTAAATGCATAGGCCTTGGAAACATTAGATATAAGGGATGAGAGATAATGACAAATACAGAATGACTTCTAGGTTCTGATCCTTAGGGACTGGGAGGATGAGATTGTCCTCTGCACTAATAAGGAAGGTGTCTGTGGCAGTGGGGGTGCGGGGGAAGGGGAGGTAAAGGAGCTTGAGGGAGGAAGATAATGAATTCAGTTTTAGACAGGTTGAGTTTAAGATGTCTACCATATATCCAGTTTGAGAAGTCCGAAAGGCAATTGGAAATGTGAGATTGGCGGTCGGCAGAGAGTTTGGGGCAGGATTAGGTAGATTTGAGAATCATCAACATAGAGATAGTAATTAAATCCATGAGAGCAGATGAGTTATTGAGTATGAGTTTTAGTGGTAAGGTGTCACCATACTGTAGCATGCTTTGCTAATGGAAGCTTTTTTCCGGGCACCATAAATTTTTGATGCCTAAACTGTGGTTCAGTATCCTATCTCCAGCTGCAAAACGTATAGATAAAAAAATGAGTACAAATACTGAACTGTTACCTGGCATGAGTGGGTAGGTGAAAAATATCCTTCATTACATAAACATTTCTGTCTTTCTCTATTTTAGAGCATAGAAATATCCAACATTTTTTCTTTTATCTTATTTGTCTCTTTTTTTTAACCTGTGCCTCTTAAAATAAATGCTTCCTTGCTTACCCTAAATTTTTCCAATTTTTTCCTCATTTATTTGTTCCATTTTTTACCTGTGCCTCTTAAAATAGTTGTTCTCTTGTTTGCCCTACATTTTTCTTCCATAGATGTCTAATCATTTAGTGTTTACTCATCACCAGATTTCTTGAAAATGATATCTACATTTCATTCATTTAACAATAATTTATTATGAGCCTGTTAGGTACCAGGCATTACAAAAAAAGCTAGAAATACAGTGGAAAAAAACCTCAAAACAATCCTTTATCCTCAAGGAACTTACATACACTAAGAAAAATAAATGCAAAGTATATAAAGTAATATCCAGGGGAGAGAACAAAAGGAGCCAGGTTAAGTGGCACTTGGGTAGAGTCACAGGTAAAAAATAGGACAAATAAAATTAACAAGAAAAAATGTGGGAAGAGCAAGAGCTTGATGGAGTGTGTTCCAGGCTTGTACATCTATTCCAGCAGAGAGACTGTCAGGGAAGGGGAGGGGTGGGGAGGGGGAAGGCAGGGGGTAGACAGCTTCTGCAAAGGAAACAGCAGGTAGGACCAATTTGGCTAGAGTATCAAGTTCATGAAAGAGAATTAAGGTGCCATCAACCTAGAAAGGAAGATTAGAAAGAGGTTTTGAAAGGCTTTAAATATGAACAAAGGAAGGCAACATGTCCTTTTGGCAAGAGGGAGCCGCAGGAGCTTCGTATGGAGGAGAGTGAAAGTTCTTTCTGTCCCCGGGTATAGAGTGTTGCAAGCGTTAGGTATCCCCAGCCTGACTCTGATCTACACTAGGAGAGTACGTACTGTCTTGTTTTGCATGGACTCACACTGGTTTTTCTAACCAAATTCCTTTCCTGTTGTTCATAGGTTACTGGTTATCTTTTTGTATAATCCTGGAGTGGGTGAAGGTTCTTAGTCTAGTTTCTCTTTTAATTTCTTGGTCATTATTGGTCTGGTGTAATTGTTAGGTCTTTGCTAGAATACTTGTGTGTAAATTACACTCTTCTGTGACTCTTCACTCAATCAGCCTAACCAGAAATCTCTTTACTCTTTCTTCTTGACAGGGTTAAAAAAGAACAGCTGGCTGCCATCTTCAAACTGATGAAGGACAACACGGAGACTTTTGGAGAGATGTCCGATGGAGATATGCAGGAACAGCTCAAGCTTTATGATATGTAGGCTCAAAAACAACAGAGCTCTCCAACAGCTGCTGCCTTACTCTGCAAGAAGACTTTGAAGACAATTGTACTGTGACTATTATTAGATTAGCAACTCTTGTTTTCGGATTTTTGTAGGTTTAAATACATATATATGCATATATACACATATCTTTTTGAATATATGCTATTTATATCTCATCTCATAGGGATCAATAATGCTCCCCATAGAGGAAGAGGGGTGGGCAGACCCTGTTAGCTGAGTTTCCCTCCCTATTGCTTGTTGTTGAGGTTTGAACTATGTGACATAATTAGTACACATACCTTATCTACTGACGTGAGATAAGAAATTCCTCATATTAGTTCCAAGATAGACATTAATAATATGGGACCAGACTAGATGATGCTAGATAGAGGGCTGACTCAGTCCTAACTCCTGACACAATAGTAAGTTGTTTGGGAGGGTCTAGGGGTGCTGAAGGATATAGTATCTTTATTATTAGCATCCTTATAAGGCTTTTATAGAGTTATGGTCTAAGAATTTTTTTGAGGGTCTGATGTCCATTTCTTCCTAGATAGTCTAAAAGTCTATTTCAAAGACTAATCCTCCTTCGTGGATCAAAATAAAGGTACTAGAAATGATGTTATGAGAATCTGTTGTGGGGCAGCTAGGTGGTGCAGTGAATAGAGCACCGGCCCCAGAGTCAGGAGGACCTGAGTTCAAATGTGACCTCAGACACTTAACACTTACTAGCTGTGTGACCAAGGGCAAATCATTTAACCCCAATTGCCCTGCCTTCCCCTCTCCAAAAAGACAAAAAAAGAGAGTCTGTTTTTATGTTGTTTCTAGTCCTTGTTCAATTCAAGCGTATGTAGAGTGCTTACAATATGCTGGGCACGACAGGATGTACAGAAGAAACAAAAGACGTGACGTTTGACTTGGAGCAACTGCCAATCTCCAGGGAAAGAAATGACCCCAACATAAAATAATAGAGACAACTAAATATTTAAATGACATCTATACAGGAACTCCTCTGATGGCTCATTGTGGTGTGGAAGTGACCCTTGGTTCTTGAAGGTTCTTCAAGTGTGAGCTGGGAGAGGAACTCATTTTTGGGATCTAGGCACCAATCCAGGTATGTTTGGAGAGATACATCACTAGCATGGCTGCAGATGAATGAATTCATTAGCCACAGCAACTCTTAAAGACTATCTGCCAAGATGTAATAATAGCTAGTATTTTTATAGTACCTTAAGGGTTTGCAAAGAACTTTACATATTGACAGGAGTACCCACATTGTTAAAATCACAAAACCGTTGAAGTGTGAGTGCATCCAATTTTCTAGTTAGTTTCAATGACTGCCATTTACAATTCTGGCTCAGAAGCTGAAAGATGCCTTTATTCAGAATGGGATCCCTCAGGTCTGACTGCTAAACTGTGTCAGTCAAGTTGCTGCAATCATTTCCCAGCAACCAGTGATTCAGTCATGTTTGCACTCATGCTCCAGCGTGTTTTTATTACATTTTTGTCTGCCTGCTTCATGTGCAGCTTTTCCAAGTCACCTCATCCATAATATGAACCTACTGTTTAGTGAATTATGACTCTCATGCACTAAACTAATAAACACCTTCGAGTTCATTTTTCTGGTAATCAATTCACTTTTGCCTCACTGATGGAAAAGGCCGGCCCTTTGTGGCCAAAACAGCCCTCTCAGAACTAACTCTCAAACAGGTGTATGATTTCAAATAAAGTATGTGGCATGTCCCTTGTTGATTATTTCTTTTTTCCTTTAAAACTACTATTTGTTATACAGGATGACTCTTTGGGAGGAATACAGGGAAGTAGAGGAATGCTGGAAGAAATTCTGGTGATGTAAAAAAAAAGATATAAATAAAAATTTGTAAAAAGGAAATTTGTGTAATTGAATGCCAACAAAACATTTAATGGAATGTATGAAAACAGTAAATGGAGTGTGAATGTTTATTTAAATTTTCTGGTTTATTTTTAATTTAGTATATGTTAACAAATAGGAATGTTTCTGAATACAAAAAACTCCTAAAACAAAAAGAGGATTGCATTTGAAACTCCTTATATCCTTTACATACATTCTATTTCTCTTAAAAATGATGTCATAAATCCCACATGTTACCTTCAAAGCTATCTAGTTTACCTCTGTTTCCTTCTTAACATTTTTTATTTTTAAAAAAATATGCTTCAAAGGCCCTTTTTTCTTTTTTTCTTTGTCTTTTTTTTTCTTGGCATCCCTATCATCACTATTGTCCTTATTCCGCTTACACTACTCCACCAGTTTTTAAAAATCATAACAAACATGTATAACAACCTTTTTGACATCTACACAAAAAAATATCCCTGTGTAGTAGGCTGTAAATGCAAAAGGAAGATAAGACCTGTGATAGGCTAAAAGAATGTGAAGTTTGATGTTGATGTTGCATAAAAGACTTATTTCGGTTGTTTGGGGTCAAAAGTAGAGAGAGAAGCTCCAGAGAGAAATACTTGTGAACGATGGACTGGAGCCCTGAGAGTTGTAGACATGTATGGGATCTGGTCCTATTATGTTCCTTAGCTTCCAGGGCTTGTAACTCTGAAGACTATTGGGAACATATCTCTCATAAATGGGACTGTTTTCCCCTTCCTGGTCTGAGCTAAGATCTTATCTCACTCCAAGATGAAGCAAGATCAATTAAAAACAGATTTTATTGATATCTTTTGTTTTGATTTAATTTACATTTCCCCTTGTATCACTCCCCTTCCCTTTCCCTTTCCCCCTTCCAAAGAGCCATGCCCTAAGGGGAGCATACCCAGTTTGCCTAACACGGAGTCATCTAGAGGGATCTTTGGAGCATGTCTGGTTTGCCCAACATGGAGGCTTCTGAGTTCCCTACCACCTGGATCAATGTAGCCTCCTTTGATTGGCTACCTGTATCTGGTGAGGCTGAACTTGTCCTCTCTTTTTCCACTGTCCTCTCTGCGGCTTTTCTTTTCAGCCACTCTTATCTGCTGTGTCCAGAGGGTGCCCAGCATTGGTGCCATGAACTATAAGAGTGAGCAGGGAAAAGTCTTCCCTCCCCTGCTCTCCTTTTTTTACCTTGGCTCTGGGAAATAGACTTGAGGGTGTTTTTTCTATTCTGTGTTGCTTGTCCTCAATTTCAGATGCCAGAGATGGTCCCCATGGGACTCGGCAGTATAAGCCATGGCAACTGTGGAGCCAGTATTGCTGGTGAGATGGTGCACCTTAACATGGAAACCCTGAGAAGTCAAGGTTCTTGGGATTCAAGCCCAAGGAAAGTTTTGCACTTGGAACTGGAACTGTACTCTATAGTAAATGAGTAAATCTATGAACCTAATCCCTTTTCCCTTCCCAGAGACTGAGGTGGTACAAAGGTGTGTGTGTGTTTACATGTGTACACACATGTGCTTCCCATGTTTGGGGGAGTAAATTTGTATATTTGTGATAATATCTTGTGTAGTAATTATTTCTGTGCAAAAGAAAATCCAATTATTAGTGGCTGATAGAACCTGGGTACAGGAGACCCTCCTTAGGTTTGAGGGAACATAATTGGTGGGAACTGGAGCTGATGGCAGAGAACCCTGGGAAAAGTGGTGAAATTACCTACCTGGCTGTCAGATGGTAGGGGCCATTTGTTATACTAACAAATGCCAACAGGGAAAAGATAACGAATTGAAATTCCATTCAAATAACATAACACTCTCATAGGCAAGATCAGTGCTGAAATCTCATGGTGAAATGTAGTTTCTTCATCCCTGTGATTTGCCTAAAGGAACATGGAGGAAATATTGGACAGTTTGGGAACCACAGTAGGATTTGAAGGTCTAACAAAGTTTGGAACTAGATTGAGAAGAAAGGATTGGGATGGCTCTGGTTCTTTCTCAGTGGCAGTGGCTACAGCAGCTGAGATGGCAAAAAAGTGACAGGAAATCATCCGGTGGTGGGGTGGTGATGGTGGGGGTGGGAGTGGCCTCAGCAGTGGTTGCAGTAGCTTTATGGTTTTCCCTCTTAGGCACAGGAGGAGGAGAAAAAGGGAAGGCAGGAATATTTCAGAGGTATAGGAATTGCTTAATCACAGCCGCTCATCTGTGTGGCTGAATCTCCTTTCAGGTTACACATATTTTATGGAGGAACTGACCATTCTTCATAAAATTACTTCCTCACTTCAACTTATTTATTTACAAATAGACCCATTGTGGTTAGCTATTTTCTTTTTATTGGCTCGTATTTCTTCTTTATAAAAGTTAGTGAGCCAAGATATGCCTTTGTGTGGATGCTTTTTGCTGCATTTTAAGAGTGAAGTGGGTACATTTGGTTAATTCAGAGGAAGTATTAAGGGAGTATTAGCTAGAAGAGTCCATTTCTAGTCTGGAGGTTATCAAGCTACAGTTTAGGTTTATGAATCATTTTGTAGCTCTCCTAACAAGCAGAACCTTAAAACCTGAATTCAGATATTTATTTAGTTTGATTTCCTGTAGAGGACTGATTTTATTGTGACCAGGAGTGTAGTTGACAGCATGATCACAAGCCTGGGGCTACCACTAAACTTTTCCTGCTCTGACCCTGAAGGACTGAGGAAAAAAAAGAAGGGGAGTGAGAGATGAAAGTCTTGTCTTTTAGCTGTTCCAGTAGGAAGGATCTATGAGGATTTCAAACCAGACCTTCTTCCCTAAAAGGAGGGGAGAGGGTGGAGCAGGTTTTTAACCAACCTAACCTTTGTTTTCCATAAAGAGACTTAGTGTTAAAATAGCTATATATGTCTATAACTATATCTATATCTATCTGTCTATATGTATGTGTATATATATGTATGTATATACTGAGTCCCCCTCTCAAGACACACAGAAATTATATTAATCCAATTATAAAATGCTCATTACAGAAATAAAAATAAACATTAAATAATTAGAAAAAATTAATTGTTCATCCGTAGGCAGACATTACCATCTAAACTGACTTATTCAATGCTATAGAAAATTGCAAAGAGATTAATTTGGAAAGCTAAAAAACCAAACCAAAACAAAAATCCATCTGGAGGAAAAAAAGGCCAAGAATACTTTTTTTTACTGAAGTGTGGGGGAGGAAAAGGACTAATAACAATACCAGTCTCAAACTATATTGCAAAGTAGTCATCACTAATAGAAAAATAGAAAAACGGGTGGAAAAGTTAAGAACTAAGTGAAAAAAAGCACCATATTGATCAATAAACTCCAAGACCCCAACTAAGGGGACAACAAAAACTGCTGGGAAAATGTCACTGGAGACTGACAGAAATTGTTTAGACCAACATACATCATGTACCACAACAAGCTACAAATCGATATATGAGTGAGACGGAAAACATAACCTACGAAACAAATTAGAGAATCAAGGAAGGCAACATTTCTTGCAGCTCAGGATAAAAGAAGAATTTTTGACAAAACAAGGAATAGAAAGGATCATAGAAGAGAAAATGGATAATTTTTGCAACTACTATTACTAATTAACGTTTGTATAGCAAACGTACCAGGCACCATACTAGGATTTCACATATATTATCTCTTTTAGTCCTCACAAGAGTCCTGCAAGGTAAGTGCTTATCTCCATTTTATAGATGAGGAAACTGAGGTAAATGGAGGTTGAGTGACTTGCTTAGGGTAACACAGATAGTAAGTGTCTAAGGTTGGGTTTGCACTCAGCTCTTCCTGATTCCAGGTCCAACACGCTATACGTTGTACCACATTTTATGCAAAGAAAATTAGTGCAGTTAAAATTAGAGAAGAAACAGTTAATGAGAAAAAATGTAAAGCACATTTCTCTGACAAAACTGTACTCTCCAGAATACATGGGGATCTGATCCAGGTACATAATAAAAAGATACATTAGTCCAACAGATAAATGGTCATGAAGAGGAGTTAGGACCCAAAAAAATATTTTAGGGAAATTAGATATGCTAGATCTCCGGCAATTATTAAATAGGAATAGAAAGTGCTATATGTGTTTTTAAGCTGTGCATGCAGAATTTTGTACCAGATGGCATAAAAAGCACAAACAAATGCAGAAAAACAGTGTTATTAAACATATCTTTTATTGACCATAAGCAATAAAATGTTATTAAATAAAGGTCTAAGAAAGGCTTAAAATTAATTGGAAAATAAATAACTTATTCTTAAAGAATTTGTGTGTCCAAGAAAAAGAATAGAAATAATAGATATAGTAGAAATGATAGATAATTTCCTTAAAGATAATGACAGCAACAAGACTGCCCAGATTTGTGGGATGCAGCCAAAAGTAATCCATAGGAGAAAATGTATGTCACTAAACTTTCATGAGAGAGAGAGAAGAGATGAATGAACTGGGCATGTGACTTTAAAAAAAAACAACCTAGAAAACCCAGTTGATACCATGTAATCAATGACTGGCCTAGAGTTCTATGGTCAATATTTTAATTTGCAGTGTTTAAGCAATATATCCGAACTCATTCCCACACATTCTATAGCATAAATTCACCCTCTGTAGGCCTTTTGCTTCCAATCTGTTTTGGTCCTCAAAGGCCACCCAACACTCTAAAAGTTTGTATCTTTTATTTACTACCTGCTCTGTGGGCTGGAACTCTGAAAGGATGCCGGCCTGGTGGTCCTCGAAACACTAACAGCAACACCTAACACGTGGTGCCTACTATGTGCTACCCATTGTGCTAAGAGCTTTACAACTGTTAGCTTATCAGGTCTTCACAACAACCCTGGGAAGTAGGTGCTGTTATTATACCTATTTTTACAGTTGAGGAAACAGACAAACAGAGCTTAAGAGTCTTGCCCACAGTCACACAGCTAATTAGAGTCTGGGGCCACATTTGAACTCGGGTCTTTTTTACTTCAAGCTCTGTGTTCTATTCATTGTGACACCCAGCTGCCTCCAAAAAATGCATTTATTATGTGTCTGCTATAGTGAATAGAGTGCTGGGCCTGCAACCAGGAAGACTCATCTATGTGAGTTCAAATTTGGCCTCAGATATGTACTAGCTGGGCAAGTCACTTAACTCTGTTTGCCTCAATTCCTCATCTGCAAAATGAGCTGGAGAAGCAAACGGCAAACCAATATTTTTTACCAAGAAAACCCCAAATGGGGTTATGAAGAGTCAGCCATGACTGAAACTGGCACCAAATGTGCCAGTCACCATGCTTCACAAATATCTCATTTGATCCCCCTGGAAATTAGGTGCTATTTGTTATCTTCATTATACAATTGAGGAAACTGAGGCAGACAGGTTAAGTGACTTGCCCAGGGTCATATAACTAGTAAGTGTCTGAGACGTTATTCCAATACAGGTCTTCCTGACTGCAGGCCCAGCATTCTATCAGCTGTGCCACCTGGGCTCTTTCACTGGCTGGTAGGAGAGTTGGGACCCTGGGTCTGTTGTGAATCTTTCCTGATGTCACCTTCCCCTGAACTTCTGCTCTGCCTTCTCCCCTTGTTCTGACTTCTCAATGAAACTGTGGTCATTCCCTTGTTGAGTACTCAGGGCCTGTTCCTGGGCTATTGTCATCCTTCCCATGTGAGAGAAATGATTATTTCTCACTTGAAATAACTAATTACTGAATTAGGACCAAGATTTTTCTCTTTTTCTACTTCTTCATTCAGAAACAGCCCCTCCAAATTGCTCAGATCTGTTCAAAAGATAAAGCTGGGTGAACTGATAGATTCTGGTCTATTGTGCTTTACTGGGACAGGTCTGAGAAAATGTGGATTCTCCCTTTTGTCAAATGGTGATATGGATACAGATAATTTTCTTTGAGCAAAACTGAGTGATCAAAGTCTCTAGACCCTTATTAGAATGAATAGGTTCACCTCTCATTATATAATTGTTCAATCAGAGTTGTTTTTCACCCTCAGGAACACCCACTCTTTCAAGAGCATATAAGCACTGAGTAGGTTCCATGAGGGGTCTGTGGTCTAAGAGAGATGGACAAATGATCATCCTTTTGTTAATCATATGCTAGCATTACTAGTAAAATGACTAATTACCTAGAAACTATGTCTCTCAAACTTTTTAAAGGTCACACATGGTGCCAACTACTCAGACTTTTGTGGTTATATTGAGAGCTCCACTTTATGGTTTACCTTGTGACTGTACAAAGCTTAATCTTTCTTTAGTGGCGGTGACCCTACAGTTCCGGGATTGGGAAGCCACAGGGTAGAAGTATATCTAGTGTTTATTCTTGTGCCTGAGCCAACTTTCAGACCAGCCTCAGTAGGAAGAAAAAAGGTGTTCCTTTCACCACAGTCAGATTTTATCGGGGCTCCCCCTTCACGTATGGGAAAGGTGTGTCACAGTATTTCATTCTACCTGGAATGAGGGCAGAACATGGCAGTATTAGAGAGTTCAGAAATGGGAGAGTAGCTTTGGAGGGTTGGGCCAGTGCTGGGAAGAATAGGCTGCCCCATCATGGCTGGAAGACTATCTCCTCAGCTTTGCTTCTTAGAATTCCTTCTTTCCTTTAAAGCTCAGCTCCACTTTCACCTCCTACATGACACCTTCCTTATTAGCACCTCTCCTTTACCCCTACACTTGTTCCTACTCATCTTGTGCTCATTATAGATATATTTTGTATATGTTAATATGTGCACGTTATTTCCCCACAAAGAAGTTCCTTGAACCTGAGACAGCTTAATTTCATTTTTGTCTTTATTTTTCCAGAAGCTTAGCACAGTGTCCAGCATACTATAAATACTTAACAAATGTTTTTAATTGAATGATTAATTTAAAATGACAAATATGAAGATATCAAGAAATACAGAAAGTCCTCCAAGATCCCCCAACTATTACAAAGCAAAAAAAAGCCTAACCAATATTGCTTTGGAGTTTGATATTGATAATGGAGTTATTTCAATGTTTTAAAGAAATCACATTATATGTATACAGATACAAAAGGCCACTGGAAAGGGACAGTTAGTTGGTTCAGTGTATTGAGCGCTGGGCCTGGAATCAAAAAGACCTGAGTTCAAAGGCAGCCTCAGAGGCCTACTAGCTGTTGTGACTCTGGGCAAATTATTTAACCTCTGTTTGCCTCAGTTTCCTTTTCTGTAAAATGGAGATAATAACAACCTACCTCCTCGGGTTGTTGTAACAATCAAATGCGATAATAATTACAAAGTGCTTAGCACAGTGATTGACATGTATTAAGTGCAATATAAAAGCTAGCTATTGTTATTATTTAGTTAAATACATTTTTGTTGTAAATAGGCAGTTTGGAGTATTGAATGAATTGAACCATAGAGCCCTGAATACCTGGGTTCTAATCTTGCCTGTAGCATATAGTAGCTGTGTAGCCTTGGGCAAGTCTCTAAGATTATGAATTGCAGAAAATGTGTTGATCTGTTCTGGTAGACTGAGTTTCTTTACCAAGAATTCCCTTCTTTAAAGACAATCACATGTCCATTCCCAGTTTGTAAATAGTTCTGCTTTTGTGGAGCCTTAAGGTTAGAAAAGGACCTTCGATTTGATCAGTATAAGGAGTTCCCAAAGTGAAAACTCTCTGTACAGTTATAAAGTTCATCTTTAACTTAGTCTTGGACAGTTGCCTAGGGCATTGAAAGGTTAAACTTTCCCATGGCCATACAGCTAGTATGTACCACAGACAGTATTTGAATCTTCATCTTCCTGCCCCTCATACTCACTTCTACTCCTTTTTAAAAGGAATTTTGAAAAACTATTGCAGGTTTCATGCATACATATGTATATATGCATGTATGTGCATATATGTGACTATGTATGTGTATATTTGTATATATGCATACATACTTATATGGATATGCATGTATGTTTGAATCCACCCCAAATGTTCCCATGGACTATTTGTGCCCAACCTGTGGTACAGCATTCCAAGCTTGTATTGGTTTGACTGGCCACAGTCAGACACACTGTAACTTGACTAACAGTGATGTCATTTCGGTCCTCTTCAAGAATGAGGGACAACAACCAAGAAAGCAAGCAACCAATCAACCAACCAGCCAGCCAGTATGTATATATAAGCATCTATCTATCTATCTATCTATCTATCTATCTATCTATCTATCTATCTATCTATCTATCTATCTATCTATCTATCTTTTCTATCTATCTATCTATCTATCTATCTATCTATCTATCTATCTATCTATCTATCTATCTATCTATCTATCTATCTATCCATCCATCTATCCATCTATCTATCTATCTATCTATCTATCTATCTATCTATCTATCTATCCATCTATCCATCTTTTAAATAAGAAGGGTTACATGACCAACAAAATGGTAGACTAGACATCTCCTCCAGTACCCAGCCAGTAATTCTCTCAAAAAAAAAAAACTAAACCCAACCCAATTCCAAACCAAACCCCAAATAAGAATTATGTGCCAGAGGCAAAGTAATTAGAACTCTTTCCATGGGACAAGAAAGCAAGAAATTCAACAAAGTTAACAGCTATGAATTAACAGTGGAGAACATTAGTTATTAAAGGTGGCACCTCTCTCTGCTTCCACTTTCTGTCAGGGAGACACTGGGACTTGTAAATCCCACCAGGAGATTTCACTTGTGAAGTGTCTGCCCTTCTCTCAGTGTCCAGGGAAAGCACAAGAAGGAAACTTCAGCTGACAACTCCAAAGTTAGGGAACTCCAAGGCAGCAGAAATTGTACCCAGGACACTTACTCCACCTTCCCCACAAGCCTGTGATAATTGTCAGGCAGTGATTTGATCCGGTCAGAGATCTAAAGAAGGAACTGAGTCAGACTCCAGGCTCAAAGGAAAGAAGGATAGGAGTCGCTCAAGAAGCCAATACTGAGGCCAGTGAAAAGCTAATTCCCTAGCTTGACAGGAGGCTGAGAGAGCTCTGAGGTCCAACCTCAGGGGGTAAACCCAACATCAAGGAGTCAAGGAGTCAGAAAGTAAGCAAAAGGGGAAAACAGGAAAAAAATAAAATCCCCAAAGCCCTAAGGATGAAGAAAATCCAGAAGTTTTTAACTAACTTAGAGTATAACCAGGCAAACCAACAGGGAAGACGCCATAATTACAAGACAAGGTGCATACAAACTGAACTGATACCCGAAGAATCATGTGGATTCCCAAGACAGCATGGAATCACAGCAAAATGTTCCAGAACGGTTCAAGAAGGAAATCATAATCTATAGAGAAATCATAAAGAGACCATGGCAGAATTTCTGACCTGCACAGTGGAGATAATTAATAGAATAAAAAAACCTAGAATTCACAGTGGTAAGTCTGAAGAAGCAAAAAGAGAGAACAATATATTGGAAATAAAAGTATTTTGAAGGGAAGGACAGACAGTCTAGAGAAGAAGGTACAACTTCCCCAAAGCCTGCTGAACTCCTAACTGAACCAGATTAAAATGTAACGGGGGGTTGGGGGTGGAGGCAGCTAGGTGGTACAGTGAATAGAGCACTGGCCTTGGAATCAGGAGGACCTGATTCAAATCCAGCCTCAGACACTTAACACTTACTAGCCGTGCAACCCTGAACAAGTCTCTTAACCCCAAATGCCTTGCCTTCCCCCCTCCAAAATAAAAAAAAAAGCAAAAAAAAGTAACTGGGAAATGTCAAAATAAATAAAAATATAACACAACCTAGGTAATGTTGATTTGTGGTTTTTGAAGTCAATATGAGGCCTGCAGAAATCCATTTTGATTTGAGTTTGACACTAGTAAGTGACGAGGAGAAAGACCTTCAAATATGAAGTAAAGGAGATTCAATTAACACTGTTCTTCCCCCACCAGAAACCACAGAAGGGAACGGAATGACATATTGTGAAAAGCAAAGACCCCAAGATGCAATTCAAAATGGCATGTCTTACTAACTGAAGCTTAAACATCAATGAAAAAAGATAGAAAAAAGAGAAACGCTGGAAGCATTACTGCATACAAGAAAAAGAAAAATGATGTGAAGTTATTTAACTTGCCAATACAGTCAATCTTCAACAATCCCAGCTTAACTTTTGCCACTTCGAGCATTTGCATGGTTTTATCAGCAACCTCACTTTCATTTTCGATTGGCCAGCACGCACATTCATGGTCACGCACAGTGGGGAAAGCGTCAGAGGTGACATCAAGACCTCTCCAGTCTTCAGTCGGCAGCGACAGTCCCCGAAACTTCTCCCTTGGTTTGCAGAGGGTGGCCAAGGCAGAGAGGTTTACAGCAGAACAGAATGCCTTCACACCACCATCTGACACAGTGGAAATAAGATTCAAGTTTTAACAAAAAGTTTTAAGAATTTTACTTGATGTACAATATTTATGGGATTATGGATTTCATGTGTTCTGAAAAGTGAATATTGTCTGAAAATTTTTTTATTGAGATTAGCACAGAAGCTCACAGAATTCTAGGGAATTACTAGAGAGAAAATATTTTGCATGTTACCAGTTTTATTTTATGTACTGCACTTTATAGGTTATTTCACTGTTACTTTGTTAGGAAAAGTGCATATTATTAGGATTAATGTTTTATTATAAAGAACAATATGCAGAAAAGTGTATTTTCAGCAATATCTAGTAAAAGATGACAGTTTTCGTTTTCGGTGGTCTTGTGAACCTGAAGTCCCATTTCCCATAGGTTTAATGTATCAACATTCATGTTTTTTACTTTCAAGTTGTCGTCCAGGAACGTACCCCTGTGAAAGCTGAGGACCGATTGTACCTGATACAGCGGAAACAGAAAGACAAATAAATACAACTACAGAGAAAAACACAAGTAAAAACACTACTCCATCTCCCGAGGTTGTTATGAGGAACCTCTCCCCGTCCCCGCTAGAAGCAACAGCCGAAGAAAAATGAAGCACAAACACAAAGAAATAAAACTTCAGTGAAGGAGCATGCCTGGAACACAGCAGACCAAACCCCTTAACCCACACCTCCAATTGAACTTAAATTCCCCCCTCGCCCCCCATGTACTTACTCACTGTGTGACTCTGGACAAAGGACGTAATGTCTCTCAGCCTTAGTTTCCTCATCTGAAAAAATGGGTATTACAATAATAATAAATAATACTTACCTTCTAGTGCTGTTGAGAGAATCAAAGGACATGATAACATGCACTTTAGGACATAATATAAATGCTACAAACAATATAATATAAAATAATGTGATATATTACTATTCATTACATTTTCTGCTAGATTTTTAAACATTTATACATGCTGGTTATCATTATTATTAATAAAAATAAATAATTAGCTAGAGGAATTTTCAGTGCTCAAGACTGGGCCAAGCCAACATAATAAATATGACTCTAGGGGCAACTATGTGGTGCAATGAATAGAGCAGCAATCCTGGAATCAGGAAGACCTGAGTTCAAATTTGGACTCAGACACTTAACAATTACTAGTCGTGTGACCTTGGGCAAGTCACTTAACCCCAATTGCCCTGCCTTCCTCTCTCCAAAAAGCAAAAAAAAAAAAATTGACACTGTTGCCAAAGTTATTTTTATAGATTTAATGCCATACCAAGCAAAATGCCAAAAGGATACTTTAAAGTACTTAATAAAATATTAACAGAATTCATTTTGAATAAAATATTAACAGAATTCATTTTGAGAAATAAAAACTCTAGAATATCAAAGGAAATAATGAAAAAAATCTAAGACTTAATGGGGGGAATAGTGCTTCAGGACCTCAAACTATATCTTTTTTTTCAAACTATATTTTAAAGCTGCAATCATGAAAAACATTTGGTATTGGTTAAAGTAGATCGATGGAACAGATTAGAAAAGGGAGAATGAGAAATAATAGTACTCACTGACCCAGTGTTTGATAAACATAAACTATTTAGAAAAGCATTCCCTATTTGATAAGAACTACTAGAAAAAATGGAAAGCAATTCCACATAGAATTCAAAATAGATACATGACCTGAATATTAAAGATCATATCATAAAAAGATTAGAAGAGAAGCAGATCATATGCTTTTCAAAGCCATGGGTAGGATATGACTCTTTAATCAAATGAGATAGAGGTAATTAAAAACACAAAATAGATAACTTTGATTATATGAAACAGACATGTTTAAAGGAAGTCCTCAGGAAAGCAGCTCATGCTTGGTTTTACAATTATATATAGGTATATATGCATATATATACATATGTATGTATGTATACATACATACATACATATATACACATACTGCCAAAATCATTGCCCAGTACCTAGTCAAAGGACCTGAGTAAGTAGTTCTCAAAAGAGGAAATGATAAATTATTGGCAATGCATAAAAAATCCTCTACCTCAATAATAAGAGACCATTCTTTGCTTCATCTTTTACCTAACCTTAATCACTGAATGGGTTTTGCCTCAAACTAAATCCTGTTAAAGACCTTATCTTAAAAAGGCCAAGGTCTCCTCCTCTATCCAGGGCCATCTCCAGGTGTCCTGGAGTTGTCTAGATCTGGCCACTGGACCCAGATGGCTCCACAGGCAGCACTTTTGGTGGTAGCAAATAACTGGGAACAAGGTACTATGATGAGAATTTTTTATTTCCTTTTATTGTTCAGGGCTCAGGGCCATTCCTCATACAATTTTTAGTTAACGGAAAGACTATCTGATGTTAATTTTAACTTCGCCCGACCAAAACCTAACTCATGGAATAATTGTGTTAAGGGGAAGACTGACAGACAGAAACCAAAGTGCACTTCTACCTTCTCAAAGTGATAATAAGATTATTGAAAAAGAATCCCAACTGTCCCTGACTCTGGTTATCTTGATGACATGTAAATCCTTTCCCCTTCAATCAGCCTACTGTGAACCCTCTAAATATAGCTTCACCTGTACCCCGATTTAGATTACCTATAGAGTCTGTTTAACTAGGCATGTTTCCTTAAAGCATGTATGAGACTAGGACTCTCCTTAATCAAATTTGTACAAACTTTTATGATATTGAAGGAAGCATGGGATTATAAATCTGTCTTTTTAAAACTTTTACAGCTTAAAAGAATGTAGGAGATGATACTATGTAAAAGAATTTATTTTTCTATCACTGATGTAATTTTATCTATAATGCCTCTTTAGAATCCTAATCTTTGTTCAGGGTTATTGTTTTGAATCCTGAACCTGTGCTTAAGCATAATAAAACCTAGATTTTTAAGCTCTATAATTTCTGAATTGTGGTAGATTTATTTTGGCAGTAGTAATCTACCACATGAACTCAAAGAGGAGAAATTTCTCTCATTGATTGAGCAGAATGTAAACAAATCGTGGTTTATGTATGTAGTGGAATATTGCTCTGCTTTAAGAAACAATAGATGTGATAAATACAAAAAAACTCAGAAAGACTTATAGGAAGTGATGCTAAGTGAAGTAGAGGCAATAAAACATTGTATAATGAGTACAATAATGTATGTTGTAAAATTCTTCAACTTCAGTTCTTTTTTCTTTTGTAATTTTAATTTCAAGGGATGGCTCTGGGTGGGGCATGGGGAAAAGGATAAAGAGGGAAATTTAGGTGACATAAAAGCAAAAGATTAAATTAAAATGCATTTTAAAACATTTATTTCTTTACAAGTCAGGAGGACTTGGTTTGGGGTTTATTCTTCTGTCCTAAAATTTGGGTTGGGATTTCTTGCAGCAGGTTGGCTGAAGGAGGTGAGGACATCCAGCCATTGTTATAGTAGGAAATGACTTGATTGCAAAGTGCTTTTATTTATTTTATTTTATGGAGGCAATTGGGGTTAAATGACTTGCCCAAGGTCACACAGCTAAGTAAGTGTCTGAGGTTGCATTTGAACTCCGGTCCTCCTGACTCTCCAGGGCTGGTACTCTATCTATTATATCACCTAACTGCCCTTCAAAGTGCTTTTAATCAATCAAGAATTTACTAAACACTGGAGGCAGCCAGGTGCCACAGAGAATAGAGCACCGGCCCAGGAGTCAGGAAGACCTTAGTTCAAATTTGGACTCACACACTTAACACTTACTAGCCCAGCCATGTGACCTTGGGCAAGTCACTTAACCCCAATTACCCTACCTTCTCCCCTCTAAAAAGCAAAAAAAAAAAAAAATTTACTAAGCATTGTATAAGTACATATGCCAAGTACTGTAGTAGGTGTTGGGGATGTACAGATGAAAATTAAATTAAACAGTATCTGCCTAAAGGAGCTTGTATTTATATGTGTACACTTATGTATACAATATAAGCATACATTAAACAAATACAAGGTAATTGATGGGGCATCTAGGGGATTGGAAAAATGTAAAAGATTGCCCATGAGCTGAGTTTTGAAGGTAGCTAAGAATTCTAAGGTGCAAAAGTGAGAATTAAGTACATTCCAGGAAAAAGGGCATAACCTGTACATAGACTACATACAAAAGTCGGGCACTGAGAGAGAATCAATGCTTCCACTCAAGGCTAGTGAGGAAACTACACTTAGCACCCAGAAAGTCACTAGTTTTTGCTCCTGTCTCCTGGGTCCAGATAAGACACCTGGAGATCTGCATACATGGATTTTTCCAATAGTTATGTATCCCATATTCCAACTTCAATTAATGTAATTAACAAGATGCTCTGGGCTCTGATTTACTTTAATAGGTGAGATGAGACTATTTCTTTGATTCCATTACAGAATTAATCAAATGTATAAACTACAGGTGACAATATCTAGCCACCTCTATTGAATCAATCAATCAAAAGGCATCAACTGGGTTTAAAAAAAAAAAAACCTAGCTAAACCTATGCTGTTGGCTGAAATAAGATGACAAAATGTACTGGGTCCTAACCCTATGTAGGTCAGAGAAATAAATTCAGCAGAAGCATTCCAGAAACTGTTTCTGAAGGGAAGTTTGTGGTGTACATCAAAAAGACAATCCCTGTAGTAGAGTGCGGCCTTGAGGAAGGAGGAGTCAGCCTAGCCATCACATTAAGTCTGACCTCAGGGAGACTGACTCAGTAACAAATGATGCACCTAATCAGCACTTGAGAGAAGAGCAATCCTTGGTGCTAAGAGTGGCTTTAGTGCTCTATGTCGAAGACTTTTAAAGTTCTCTATTCCTCCCCTCACTCTTGGAAGCTCAGCTGAGTAGAGCCCACTGAAGGCTCATGAGGGCTCCACAAAGTGAGACCAGAAACTGTAAATTATCCCCTTTGCCCCACGTGCTGTCTAAGCTTGAACCCACTTTTCCAGACTCTACATATATTTGTAAGAGCATCTCAGACTTTTTTTGGTGGGGTTGTGTGATGTTTTTTATTTTTCACCTTTTATCTTCTCAGAAAATATCCCTTTGTAAAGCTAATTGATGTTAATTGGCTTATTGATATTGGGAAGATATCAACTGACTAAAAGATTGATACTGGGGCACATTAACCACTCCAGCTCCTTGGGGTTATCCCTAGAACATGGCAAGATCATAGTATTTAGCTTCCAATGTCCCAACCCTGACCTATCTCCAACCCTCACCTCAAAGTCACAGGAGTTGAGAAGAAGACCCAAAGGGGTGCTAAGCAGGCAATCCTCAGCAAATCACTTTGTAAAATGAGGTGGTTGGCCAGAGCACCTCTAAGGTGCCTTAAAGCTCTAAATCCTATTATATGACAACCTCTGGGCCTCTTCTTGCCCTGCTTTGGAGGAAGGAGGAAGAGGGGGAGGGGGAGAGAAGGAAGGGAAAGGTGACGGAAAAGGGGGGGAGAAAAAGGAGGAGGAAGAGGGAGGAGCTGGACAATGGGAAAAAGAGAAGAGGAAGAAGAAAGAAAAGAAAGGGAAGTAGGAGGAGGAGGAGAGGGAGGGAGGAAAGAGAAAGGAGAAAGGGAAAGAAGAGGAGGAAGGAGAGGAGGGGGAAAGTGAAAAAAGAGAAGGGGAAGAAGGAAGAGGATGAGAAAGAAGAGGGAAGGGCAAAGAGAAGAAGGGGTTGGGGAGGAGAGGAGGGATCACCAACTTCTCTAGCGGGTGAGGGGGCGGGGTGACAACGGGGGTGCTGCGCTGCAGGTTTGCGTGCCTGCCTTTGGGAACAGTTCCGGGGTACGTTACCTTGTTTAACGCTAGGGGTCAGGGATGAACTGCGAAGCTGAGCAGCAGAAAGGAAAGCGCAACCCGAAAGAGACGGCCTGAGATGGGGTCAGCCTCCCGCCCAGCCCGCGGTCTCCGGCCATAGAACCGCTGGAGTGTCCCCTGACCTTCGAATTGGGCGGGGTGGGGAGGGGTGAAGCACGGCAGCATCATCCCCTCTTCCCCCCCTGCCGCTGGATTTGGGACACCTCCGGGGCCGGGGGCACTAGCGGGACAGAGCACGAGGGGACCAAGTGCGCACAAAAGCCGTGGCTACGGGCTTGCCCGGCCCGCGGTCTGGCCGGGTCCCTGCTCCCAACCCACAGCGTCCAGCGCAAGTTTCCCGCCCTAGCAACAGATTCTTGGTTAGACAAACGAAGGCCCACCCTACCCTGTGACTTCCCAAAGCTAGTCTGCGCCTCCCAGACACGCTTTTTCTTCTTTTCTCGGCATGGAGGTGCAGGACAGAGGAGAGAAAGGAGGCAGGGGGTCTATACGTATGACTAGGCTGGTTGGCTATTTGGAGATAAGGCCCTTGGGTGCTGAGCTGTTGGGAGCCTCAAAAGTCACACTAGAGCCCACACGTGGTCCAGAACATAATCGCGTCTAGCTTCCAGAGCAGTTCTTGGTAGGAGTGAAAATGGAGGCAGAATCCTGGGGGCGTGACCCATGAACAGCTTTTGACTTCCTTCTCTCTGGCCTGCATGATTGTCTGACTCCCACTCAAATGACACGCTCCAAGGAGGCCAGAGTGTGTGTGTGTGTGTATGTGTGTGCGCATGTGTGTGCGTGTGTCAAACAATTTGGAACTGTGCTTCAGTTTCCTCATTTGCAATATGGGGATAATAATAGGACTTACCTCCCAGGGTTGTTGTGACAATCAAATGAAATAATAATTGTAAACTGCTTAGCACAGCATCTGGCCCATTGTAAGGGCTATATAAATATTAGCAATTATGATTATTATTATCCTATAAATTTACCACAGAGGGTTCACAGATGATGTCATGAAGATATGAGGGGTGATACAACAGTTACTCCTTACTCTCACCGCATGACTGGCCCATCTTTTTAAAGTTTGATTTCTTTGATGTTCTCCTTTACTCTGATTTCTTCTTTGTAATTGTCTTCTTGTTATGGGAGCCTCACCTCTTACACTCTCCCCTGTTCTGAGCTCACGGATGCCTGATGTTTCTCCTCCAGATCCTCTTTGTTCAAACTCTAATTCATTTACTCAAGGAATTGATGGGATGACTGACTCCCCCCTCTCTAAAGCAGGAATTGGGATTGTGGGAAACTCCCTCCTACTGTCCCATTACATCTTCATTCTCTTCATTAGTCACAGGCTTATAGACGTGATTATTGTCCACCTGACCATGATACTTCCTCTCAAGTCAACTCAGCAGCTTCTGGCCATTGTAGATATGGAAAATATCCTAGGCCAGGGGTTTGTTACCTTTTTTGTGTGATGGACACCTTTGGCAGTCTGGTATAGTCTATGATACCCTTCTCAGAATTCTGTAACAGATAAAATATAAAACAGCAGTTCTCAATCTGTGGGTTGCAACCCCTTTGGGGGTCGAATGATCCTTTCACAAGGGTTGCCTAAAATCATCAGAAACCACATATTTCTGATGGTCTTAGGAACTGAGACACCTCTCCTCTATCCATCTTCAGGCGAGTCCGCCCACATGAGGATACCCCCACATACGAGTGTTAAAGGGTTGCAGCATTAGGAAGGTTGAGAACCATTAATATAAAGGATTATGAAGAAAACTAATTATATTGAAATACAGTTATCAAAATATTTTTTAAAAAGTTCATGGACCTCAGATCAAGAACCCCTGTCCTAAATAATGTTAGTTCTAACATTGTCCTTTGAGCCCCAGGGTGGCCCCAACCAGCAGTGGCTGGAGTGGACTTCAGGAAGGTAGATCACCAGCAGCTGTAGAGGTTTCCAGAATTATCAACCCATAAATGCCAAAGACAAAGTAAAAGGTCAGTGAGGAACTCTGTTGTAGCTGGGGGGGGGGGAGTAGACAGAGCGTGGTCCTGCCCTGCCCCCTGGGGTGAGAAGTGGTGGAGGTGCAGCCATTGTGCAGCCACCTCCACATGGCTGCTTCAGAGCTCCTGGCCTGCAGATTGTAGGGGGACGAAGCTACCATTCAGAGGGTAATTTCTCTTGCTTTAACCTGCTTGGATCTGGATTGCTGTCTTGGGTGGAGATCCTGGGGTATGTGAGCCAGAGCCTGTGGGGGCTGCAGAGAGGGCACTCAGCTAATAGTTCCAACAGTTGCAAAAACCCCAGAGATTTGGGACAAAGCTCTCCTCTCTGTAAGCAGAGTTCTACTGTCGCAAAGAGCTCAAAAGTCAAGTAATTGAGTGGCAACATGAGGAAGCAAAGGAAGCAAAGCAAGCACAATAATCAAACCTTAGATTCCTTTTTGGAGGACAAAAAGGATCAAAGTATGGAACGGGAGGAAGACAACAGAGTCAGAACTCCTGCACCAAAAGCTTCCAAGAAAAATATGAACGGGCCATGGAGGAGCTCAAGAAGGATTTTGAAAATCAAGTAAGAGAAGTCATGGAAAAATTGGGAAGAGAAATGAGAATGATGTAAGAAAATCGTGAAAAGAGAGTCAACAACCTGACTGAAGAAAATAACACCTTAAAAAATAGACTAACTCAAA